>FNXX01000031.1:0-240879 GCA_900108845.1 Iljinskaea planisiliqua | reverse complement strand
AAGCTGGCTTTGACACTCTCTCTTGTTGGATCAATGTATGATACGCGTAGGTGGAATGAAGGGCACCACAAAGATTATGGAAAGGTCTCTGTTACTTCACACGATACAAGCTCTAAGTGAATACACACAAAGAACTAGATCAAGGTTTCTCAAGAACAAGCCGACAACTGCCTCAGGAAGAACTGCGTTATTTTATTAATAGGGTAAAAGTTGTGTGCTACAATGCTGCAGGGGATCCTTATTAATATGTTCTTCAGCTTGACCTAATGGTCGACTCATGCAAGAAAAGGAAAGACTATAAACGACAGGACTTGTATGAATAAAAAGGCAAAACATCAAAACTAACAATTGTGGTCTAATGCCAAAAAGGAAATAACTTAAAACAAAAAGAAAAGCAATTAAGCTACTTGTGTGTGTTGATCCCTGCCTCTCTGATCCAATCCGGTCTAGGTCAAAGTTGACTTGATCAGCCGTAAAACAATAAAACAAGAACGTGCACGGCCAACCACCAAAAAACCTAAACCAGACCGAAGATGCTACAATGTGTACACAGACATTCATTCCGAGGTTTCTGAAACAAATCCAAAGACCCTATATCAAACTTCCGAGCACACATATCCTATCGAAGATGGCTCAAGGCTTTTCAACCCGAGACATATTTGATAGTTAGTTCGTCCGGACTAGGACTAATACCTTATGGAAACTTAAGTATTTCTAAAACTCGTTTTATTCATATAATACTTAAGTTTCACATATAAGCAAAGATACATATAGATCTCATGGGAACCTCAATGATCAAAACGTTATCATACATATTAAATACCTACTTTCATTTACAAAACGTACAACACTACATTAGCGTTTCCTAAGCTCCTCCAGTCCGACTTGACATACTACAGGTTACATGCAAAACAAGTAGAGTCATGAGCAACTAGTTTTCTCAGTGAGTTGAGATTCCCCCTACTCGCAATATTAGTTCCCTAAAACCCAAAATAACAATCAGCAAGCAACCGAACAACACACATGAAATCATAGTAATCAATACAAAAATCATTATCCTAAATGAATATATGCATAATATATATACATAGTTTATTTCCATATATAGGTCTGTTCGTACATTTGACATTGCCAAACTCACACCACCCAGCCATGATTTTAGCCCGATACTGATCATATCCTCATAGGCTAAATGACCATATGGTTATTGGGTTTACACATCCGACTGCCTATAAAAATCAGCATGCCCGGATACCGCATCGTCATGCAGTGCACGACCCTATGCTGCAATCCCGTTCCTCCGTGAAATCACAGCTCTGGCCCAGTTCATGTGTGACTGGCCAGGGCTAACATCTTGGGTTATCAAATGGCCTTCACAACACTTCCATATATATATATATATATATATATATAATACTAACCACCTAGGCCAAACGACCATCATGCAATCAATCCAATTTATCAATACCATCCATATCAATCATCAATCATCAATCATCAAGAAATATCTCATACTTGCTTTGCAGTAAAACAACAAGCATAACCACGACTCACCTTGGCATTTCCGGAATAAGAAAATGACACCCTATGGTTCACATCGGGTTTTCGGGTCTCCTAAACAAAATCCTTTTTCTAGTATAATTCGTCCATCATTATGAAAATATAATCTCAGATTCAGATTCAGGACGGAAAACTAAGTCGGAATGGAAAGTTTGAGCTTAAGCGACTTACCGGAAGATTTTCTGCCCTAAGCTGCTCGGTATCTTTCCCGAAGCCTCTAAGCTGGTGGCTTTTCTCTTTTTCTTTTTTTTTTCTTAAGATTTCGTGTTTCTACTGTGATGAAACTAATGAAATATTTATAGCCTATTTATAGGAATGGATGGACGAAGCTGATTCACAAAGCTAGCCACCGTGCTCTTCCCAGAATGCGACAAATGTCGGCAGCGGAGTGACAACTCATCGGAAGCTGCTGAAGTAGGACACGAGGTGGCTGGGGCACACAAGCAGGTGATGCAGGTCAAGCAGGTGAAGAAGGATACTAAGCTGGTGATGAAGGACAAGCTGCTTAAGCAGGAGAAGCAGCACCAACAACTTATATCATTTATGTCCCGATTAACCGATAAACCAGAAAAATCCGCTGAATGCTCTGCTAGTCCCAACTGAATTATCCAAGGCCAAACAATAGTTATTTGCTTCTCTGAGCCTCAATTTCATTCCCACATTTGACCAGGCCTAAGTCGAATAAGCTTTTTTTTAAACTGATCTCGACAGATGCTTCGAACGGCCTATGGATGATTCCGTACAATCCAAATGGCTTCTTCATTAATCCAAACTCAGCTCCCATAACTTAAGCTTTCTAAACTCTTATTACTCATTTATAAAGTTAAAATTCTTACTTGGCCTGAGTGGATCCATCCCATCCTTATTGAAATGCATCGATTGTGCAGATCGTCTATATGAGCATTCTGCAGCTTTCAAGTTCAACTCCGTTTGGCCAAACATTCTTTTCTCCTCTATTCCCTCATACTTTGTTTAAACTAAGGTTCCCCAAATCTTAGTAATTCATACCAAAATGTTTGAATGCCTCTAGACCTATCCCGGGTGTTCGGAAACTTTAATGGCCAAACTCATCGAGTTACTTATCTAGATTTGATTTCCATAAATCAAATCCATTTTTCCTCGGAAATATATGTTATGCTTTATCATTTCTCTCATTCCCGTATCAATCTGATCACTTCCTCCCGGTTGGAAAAATGTTGACAATTACTGTTGATGATTCCCTCGAAACCAACATGGGCACCGTATCACCACCCAAGCCCGTACCCGCCATACAAACCATGCGGTCCCGGGCCATGACACGTTTAGGGTCTAGAGCCCTAGAAAGGGAGTTCGACCAGGCCATAAACAATATGATGGCTGGACATGAGGTTGACGACTGTGCCCATCCGATGAATCAAATGAGTCTCACCAAGAAGACGGACCAGCCCAAACCAGACGAGCGTAAGGACAAAACCGGCCCAACTCCTGATCCAGGACAAGACCAAGACCCGGAAGGCCCAACCGTGGGTCCAGGATTTCATGACATCAAAGTCGGTCTACAAAATGCACATCCAGAGCATAGGTCAAAGGTACTTTCTATATTTGGCATCTTCGTTGCATAAGTCCCACGGGACCACCGCCGCGGTCCACGTCCACCCGATCCATACCCTCAACCGACCCGGCCCCAACACCGACCAAGGTAAGTCCAAATAATTTAAATATGATATTTGACTAACCCTTTTTCTGTGTTTTGATGATTTATTCGCTTTCCCTTAGTAGCTTAGACTGGCACATGTTTAGCCAATTTTACTTAAGTCTTGCGATTTCTTTTCAAATGTAATTTCCTTTATAAAGACCCTCGAAGGCACCAGCTGCTAGAACCATTATATATGGTTCCTTTACAGCTTTGTATCTTTTATCTTTGATCAATAAAAATAACAATTTTTTTAAAGAGTTTCGCTTTGTCTTTCTGAGTTCTTTGCTAGTACGATTGGCCAAGAGTTTTTGTCTTATCAAGATCATTTCCATACCTTCGTTCCACCTTCGACTCATTCAACCATCCATTCTCCAGTTTGAAAGAGCCATACGGCCAGCAGACTTGATCCACGCATTCCCATCGTTCCACCGTCCACAACCTTTACCTGGGCAAGCAGGATCGAGTCGTACGACCAGCCTTCGACCCATCCATCATCCCCACTGTAACCTCAGTTTTTGAGGATACATCATCTGGTATCAAAGCTTAAAGCGGCTCATAAATCAGGTTCTATCAATCCTTGTTTACATTTTGTTCATTTGTTCTTGTTTCACTCTCTATAAAAAATAATATAAGAATCATCTAGCATAGTGTTCATCAATCGATTAGTTGTGGTTGCATCATTGTTTAAAAAAAAATTAATATAAATAGTATCAATAATCTTAATCTGAATTTGCATTCAAATCCATTCCAGCACTAGTTTCCCGAATTAGAACCTAGACTGCTTCAAGTGTCTCGAAATACCATTTTAAAAATAAATAAATAAATAAATTTCTGTCATAATTTGTTTTCTAAATTAAACCATCTTGTTGCATGCACATTAGTATCTTTAAAACTGGTCCATATCGTTTATCTGTCGGTTGATATCAGTTAACTGTCGGTCCATATCATCAGTAATACATTTGGGAACATTTTCATACGTTTGTGTTTGATCTTGTAGGAACAAATCATGGGAAACACTGGTCAACCCATCCAGTTTGCCCAAATCATGACCGTCTTGCAAGAACTCCAGAACCGCATGGCTCAAATGGAGCAGTGGCAACACGACAATGAGACAAGTGATAGCACTGGTGAAAGTAACAACAACCAAGCCCAAGGCAACCACCAAGGTGGTGAAGCGACCAATGGAGTTGGTAATGGGCACCAGAATCCGGTTCAACAACAACCAAACAACCAGGCCCGAAGCCAGAATCAGAACCAACGCCAGAATGGGTATGACAATCAAGGAGGCAAGGACCTCAAGTTAACTCCACCTACGTTTTCTGGCAAGGTGAACCCGGAGGCCTACCTAGACTGGGAAAGGCGTATGGAGTATATTTTTGAGTATTACAACTACTCAGAGATAAGGAAGGTGTCCCTGGTTGCCGCACAACTTGCGGAAAACGCCCTGGCATGGTGGGACCGAGACGTTTCTGACCAAAGAAGACGGTGCTTACCTGCGGTCAACTCGTGGGAGGACATGAGCTATCATCTCAGGAAGAGATACGTTCCAGCCTATTACCACTGAGACCTACAAAAGCGGTTTAGAAAGCTGTCCCAAGGTTCAATGACCGTAGAAGAGTACTTCGAAGAGTTTGAAACTTTGAAGAACCGGCTAGAGATTGAAGATTCCCCAGGGACCTTGATGGCTCACTTTCTTGATATACTTCACAACCGAATCGCTCGCAAGGGGGAAAGCCAGCCATACGGTGCCTAGACGATCTTCTACATATAGCTACTCAGGCTGAACAACACATCAAGAGGAAGAACTTCTCCACCACCCGAACCAAGAATGCATGGACTACACCAGCCACACGCAGCCAAGATAAGGGAAAGAATGCCGAGCCAAGCTCTATGTTCAAGAAATCAGCACCAGAACTCACCAACGGAGCAGGTGCCGGATCAAGTCAAGCCCGAGACATTACTTGCTTCAAATGCATGGGCAAAGGTCTTTATGCTCGAGAATGGCCCAACCAACGGGTCATGATCCTTCATGAGGATGGAGAATACGAGTCTCAAGATGAGGTCGAGGAGGAACCACTAGAGTCTGAAGAAGAAGTGGTCGACTATCCCGACGTAGGAGAACTCCTATTCACACGGCGAGCCTTAAGTGCCCTCTTTGAGCCGGAGACCATCCAAAGAGAAAACATTTTCCACTCAAGATGTACCGTGCAATCCAAGGTATGCAGCCTTATCATTGACCGTGGTTCATGCACTAATGTAGCTAGCAAGTATTTGGTGGACAGCTTACGTCTTCAGATGACCAAGTATCCACGACCATACAGACTTAAATTGTTAGACGACAAAGTAGAGCTCAAGATAGGAGAACAAGTCCTCGTACCATTCCGCATAGGCAAGTACGAGGACCAGGTTCTTTGCGATGTTGTGGCTATGCAAGCCGGACACATCCTGCTGGGGCGACCTTGGCAATTTGACAAGGAAACTCTCCACAACGGACGAACCAACTGTTACAGCTTCACCCACAATCACAAGAAACACAACCTTGCATCCCTCACACCAAAAAAACTTAATGAACTCCAGCGAGCCATAGACAAAGGAGCCAAAGCCGACAAGATAAGTAAGACCAGTCTTTACATTTCACCTAGTAAAGTTCTTAAGTGTTTAGAATCCCACACGCAGTTGCTACCATGATCTTCAAGGAAGGGTATTTTGTAGGAACAGAGGAGATTAACCAACCAGAGGAAGTACTTAAGCTGTTAGCCGAATTCAAGGACGTGTTCTCTGAAGAAATACCACCAGGACTGCCCCCTATCCGAGGAATAGAACACTAGATGGATTTAGTGCCTAGAGCTCCCCTACCAAACTGGCCCATATACCGAGTGAACCCGGAGGAGGCCAAAGAGTTGGAGCGACAAGTCCAAGGACTGATGGAACAAGGCTATGTCAGAGAGAGTCTTAGCCCATGTGTCGTGCCTGTCATCCTTGTACCCAAGAAAGATGGTACGTGGAGAATGTGGGTGGACTCCCGAGCCATCAACAACATCACTGTCAAGTACCGTCCTATACCCCGGCTTGATGACATGCTGGACGAGCTTGTACCACAATCTTTTCAAAGATTGATCTGAAGAGTGGATACCATCAGGTCTGAATGAAGGAAGGTTCAAAGATTGATCTGAAGAGTGGATACCATCAGGTCTGAATGAAGGAAGGTGATGAGTGGAAGACCACATTCAAGACCAAGAAAAGACTGTATGAATGGCTGGTCATGCCATTTGGTCTCACCAGCGCACCCAGCACCTTCATGCGACTCATGAACCACTTTCTAAGGGCCTACATCTGTAAGTTTTAAGTTGTATACTTTGATGACGTCTTGGTATATAGCACCTGCTTGGTAGATCATTTAGAACATCTTAAACAACTATATGCAAACCATAAGAAATGTGTTTTCTGCACTGATCAGTTGGTTTTCTTTGGTTTTATTGTAAGTTCACAGGGATTATAGGTCGATGAGGAGAAGATCAAGGCCATCCGAGACTGGCTGAAGCCTACCTCCATTGGACAAGTCCGAAGCTTCCATGGCTTGGCCAGCTTCTACCAACGATTTGTCAAGGACTTCAGCACTATAGCCGCACCTTTAACATCAGTGATCAAGAAGGATGTAGCCTTTGCGTGGGGACCAACCCAAGACAAGGCGTTTCAACATCTCAAAGACAACCTCACCAATGTCCCAGTTTTGATTTTGCCTGACTTAAATCGTACTTTTGAAGTTGAATGTGATGCCTCAGGTACCGGCATTGGAGCAGTTTTGACACAAGGAGGAAGACCGGTTGCTTACTTCAGCGAGAAGTTACATGGTGCCACCCTCAACTACCCGACCTATGACGAGGACTTATATGCATTAGTCAGGTCACTGTAAACATGGCAACACTATCTACTCAGTAAGGAGTTTGTGATCCACACCGATCATGAGACACTCAAGTACCTACAAAGCCAAACCAATCTGAAGAAGAGGCATGCATGGTGGCTTGAATTTGTTGAGACATTCTCGTACGTGATCAAGTACAAGAAAGGAAAGGAGAACATTGTTGCTGATGCCTTATCCAGAAGACACACACTGATCTCAACCATGGAGGCTAAAATCATGGGATTTGACCATCTCAAGGAGCTCTACCCTGAAGACCCCGACTTCGGAGAACACTACCAACAATGCAACCGAGGTGCTTTCGGTCCTTATTTTAAACATGACAGTTTCCTTTTCAGGGATAAGAGACTATGCGTCCCTCAAAGCCCAATGTGAGAGTTACTGATCGGAGAAGCCCATGGAGGTGGCCTCATGGGACACTTTGGGATGAACAGGACACAAAGTGTGTTGGCGGAACACTTCTTTTGGCCACATCAAAGGAGAGATGTGGAACGGTTCTGCTCCAAATGCACTACCTGCTTGAGTGTGAAATCCTGGTCACATCCCCACGGTCTCTATATACCTTTTCCTATTCTCAACATGCCTGGGGTAGATTTATCTATGGATTTTGTGTTAGGTTTTCCCAAGATTAGGAACAAAGACTCGATCTTTGTAGTGGTTGATAGGTTCAGTAAGATGGCACACTTCATACCATGTAATAAGACGAATGATGCCACTCAAACCACAGACATATTTTTCAAAGAAGTAGTTAGACTACATGGACTTCCAAGGACCATCATCTCGGACCGAGATTCAAAGTTCTTGAGCCATTTCTGGAGGACCCTCAGGAGGAAGCTCGGAACCAAGCTGCTTTTCTCCACCACGTGCCACCCTCAAACCGACGGTCAGACCGAAGTCACCAACCGCAACTTGTCCACTCTACTAAGAGCCACAGTCGGTAACAACTTACGTAATTGGTTAGAGTGTTTACCCTTAGTAGAATTTGCTTACAATCGCATACCCCACTCTACTAGTAAGCTGTGTCCTTTTGAGATTGTGTATGGTTTTAAGCCACAGACTCCTCTAGACCTAGTGCCTATAGCTATGCAAAAGGAGGATCAGATAAACCAGACCGGAGTGACAAAGGCCGAGATAATCAAGAAATTATATGCAAATGCTAAAGAAAACAAGGAGAAGAGGAATGAGAAGACTAAAGCTTACTCGGACAAGAACCGCAAGGAAGTTCTCCTCAAACCAGGCGACTATGTGTGGGTCCACATGTGTTCGGACAAATTCCCACAAGAAAGGAAGCATAAGCTGGCACCAAGGGGAATGGGACCATTTAAGATTAAGAAGAAGATCAACGACAATGCCTACCAACTAGACCTACCAGGTGAGTTCAAAATATCTTCAACCGTCAATGTTTCTGACTTAGTCCCTTTTGATGCAGACAAAATAGTTCTGAGGTCAGAACCTTCAGAAGAGGGAGAGGATGATGTATCCCTCGGAACCTACATGGGCACCGTATCACCACCCAAGCCCGTACCGGCCATACCAACCATGCGGTTCCGGCCCATGACACGTTCAGGGACTAAAGCCCTACAAACGGATTTCGACCAGGCCGTAAACAATATGATGGCTGGACATGAGGTTGACGACTTGGCCCATCAGACGAATCAAATGAACCTCACCAAGAAGATGGACCAGCCCAAACCAGACGAGCGTAAGGACCAAACCGGCCCACCTCCAGAACCAGAACAAGACCAAGACCCGGAAGGCACAACCGCGGATCCAGGATTTCATGACATCAAAGTCGGTCCAAAAAATGCACATCCAAAGCATAGGTCAAAGGTACTTTCCATATTTGGAATCTCGGTCGCATGTCCCACGGGACCACAACCGCGGTCCACATACACCCAATCCATACCCTCAACGGACCCGGCCCCAACACCGACCAAGGTAAGTCCAAAACATTCAAATATGATCTTTGACTAACCCTTTTTCTGTGTGTTTTATGATTTATTTTCTTTCCCTTAGTAGCTTAGCCTGGCGCATGTTTAGCCAATTTTATTTAAGTCTTGCGATTTCTTTTCAAATGCAATTTCCTTTCTAAAGACCCTCGAAGGCACCAGCTGCTAGAACCATCATATAAAGTTCCTTTACAGTTTTGTATCTTTTATCTTTCATCAATAAAAATAACGAATTTTCTTAGAGAGTTTCTCTTTGTCTTTCTGAGTTCTTTGCTAGTGCGATTCTGGCCAAGAGTTCTTGTCTTGTCAAGATCATTTCCGTATGGTGTTGTGGTGATTTCGTTCCACCTTCGACTCATTCAACCATCCATCGTCCAGTTTGAAAGAGCCATACGGGCAGCAGGCTTGATCCACACATTGCCATCGTTCCACCGTGCACAACCTCTACCCGGGCCAGCAGGACCGAGCCGTACGGCCAGCCTTCGACCCATCAATCATCCCCACCGTAACCTCAGTTTTTGAGGATACATTAACTGGTCAATATGGTTCTTCTGCGGCCACGTGTCAGTCTTTCGTAGGAGGTATCATAGAATACCTGCACAACTCATATAAATTGAGAATACCTGGTTTTTGTGAGGTGTTGGACAGGATGGGCTCGACTTCATCTTGGATTGTTTTGGTCCTTTTCTTGGATGTTCCTCATTGAAGTCTTCCTCTTGAGTTCCTTTAGAGTCTTCGTACTTGAGTTCTTGAAGTTCTTCGGTGTCTTTAGTTCCTAGGATGTCTTCTTGTTGTTCTTCTTCAAAACCGGACAATTTGAGTTTCAGAAAACTCTCCTTGGTGTCTTGGGCGTTTCCTGCCATCAAAATAGACTTACCTTGGATATATTGTTGCTTGGTTGTGCTGATGTCCGAGTGAGCTAAAGTTTGGTCGAGTTCCTATCCCTTGGTAGACATGAGCTCTTTAGGGTGTAAGGTGTCAACGATGGCTTACACGGCTAGATTGAATCTGAACCACCCTAACCAAGACTCTAAGTCCTGAGAGGTTGTTCCTACTCGGAACACTATTTGAACCGAGCCATTCAGTCCGTTTTAAGGGTCATTCTGTGACTCATACAATTCGTTTAATAGAATGAGTCTGATAAATCTGGATGGTTATTAATATCATTCCAAAGGATTCGATACAATATTAGAGTTTGCACTATAGGCTATACAATTGTTCTATCCTAACAATCCGGACTCAATACACCACACATCTTCCTTAGGCCAAGCCTTGCGCGCCTAAGCCTTGTCTTTACCACATTCATCCTGTTCGCCTACAATTTAAAGAGAGGTGAATATCCATAATCTTAACCATATGGTCTAAACAGTTTTCAATGAGGGTTCATGAATATGCTTTCTAACTTAGACCCGTAAATTCCCAACTTATAATATCCTTATCTAGGCTTGTTTATAATCGTACGGATCGGTCCAAGGCCTTATGATCGAGAACCGGACCCATGATTCTCATGGTCCGCGTTCGTACCATACATGACTACTCCGGAGATCATACTCACGTGACTCGTCTATATCCGTTCCCACGAATTTTCCCTTAGAACCAACCGACACGCAGAGAGAGGAAAGTTGTTTCCCCTTAGAACCAACCGACACGCAGAGACAGAGAAAAATCGGTTAATACTAGGGACAGCCAAGCATGGCAACCACTCGTCTTTACGGCTATCCGGACACGCCGGAGCCAGGATTGGCGACCACACGGCTTATACGCCCTTAACCGATCACGCAGAAAGAAGGAAATAATCGGTTAAGAATAAGTGTTGCAACCGTCCATCATAACCATTCATGCGTGCACTAATCCAACGAACCGGAAGGACATGGCCAGAAACCAGGCGGTTTATATGTCTTATCCGTCCCGTGCTCTCCTGTGTGCTCACGTTCTTTCTCTTATCCTTAGCCACAGAACAATCCATGTCGGCCCTTGTTATCCACGCCTGGACGATCATTAACCGCCTATGAGTAACCGCTCCGGCTGTCTTCCCGTTGACCTCCCTTTCTTTCCTTTACTCTGGATATTATAATTGTACAGGGCTTCCCCTTGTACGTGAATGCCGCAGACGGAATGATAAGGGTGGCATTTATAGGAAAACTAACCCTTGCATGTGAACAGGCGCGTCCCAACTTGCAAGCATTCGCTAGCGAACTCCCCCAACCACTGTTCCAACCGTTTGGTATGCTTAACCCATGTGACATGGTCACGGCATCAGTCCATAACTGTCCAGCTGGGTCCTGAGCTCACTCACTCGACCAGCTGGACCAACTGTTAAACTCTCCCTCCAGGTCAGCAGAGCTCCTCGGCAGCGGATCCAGCTGGGTTGAGCTCACCATGGAGCTGGTCCAGCTAGCTTAGCTCGGACCTTCAGCTCGATCCTTCCTTTCAACCTCCTTATTTTGGCTAAGTCCATTATGCCGACTGACTTAGCCTTCTTCATACCATGGAACATGCATGTTTATTAATCTCGGTCATTCGGTCCGTGCTCCTCGTTCCATGGCCCATCTCAGTGGTTCTAGCGAGGATTAGAGATGTTACAAGTCCCCTCTCCCCTTGAATGGGATTCATCCTCGAACCCTGGCTAAACCTTCTTTAATCCTTCAACCCTTAAATCCACTCGGAGTAGTCCGCTTTCATCCTGTTTTCTGTTTCCCAAGTCGTTTCTTCCTTTCCATTGCATTCTCAAACAACCTTAACCATTGGAATCAAATTTTTCTTGTTGCTGTTTCCATCCTGTCAACAATTCGGAGTGGTCTTACCTCCACCGTTAAGTTTTCCTAAAGCTCCGGTGGTATCTCGGTTACAACCACATCCTTTTTCGTTAGACACTTATTTAGCTGAGACACATGGAATACATTGTGGAATGCATCCATTGAGACTGGTAAGTCTAACCGATAGGCTACCGCCCCAACCTTGCCAGGATCCGGAAAAGGTCCTAAGTACCTTGGGTCCAATTTTACTCTACTCGATATCCTTGTTCTTCCCTTGAAGGTTATCAGTTTCAGATAGACTCGATCGTTTACAGCGAACTCGATGTCCTTCCTTCGTTTGTCCGCATAGCTCTTCTGGCGTTCCTGGACTTCTTTCATCTTGTTCCGTAGGAATTTGATATTATCTGTAGTTTCTTCCACTATAGCTGGACCAATCATACTTCTCTCCCCTACCTCGGTCCAACATAACAGTGTGCGGCATGACCGTCCATACAATGCTTCATATGGCGACATCCCAATACTGTGTTGGAAGCTGTTATTGTATGCGAATTCAGCCAAGGGAAAATTTCCTTCCCATGAACCACCACACTCTAATACGCACGCCAGCAACATGTCTTCCAAGATCTGGATGGTGCGTTCCGATTGGCCATTCGTATGAGGATGGTAGGCTGTGCTCATGTTCACCCTAGTTCCAAAGGATTTTTGGAAAGCCTTCCAGAAGTGTGAGGTGAACCGAGAATTCCTGTCCGAGACTATACTTATCAGGACTCCATGCAACCGAACAATCTCGTTGATATACTTGGCCGCAATCGCATCCACACCATCCGTCTTCTTTATTGCTATGAAGTGAGCCGATTAAGTTAGTTTATCAACTACCACCCAAACCGCATCCCTCTAATTTCGTGTCCTTGGCAGGCCGGTCACGAAATCCCTGATAACATGATCCCATTTCCATTCCGGAATAGGAAAACTTTGCAACAATCTACTAGGAACTTGATGCTCGGCCTTAACCAACTGGCACGTCGAACACTTGGAAACCCATTCAGCCACATCTCGCTTCATCCCGACCCAATGATAATACTGTTTTTGATTGAGGTACATCTTGGTCATTCTCGGAAGAACCAAGAATTTGGACATATGCACTTCCTTGAGAATTTCTTAAGCTCCTTCACATTGGCCCAATAACGCGTCCATTAATCACAATCATCTGATTGTTGGAGATTTGATACTCGGTAGTATCATTCCTTGTTACCTTGTTCAGATTCCCGTCTTGTGCTTGAGCGTTCCGTATCCTTGTAAGCAAATTGGCTTGATCGGCTGCACCCAAACCCAATGTCTTAAGGCCACCAGTCAAGGCACTCAAGTGCAGTGCCCCGATTTTGTTCACCAACACTTATGCATCCTTCTTTGCAGCCACTTCCGATTTCCTTCTGCTTAAAGCATCCGCAACTTGATTTTCTTTGCCCGGATGATAAGCAATGTCGAGATCATAGTCAGCCACGAATTCCATGCATCTCCTTTGCCTAAAATTTAGTTATGGCTGAGTGAAGATGCACTTCAAACTCTTGTGGTCAGTGAAGATTTACACTTTTGCTCCATCAAGATAAGATCGCCTATCTTAAGTGCAAACACCACAACAGCGATCTATAGATAATGAGTTGGATAATTCCCTTCGTGCTTCCGCAACTGTCTTCAGGCATAGGCTATTACCTTGCCTTTCTGCATCAGCACACAGACGAGCCCGGTTATAGATGCATCTGTATAGATTACATAAGGTTCATCCATTTCCGGCAAGACTAGAACCGGTGCACCTATGAGCAGGTTCTTCAGTTGGGAAAAACTCTTTCCGCACTCCTCGGACCATAAGAACTTTGTATCCTTACCGGTTAGTCGAGTCATGGCCTGAGTCATACTCGCAAACTTATTCACAAATTTCCTATAGTCGCCTGCTAAACCAAGAAAACTCCTTACATCAGTAGCATTCTATGGCCATGGCCATTCCTCTATGGCCTTTATCTTTTCCAAGTCCACATAGACCCCTTCATGTGATAAGATGTGTCAAGAGAATCCAATTTTATCTTGTTCAAAAATGAAAAAGATAGACAAGCAGATTGATGCCTTCTGGCGACGGCTCCCCCTTTTTCTCTCTTATGCCGCATCCCAAAACTAGGTAAGTGGAGTTTCCGTAATGCTCTTTTCCTTCATTATGACTCCTTTTTGCTCCACTTTGACTTCCTTTTTCTCCGGAGGTTCCAATTCCCCAAATATTCATTTATAGCTCCTTAGTTACCTGAAATGACTCGATAAAGACTGAAAATACTCGATGAAAACTAGAAAACAAAGGTTAGAATGAGGTAAAATCGCCTCATATCAACTCCCCCAGACTTAGACTTTTGTTTGTCCTCAAACAAAGTCAAGCTTAAACCGCGGAAGAGAGGTTTAAAAACGCAGGAACTCTCAAAATCTCTGCAACCATAATTCAACCACAATCTGCAGACCACATTCTTTAGAACAAGATGAGCACATCCTTGCCAAAACCAACCAACATCTTCTCAAACCCTATTCCATACGTGTATTCACAAACACATAAAGCCTTAACATCCAGACCTTAAACTCTCTACATTCAATTAAGTGTGGTGTGAGCTTCTCATTATGGGCAGTACCTCGGAGAGACACTGCTAGGGAATATATAGGCCAATTTAGTGGTGGAGTTTCATAGTGTTTAGGGATTACCGGAGTTTTGTAGAGGATGCAGCATATTGCACAAAATGGCAAGAGAGAATGGACTCATTGAGGTTCCACAACCTCTAATCACTCTTCTTCTCTTGAAAATTCTAACTCCTCAAATCTGGGTTCTTCTTCCCTTGTGATTGACATGTGCTGAGGGATACACCTTTGAGTTACTAACTCCCCACTCCTTATCATTGATTTTTTTTTTCTCTTTTCTCTTTTTTTTTGTTTATTTGTTTTTGTTTTAGATGATAAAGAGGGGATTACATGATGCGTGTCCCTTGAGCATGGAGAATTTTGATCTTCTTATCCACATACCCCAACTGGTCATGTGATTTAATTGTTTTCTTCATTGGATAAAACGGAGCAGGTGCTCCTGAAACTTTTTTTTTCTTAACTTCTAACGGTTTCTTCCGTAAGAGTGAGTTAGAGGTTGTGTCAATCATTTTCTCTCCAACCCTTTTGCATATATCTGCACATAGGAAAATGAAAAACTAGAGTGCAAGTGGTCTAAAAAGAGATTAGGCTAAAGGATGGTACTATCTAAAGATGAGCTAGCTATTCAGGATCAACAAGAATGGTAAAAGTATAAGAAGTCCTGAATATAAATTTGTTCCCCTAATGTAATGCCCACAACAAGAAGAATTTCAATTCTAATTAAGTCCAAATAAGATAGAGTTCATGTCTTTTCGATAAAATCTCAATAGGATGGGATATGCTGGAAAGGGAGAGATCCGAAAGTGGTGGTGTTCCAGCTTGTCTGTGCACTCAAAATTCTACATTAATGGTCACTAGAGATGTAGTCAAAATCACACAAATGGTTTAAGATCAACATAGATTAAGGTCCTAATTCCCAATCATGTTCTTGACTCAATAAAACAACTGACTCAAAGAAACAAACTGCCTCAAGACCGACTCTAATGAAAGAAAATAAAAAAAGCGAAACAGAATTAATACCAACAAACACCTTCCCCCAGACTTACTTCACACTGTCCCAGTGTGAAAATAAATCAAAAGGAAAGGTTGAAACACAAAATAAAATAAAAAATAAGATGGATAGTACAATGGTTAAAGAACTTACCTCGAGACATGCACATGTGTTAGAGATTATTATTTATTTTATTTTTTTCGGAGCACCCTGATGGAGCATGTGCTCCTTTCTCGGCTGGGGTGCTCTGTCGAAAAATCTCCGCCTGGAGCACCTCAGAGGAGCATCATGAGAATTCTGAGCAGTTGCTCCAACGAGTTTTCCACCCTTTTTCACCTGCACTTCTTCTTCTCATCAAGGAAACCTATCTACACCTTTTTCTATTAAACAAAGAAAAACTAAACCAAAAGTTAGAAGTTAAAAGGAAAACTAAAATGCAGAGTTTGTACACATAACAGTGGATTGCCTCCCACCAAACGCTTGTTTTAAGTCATTAGCTTGACTACGGAG
The DNA here is from genome assembly GCA_900108845.1 of Iljinskaea planisiliqua. NCBI lineage: Eukaryota > Viridiplantae > Streptophyta > Magnoliopsida > Brassicales > Brassicaceae > Iljinskaea > Iljinskaea planisiliqua. The sequence goes on along the minus strand of FNXX01000031.1, from coordinate 224,852 downwards.
CACAAGTGCTAGTCATGAGAATCGAAAAGGCTGAGCCAATGCACCTTTGTTCCTCCTCCTATTAGGGTAAGAAACAAAATGTTCAGAAAGGCACCCAATTGTCGATAAGAAATAGACAATATTCTCATCAAGGAAGTTCACTGCAAATGTAGCATATATCTTCAAATAATCTTTGATAGTGGGATGTTCTTGAGAATTAAATGCATTTGATGGAAAGATAAAGTCAATTTCAGGTTCAAACGAGTTTGTCACATAATAGTCAACTTCATCTCAATCAATCATGTAAAATACAACATTATCATTCTTATCATCATTCTCAACCGTATGATTCTCTATCTCAGTCAATATCTTATTTACATCAAATTCATCCCCTAGGTCTGATTTTTTAAGAAGAGATCTAGATACCCCTAGTACTGAAAAGTTAAACTCGAGATCATGATCATTTAAAGCACAAAGATAATTGATATCAAAACATACTTCATGATAATCTCAAGCAAACTTTTCTACTCTTAAGGTATCTAGTCTTTCAGTCTCACATATCAAATCATAACAGTCATCAATGAGCATGGAGAAAGGCAAATCATAAGCTATATTTCCAATACAAGGCATGTGAATATCCTCATAATCCTGAAATGTAAAGGTTAAGTCGCATGTACCTTGTAATTGGAATGGTGGAACCCAATATATTACCTCTTTAAGTGCTTGAGCTACCATTATCTCACAAAATGTAAGCTATCTTCCTTCCAGTGCTGCCCGATATGACATGAGGTTCAACCGGATCATAACTGCTAGGTTACTCCTTGTCAGCATTGGATTCTTCTTATAAAGCTCATCCAACTCCTTTCTTTGTTCTGGTGTAAGTGCACTTTCATCAAATGGCGGCTCCATATATGGCTCATCTTGAATGTATTCTTCAAATGTGTCTCCCTCTTCTTGTGGCCAATCATTGTAGTCCATGGCCATTAACTGCAAAAACAAAAAGAATAAATGCAAAGTTAGTAAAAATTAGTGTCTTAGACTAAACTCTAGTCCTAGACAAGTAGGTAACGCAATTGGTCCACGTCGCAATGGCGCCAAGTTTGATATGGCCTTTTGTGTGTACTTAAAAGACCACTACAAATCAAAGTAGTATAGATAATTCGAACAAAAGAAGACCAAGATTACACTACAAATCTGTGAGAGTAAAGTAGAGATAAGACGAAAGTATTGTTTGTTTGTTTTTGTAAAGCTAAGCAAAGATTGTAAAAGTACAAGATTCAATGTATAAACAGCGTTAGGTCAAGGGTAAATTCACAGGAATTCAGAGATCGTGAACTAGAGAATCAAACAGGGAAATCATTAAGCGCGTACTAGAACTCAAAACACTGATTTATAACCAACATACTGTCGTAGTATCAATTACTATGTCTAACAGCCTAAGATTATAAACTGTTGTTTGAATTCAGGAAACTAAACATGCATTAAGACCAGGTTTGATATGTTCACAAAATTCCTTAACATCAACTGTCGTTGGCTAAGGACGTTTTGCTCATCTATGTTCTTTCAGGCATTTAAACAGTCACTTTTGGTGCATTAAACAACCTAATATCAGAAACTAGGTAGCTAATCAAGTTTCAGCATTAAGATCAACAATAGATGAAGAAATAAAAGACAGATCCACATTCTAACATATATAAGTCAACGATTCATGAATTCCCTTAAAACCCTTAACCTAACTACAAAACTACTCAGACATGGAGAACCAAATCACAGCAAGAGATGAAGAGAAATCCATGAATGAAATAGAAAATAGCAAAAGGGGTTCAGAATTCTTCTCAAGTGTTGCAGAGATTCTTCTCCCAAATCCAACAAGCAAAAACTCTAAAAACTCTATGAAAAAGTGTGTAGGTCTCAAAGCTCTCTCAAAAGTGTTCAAAAATGAAAAAGATAGAAAAGAAGATTGATGTCTTCTGACGACGGCTCCCCCTTTTTCTCTCTTAGGTCGCGTCCCTAAACTAGGTAAGTGGAGTTTCCATATTTATTTCGGCAGATGGAGCGGGTGCTCTGAAACGGAGCAGGTGCTTTGTAATACTCTTTTCCTTCATTATGACTCCTTTTTGCTCCACTTTGACTTCCTTTTTCTCCAGAGGCTCCAATTCCCCAAATATTCGGTTATAGCTCCTTAGTTGCCTGAAATGACTCGATAAGGACTAAAAAGATTCGATGAAAACTAGAAAACAAAGGTTAGAATGAGGTAAAATTGCCTCATTTCAGTCTCTCAGTCTTTGAGTAGAAAAGTATGTCATCTATGAAGATGATAACTGACTCGTCTAAATATTCATTAAAGATCCCATTCGTCATCTTCATGAATGCTGAATGCGCATTGGTCAGGCCGAACAGCATAACAACAAACTCGTAATGGCCATACCTCGTCCTCAAAGCTGTTTTCCGGATATCCGCTGAATCAATCGGAATTTGATGATATCCTGAAGCCAAGTAAATCTAGGAAAACCAACTCGCTCCCTTCAGGTTGTCTAGTAACTCATATATCTGAGGTAAAGGGTACATGTTGTTGACCTAACTCGGTTCAAGTCCCTATGGTCGATTCATAGCTACAAGTCCCTTTAGAAGAGGGAGAGGACGATGTATCTCTCGGAACCAACATGGGCACCGTATCACCACCCAAGCCCGTACCGGCCATACCAACCATGCGGTCCCGGCCCATAACACGTTCAGGGACTAGAGCCCTACAAAGGGAGTTCGACCAGGCCGTAAACAATATGATTGCTGGACATGAGGTTGACGACTTGGCCCATCAGATGATACATATGAGCCTCACCAAGAAGACGGACCAGCCCAAACCAGATGAGCGTAAGGACCAAAGCGGCCCAACTCCAGAACCAGGAAAAGACCAAGACTCTGAAGGCCCAACCCAGATCCAGGATTTCATGACATCAAAGTCGGTCCACAAAATGCACATCCAGAGCATAGGTCAAAGGTACTTTCCATATTTTGAATCACGGTTGCATAAGTTCCACGGGACCACAACCACGGTCCACATCCACCCAATCCATACCCTCAACCGACCCGGCCCCAACACCGACCAAGGTAAGTCCAAATCATTAAAATATGATCATTGACTAACCCATTAGACTGGCACATGTTTAGCCAATTTTACTTAAGGCTTGCGACTTCTTTTCAAATGTAATTTCCTTTCTAAAGACCCTCGAAGGCACCAGTTGCTAGAACCATTATATAAGGTTCCTTTACAGCTTTGTATCTTTTTTATCTTTGATCAATAAAAATAAAGAATTTTCTTAAAGAGTTTCGCTCTGTCGTTCTGAGTTCTTTGCTAGTGTGATTCTGGCAAAGAGTTCTTGTCTTATCAATCTCATTTCCATACAGTCTTGTGGCGACTTTGTTCCACCTTTGACTCATTCAACCATCCATCATCCAGTTTGAAAGAGTCATACGGCCAGCAGACATGATCCACACATTCCCATCGTTCCACCGTCCACAACCTCTACATGGGCCAGCAGGACCAAGCCGTATGGCCAGCCTTTGACCCATCCATCATCCCCACCGTAACCTTAGTTTTTGAGGATACATCATCTGGTATCAGAGCCTAAAACTGCTCCTAAATCAGGTTCTATCTATCGTTGTTTACATTTTGTTCATTTGTTCTTGTTTCACTCAATATAAAAAAATTATATAAAAATCATCTAGCATAGTGTTCATCAATCGATTAGTTGTGTTTGCATCATTACTTTTAAAAAAAAAATAATAACAACTAGTATCAATCATCTTAATCTGAATTTGCATTGGAATCCATTCCATCACTAGTTTCCCGAATTAGAACCTAAACTGCTTCAAGTGTCTCGAAATACCATTTTAAAAAAAAAAAAAAATCTGCATAATTTGTTTCCTAAATTAAACCATCTCGTTGCATGCACATTAGTAACTTTAACACTGGTCCATATCATTTATCTGTCGGTCGCTATCAATTAACTGTCGGTATATATCATCAGTAATACATTTGGGAACATTTTCATACATTTAGGTTTGATCTTGTAGGAACAAATCATGGGAGACACTGGTCAACCCAACCAGTTTGCCCAAATCGTGACCATCTTGCAAGAACTTCAGAACCGCATGGCTCAAATGGAGCAGTGGCAACACAACAATGAGACCACTGATACCACTGGTGAAAGTAACAACAACCAAGCCCAAGGCAACCACCAAGGTGGTGAAGCGACCAATGGAGTTGGTAATGGGAACCAGAATCCGGTTCAACAACAACCCAACAACCAGGCCCGAGGCCAGAATCACAACCAACACCAGAATGGGTATGACGATCAAGGAGGCAAGGACCTCAAGTTAACCCCACCTACATTTTCTGGCAAGGTGAACCCAGAAGCCTACTTAGACTAAGAAAGGCGTATGGAGTATATTTTCTAGTACTACAACTACTCAGTGATAAGGAAGGTGTCCCTGGCAGCCGCACAACTTACGGACAACCCCCTGGCATGGTGGTTACGAGACGTTTCTGACCGAAGAAGACGGCGCTTACCCGCGGTCAACTCGTGGGAGGACATGAGCTATCATCTCAGGAAGCGATACGTTCCAGCCTATTACCACCGAGACCTACAAAAGCGGTTTAGAAAGCTGTCTCAGGGTTCAAGGACCGTAGAAGAAAACTTCGAAGAGTTTGAAACTTTAAAGAACCAGCAAGAGATTGAAGATTCCCCAGAGACCTTGATGGCTTAATTTCTTGATGGACTTCACGACCGAATCGCTCGCAAGGTGGAAAGACAGCCATACGGTGACCTAGACGATCTTCTACATATAGCTACTCAGACTGAAGAACACATTAAGGGGAAGAACTTCTCAACCAGCTGAACCAATAATACATGGACTACACCAGCCACACACAGCCAAGATAAGGGAAAGAATACCGAGCCAAGTTCTAAGTTCAACAAACCAGCACCAGAACTCACCAAAGGAGCCGGTGCAGGATCAAGTCAATCACAGAACCAGCGAGCCCGAGACGTTACTTGCTTCAAATGCATGAGCAAAGGTCATTATGCTCGAGAATGCCCCAACCAACGGGTCATGATCCTTCGTGAGGATGGAGAATACGAGTCTCAAAATGAGGCCGTGGAGGAACCGCTAGAGTCTGAAGAAGAAGTGGTCGATTAGCCCGACGTAGGAGAACTCTTAGTCACATGGCGAGCCTTAAGTGCACTCTTTGAGCCGAATACCATCCGAAGAGAAAACATTTTCCACTCAAGATGTACCGTGCAATCCAAGGTATGCAGCCTTATCATTGATGGTGGTTCATGCACTAATGTAGCTAGCTAGTATTTGGTGGACAGGTTAGGTCTTCAACCGACCAAGCATCCACGACCATAAAAACTCAAATGGTTAGACGAAAAAGTAGAGCTCAAGATAGGAGGACAAGTCATCATACCATTCAGCGTAGGTTCTTTGCAACGTTGTGACCATGCAAGCCGGACACATCCTGCTGGGCTGACCTTGGCAATTTGACAAGGAAACTCTCCACAACGGACAAACCAACTATTACAGCTTCACCCACAATCACAAGAAGCACAACCTTGCATCCCTCACACCACAAGAAGTTCATGAACTCCAACGAGCCATGGACAAAGGAGCCAAAGCCGACAAGGTAAGTAAGACCAGTCTTTACATTTCACCTAGTAAAGTTTTTAAGTCTTTATAATCCCACACGCAAGTGCTACTGATGATCTTCAAGGAAGGGTATTTTGTAGGAACGGAGGAGATTAACCAACCAGAGGAAGTACTTAAGCTGTTAGCCGGATTCAAAGACGTGTTCCCTGAAGAAATACCACGAGGACTGCCCCCTATCCGAGGAATAGAACACCAGAACGATTTAGTGCCTGGAGCTCCCCTACCAAACCGGCCCGCATATCGAGTGAACCCAGAGGAGGCCAAAGAGTTGGAGCGACAAGTCCAAGGACTCATGGAACAAGGCTATGTCAGAGAGAGTCTTAGCCCATGTGCTGTGCCTGTCGTCCTCGTACCCAAGGAAGATGGTACATGGAGGATGTGTGTAAAATGCCGAGCCATCAACAACATCACTGTCAAGTACCGTCATCCTATACCTCGGCTTGATGACATGCTGGACGAGCTCAGTTGTGCCACAATCTTTTCAAAGATTGATCTGAAGAGTGAATACCATCAGGTCCGAATAAAGGAAGGTGATGAGTGGAAGACCGCATTCAAGACCAAAAGAGGACTGTATGAGTGGCTGGTCATGCCATTCGGTCTCACCAACGCACCCAGCACCTTCATGCGACTCATGAACCACGTTCTACGGGCCTACATCTGTAAGTTCGTAGTTGTATACTTTGATGACATCTTGGTATATAGCACTTGCTTGGTAGATCATTTAGAACATCTTAAACAGGTTCTTGAGACATTATGATTGGAACAATTATATACAAACATCAAGAAATGTGTTTTCTACACTAATCAGTTGGTTCCCGATCGAGTTGTGCCCTTCGAATATTAATCCAAAATTTTATATAGCCCACTTTTTTATCCGTCTATGGATGTATACAGAACCATGGTTATTAATTCGTCATGTTGTGATCAGCAACAGATGGTAAGATGTGTACCAAGAGGAAAAACAAATTGGTTGGAGTGTACGTATATATTGACCCACTCCCCCCCTTAAAAATTTTTAAAGGGGGCAGCTGAACTTATCGAAAGATAAGTTGTCTACGTACCCTGGAATGAGGGATCAAGCCAACCGTAGTTCATTTACAATGTTTAAGGAAGTCTAGTGATAGTATTTCTTTAGGGTCATTGCATTCCATGACCTTGGTACGGGTTTTCCTTATTTGTTTTCGAGTTCATATGCTGTTGGGCGAACCACTTTTGTCACTTTGTACGGTCTTTCCCACCTGGCGCCTAGCTTTTTCATGTTTGGTTCCGCCGTATTCTGGAAATATTTTTGAACGACAAGATCTCCTTCTTTGAATTGGCGGCTGCGGACATTGGAGTTGTAGCTGATAGTTTTGGATTCAAATGAGTGCTTGTTCTCTCCTTTGTTAAACAGGTTCAGCTCATCGAGTAGCATCAGATGGTTCATGCCATCTTGTACGGAGAGGAGTCTGCGTCTAACTCTGGGGAACTCGACCTCCGATGGGTTGATGCATTCAGTGCCGTAGACAAGTGTGAATGGTGTTTCTCCCGTAGCTCACCTTGGAGTTGTCCAATGAGACCATAAAACCCCTTCGAGCTCGTCTGCCCACCGGCCCTTTTTCTCTCCTAGGCGCTTTTTGAGTCCGTCGACGATGGTCTTGTTGGCTGTTCGGCCTGGCCATCGCCTTGCGGATAGCGCGGAGTTGACATGCTTAGTCGTATATTTCACTTCTAGCAGAATCCTTCAAATCGGGCCGAGATGAATTGGAAGCCGTTATCGGTGACGGTTTCGTAGGGCACTCCGTGTCAGCAAATGATGTTTTTCCACACTAAGTGCTCTACCTGGGAGTCTTTGATGCTAGAGTAAGATTCGGCTTTGACCCATTTTGAGAAGTAACCCGTAAGAACTAGTAGGTATCTCCTCTGCTTCGAGTTATGCATCAGCCCCACAATGTCCATTGACCACCTCATGAACGGGTATGGCGCAGAAATGGACGATACGACTTCAGCGGGCTGGTGGATCGTGGGCACGTGTCTTGGGCACTTCTCGCATTTGAGAGAGAATTTCTCGCAGTCTTTTACCTTGGTCGGCCAGTAGTGTATGTGCGGCTTGATTTTTATTGCGGGAGCTCTTCCTCGAGAATGGTTTTCACATGATCCGCTATGGACTTCTTTCATGATTCTTCTCGCTTCTTTGCCTTCTATGCAAGCCATTAATGGTCTGGATAGCCTCCACTTGAAGACGTTTCCATCTAGCAAAATGAAACGGGTGGCCTGTGCTCTCAGCTTTAGGGCCGCCTATTTTTCTACTGGAACTTCTCCGTCCATGATATAGGCTCGTTTCAGGCCCATGCACTTGTGATCGCAGCCGTATTCTTCTTGCGGATCTGTTGCTATTTCTTCTTCCAGAGGGTCTTCTTCTTCTTCCCCTTCTGGTGATTTTATAAGGTTTGCGACTTCGGGTGGATCGATGCTTAGTTGCTGGATGAATTCCACGGGAATAACTCGCCTTTCCCCAGGGTGCGAAGTCGACGCTAGGGCCGCCATTGCATCGGCTGGGGCATTCTCTCCGCGGGGAATCCGCGTGAGTTCGAACTCCTTGAATTGCTTGGCCAAGCTTCAAACTCCATTCGGTCGTCTCTTGTCTCGTATTCTCCGCCGAAATAGTTTGCGACCAGCTGTGAATCGCAGTACGCTTGTAGGTTTTAGATTTTAAGTCTGAGAGCCAATCTCAGGCCCACAACTAGAGCTTCATACTCTGGTTTATTATTTGAGGCGTTGAACAGCAGTCGGAATGATTGTTCCAAGATTTCTCCGGTGGGTGACGTTAATCGCACTCCGACTCCTGAACCTTGCTTTGACAATGATCCGTCCGCGTGAAGCGTCCAAACAAAATTTGGAGTTAGTTCTTCGACGCATGCGGTCGGGAGTTCGACTAGGAAATCTGCCAGCACTTAGGACTTGGTGCATGTTCTTGTCTGATACTCGATGTCGTAGTCACTTAGTTCTACCGCCCATTTTGCTAGTCGCCCCGACTGACTCGGACTATGCAAAATTGTTTTTGAGGGGGAAAGTTGCAAGCACGATGATCGTATGTGACTGCAAATAGGGTCGCAGCTTCCTGGCTCACATCATTACCGTCAGCACCGCTTTCGCCATTAATGGGTACCGAGTCTTCGTGTCCGTCAAAGTTTGGCTTACTTAAATGATCGGTTTTTGCTTGTTGTGTTCCTCCCTTATTTTCACTCTGCTTACCGCCGTCGATGACACTACAGTGTACAGGAACAAGAGCTCCCCTTTAACCGGCTTTGCTAGGACAGGTGGACTCGCCAAATATTTCTTCAACTCCTGGAATGCCTTCTCGCACTTGTCCGTCTTTTTTGTTTCCCCTGAGGGTCTTGTAGAATAGCAGACATCTATTCGTCGATCTTGAGATGAATCGGTTTAGCGTCGGGCAACTGGATTTCTCTTTTCGTTACTCTATCAGCGCGTTAATTTTTCTAGAGACTCTGATCAGGTCGCCCGGAGCCATTCTCGGAGAGTTTGGCGACCTGCCTTTCAAAATGACCAGGTCGTTTTTTTCTCTCTCCCGGGGGAGAGATTGGGCGACCTGCTCCTTCAGGAGACCAGGTTGCCACTCTCTATCTCCCGGGAAAGAGAGTGGGCAACCTGCCCCTTAGGATGACCAGGTCGCCACTCTCTTTCCCGGGAGAGAGAGTGGGTGACCTGCTTCCTCAGAGTTAATAGGTCGCCATTCTCTCTCCCAAGAGAGCGGGCGACCTGCCTCTTTGTTTTCTGATTTTCTAGAGGCTCTAATCAGGTCGTCCAGAACCCTTCTCGCAGAAATTGGCGACCTGCCCTTCGGAATGACCAGGTCGCCTCTTTCTCTCTCCCGAGAGAGAGAGTGGGCGACCTGTTTATTAGGAGTGAGCAGGTTGCCATCCTCTCTCCCGAGAGAGCGGACGACCTGCTTCTTCGCATTCTGATGTCTAGAGACTATGTTCAGGTTACTATGTTCCGTAAGACAGACTGGTGATCTGCCTCTTTTGGGAGTAGTTCGCCATGTCCCGTAAGACGGACTGGCGATTTGCCTCTTTTTGGCATCAGGTCGCCACGTCCCGTAAGATGGGCTGGCAACCTGTCTCTTTCCGGGACCAGGTCGCTATATCCCGTAAGGAAAACTGGCGACGTACTGTTGGGTTCTGATGTCTTGAGACCAGCATTTCGTGTAGATATTCAGATTATTCGGTTTATCAATCTCGAATGGTGGATTTTGACCCTAACAACCGAAAAAACACTTGAACGGTAACAAGTGGTTGAGTTCGGTCTATGATCATCAACTTGATCTCTGCATCCGTTTTCAAACCATACTGAGTAATATTCATTGCTAAAGGAGACTAAATATATTTTCAGTTGACATGTTTTTCCATATTTTTAAGTTTATGTTTTGGCTCGATTATCTGAACTGAACTGATCAGCAAGGTAGTATAAAGAATTCGCTTTTTGTTTTGCTTAATCAAACGAATGGTTACTGCAAAATCAAAACCGTAAATCATAGTTGCTCCGCCAAATTTTTGGTAATCGTCATCTTCAACTTATGGTGATAAGAGACGAAGCACTTGCAAATTGCCTTGAACTTGTGGTGATAGTGGAACTTAAAGCATAATAAAGATCATAATAAATTGGTTGTAACCCCAGACAAAAATTCTAGATTTTTCGAAAATCTAAGTCAAGTAAATTAACTGTCTAATAAAACAGAAAAGAAGAACTTTCCTAGTCTTCATGACTTTTCTATAGACAACATTTGATACGCTGGACTATAGACAAAACTGCCACAAACAAAGTTTTAACACTTTTGGCTGTAACTACAGACAACTTGTGTAATAATGCAACTTGAAGCAAAATAAAGACATCAATAAATTGGTTGTAACCACAGACAAAACCGCCAGACTTTTCAAAATTCTAAGTCAAGTACTCAACCGCTTTAAAAGACAAAACAAAAACATTTTACTAGTCCCATATGTGGCTGGATTGTGTCCCATATGTGGCTGGATTGTGTCCCATATGATGGGTCTAAAACCTAGACAATTAGCTTAAAACACACAATTTTTGAGCATGACGAATTTACGATCACGTCATCTTTTTTTGGTAGCACACATCATTAGTTTAAAATTGTTCAGATCTTAATTCTAGTCAACCAATTCAGAACTAATAAAATAATAATCAAAAATCTAGAGACGAAAAAAGGTATTGTCGAAGTGCAAAGTAATTGAACAAAACAATTTAGTATCATTTAGAGTTAAGGACAATTTTAAACCCATAATCCAGTGTCGATTTCGAAATCGAAGATTTATTCAAAAAAATTGTAAAGCACTTTGACTCATAAATCAAGTCCACCAAAATTAATGTTAATATATATCAAATCAGATAGAATAAATAGAAAACGTAAAATATGATTTTGAAATATAAAAACAAAATAAAAGTTAAAAAAATAATAAATGAGGACCACACACACATTCAATTTATTTATTTACTTATTTCAACTTCTTTTTTTATTTTGAATCTTATAAAAAATCTATAAAATCATCAATATTTAAAAAACATTTACTTCCATTTCTTTCTCAAATTCCAACTCTTTGCACTGACTTCACATTTCACCTAGCTCTCTTTGATATTTGTCTAAGACACCATTCTACTTTTTTAGTGATTAGATGATCCCGATTCTCAAATTATTACAAATTAAAAATTTAATAAATAGTAGTTTGTGCTACAACAGTTTTGCGCTAAAAAAAAAGAGGCTGGTTAATCTATAATTCAACTCCAAATTAAGAAGCAATAGTTGACTGTCAGAGCACTTAAAAACTCCATCTCTCAGTTCATTGAAGAACAATGAAATCTCATTGAAGATCATAATGAAAGAACTAGCGGCGCTATTGCTAGTGTTGCTCAGCAGATTGAAAAAGTAACCAGTGAGGAAGCAACCTTGTCAGGGGTGATTACCGAGTTACACTATCAATTGGTACAAATACCTGATCATGTAACTCCAAATGCGATGCAAATACCATCCTCTAGGGTACCATTGAACGAAAATGGAACTACTCCCGCCAGCATTAGTGAACCCTTAAACGTTGCCTCGTCTGAAACAATCGTAGGTGTGATTCCACTAAGTAATGAATAAGGAAGTCACAGTCGAGTTCTGCAATCATCATGTGACCGTTCCACATACTTTGTCCTCACTCACACGATGCTGAGAATCATTTCCTTATATGTCACCCATCCTTTAATTAACTAAAGCTCAAACCCGTTTAAATCTAGAGTTCTCTCCGGATATATTGATAAACTGTGTTTTTATCGATTTCTAACAATTTATTTTTGTTTCTTTTATTGAGTCAAAGTGTATGTTTTAGAGGCTTTTAGTCTTTTATCGAGTCATTTCAAGTTCTATGTTGTTTTGGAGAAAATTGAGTTATTTGGGTGAAAACAAGCATATAAAGATGCATGATTTTGCAGATGAGTCATAAATTTGGCATTGGATGAAGTACTTCCCACCAATGGACATAGCTCATATTTGGCAACAAGGTAGATAATTAAGTTAGATTTCCTATGAAAGTGGTGTGAGGATAATCTAACGGTGCGATCAAACGTTATGACCATTTGACTGAAGACTGGTCTGTCTGATGAATAGAAAAATTATGCACGAAAAATTGCGAGAAGGCACAAGATTGATCAATCCAGTCCCCCAGACGCCAAAAAGTCATTTTGAACTTCCCTTTCTGCCTTAAAAAATCATCACAACTCAACCTAATTCGACCATATACCTATTTACACTGATTTTAGGCTCATTCTTATTTCTCATCTTTTTCACTCGTATGCTTGAGAGAAGATCTCTAATCCTCTTCTGACAAATTTGGAGAAGATTTCTGAACCCTTTTTCTTCTTTTATTTATTTCATTATTTCTTTATTTATTTAATCTTCTGCCTTCATTATTCATATGTGTTAGTAGTTTCTCAATTGGGTTTTAGGGTTTTCAAAAGGATTTCAAGGTTTGATTGATTATATATTGATTTAGGGATTTATCAATTGCTTTCTTCATCTACTGTTGTTCTTTAATGCACCAAAAGTTTTTGTTTAAATGCCTGAAAGAATATAGATGAGAAAATTGTCTGTGGCCAACGAAAGCTGATGTTATTACAATTTGTGAACATATCGAACTAGATTTTAATGCATGTTTAGCCTCTTGAATTCAAACGACAGTTTAGAATCTTGGGTTCTTCAACATAGGGGTTGACATCACGACAGTGGGTCAATTATACATCAGTGTTTTGAGTTCAAGATTGTTTCTTAATGACTTCTCTTATGATATATCTATATTTGCATGCTTGAATCCATGTGAATTCTCTAATGCACAATGTTTTTTATACATTGAATTCTCCTGTACATTTACATTCTTTGCTTAGCTTTAGGAAAACAAAACTAACCGCATTTTCGGCTAACCTCTACTCTACTTTCGCAGATTTGTAATGTAATATTGGTCTTTGTGGATTCGATCCCTAAATACGACTTCGTTTGTTGTGCACTTGCGATAGCTTTATACAGTTAAAACTCTGAGACATCATGTGTAACCGAAAAGATAAATGCACTTTGGTGACATATTTAATGTATCCTTTTTTGCTATCACTTCTACTCTAAAGTACAATTATAAGATATGAGTGTTTCCTTAATTAAAGAAAATCAACATCCTGTAAAATTATGGGCTATAAAGAACCAGATTCTCGTGGTCTACATATTTATAAATTTAAATTTTATTTGTATAAGTTATAATATTAACTTGATTTGAGTATTGTTGAGGTTAAATATCATCTACTCGTCTAAGAGAATTATTTAGTGCCTTAGGTGAACTTGGATTTAGTTTAGGAGTATTTAGGCCAAAGTTTACAACCACCAATTCACCATATTATGTTGACGGGTAAGACCACTTGCTTTCTAGACCTTTATTTACTTGATGAAGACACATCTGGTGTTAGTGGCAGGATCGGCCCAATACAATTTGTTGTCTAAAAGATAAATAAATTTTAAGCTTACTTAATCCATTTAGAAAATAAATTTTTTAAAAAATAACACAAAAATACAACTCTAAGAATTGAACTTTAGACACAACCATTACACTATCAACAACATTTATGAAATTGTGCTCTTAAATTTCTTATACTTATTTTTGCGCCTAAAGCACAAGCTTCCGCAGCTTTAAGTCAGGACTTAGGACTTAGAGGGCTAACAATATATTTATCCTAAACACTTCCAACGCGCAGTCCAATACTTGTATCAGGATTTGGGTTAGGTAAGTCTCCCTACTTTTCAGAAAATTCAAAAGATCCTTGAGATGACTAGGCTTCTCAGTATCTCAAAAAAATATTTAAATTTATTCAAGTGCAGATTTTAAATCTGAAACTAACGAGAATAAAGGATATGATGTCGATTGTGGGTGTTTTGCGAATTGCTTTGTTAAAATTACATATTTACAAGCTTTGGTCTTCATGTGATTATACATCAACTACAAATTCTTTGCAACCACGAAGATTAATAATTCACATTGTGATGTGAGATGATGGGAATACACAGTTATTATAATATTCGGTAGCAAGGTATAAACGCAATTTATTTAACTTAAAATAAAGTTTTTTCACAAATTAGAAGTTTAATGAGCGATCCAGACTTATGACTTCAGTTCCAATGAACAATGGAAAAAGCTCTTTAAAAGACTTAATGATCCAAGCAATAAATGGTGTTATGGACTTTAACAATTATCCAATTTTATACGTATTACAACACATATAGTTTGCAGGAGCGTGTTACAAGATTTTGGGTAATACAAGATCGAGGTAAAGGAAAAGTTAATATTTTTTATATTGTTCTATTAATTTTAAAGTTGGTAACACAACATTCATCTATTGTCTGCAAATAACACAAGCATTCATTAACAATACTCTGCATGTTTCATTGAGTAAAAAACAGAAATTTTTGAAAGATGATATTATTTAGGCTTCAGATTAAGCCTCTTTTAACTGAGTAGTAAAGTTTGTGGAGAAAATGATATACACCTTCAACGTGTGGCTATTCTTCTGGCTTCAAAGAACCTATCTCTGATTGAGACTAACTCCTTTGCGGCTTCACTCGTTGCCAAACGGTTCACTGGAGATTCTTCACCACATCGAAGTCCAACATTCAAAACCAATGTCAAGCACTCAGCAACAGGGAAACCAACTCTGAGACCGTTGTCAAGAATCGATTTGTCTGCAATGTCCAATACTCTTTCTGGCAACACTTATTTGGTGTAGCTGTGTAAGGTGAAGTTTCCCCCAAATAACTCATTTGCAGGTCGTATGCCAGTGAACATTTCCAATAGGAGAATTCCAAAGCTATACACATCACCATGTACTGATGGTTGCCCTCCTATCCCATACTCTGCACCATAATTCACAAAAAGAATATTGGATCAATAGAACTACACTAATTTTCTTCATTTAAACTTAGAAAATGTATGATAGTTTTACCTGGTGCAGCATAACCGATGGTCCCTCTAACGCCAGCTGAGCTTAGTTGGTTGAAGAAAGACTCTTGATCGAATTTGAGGAGAAGACGAGTCAGACCAAAGTCGCTAACATGGGCAGTCAAATCATCGTCTAGAAGGACATTGCTTGGCTTAAGATCACAATGTGCTATAGGTTCATGACAATGAACATGAAGATAATCCAAAACAGAAGCCACGTCTACGGCAATGTTAAGCCTTTCAAGAAGTGTCAAGGTTCTTGAAGGCCTATGAATCTCTTCGGCCTCCTCTGGGTGCAGCCACATATCCAAGCTTCCATTTGGCATGAACTCATATATGAGAGCTCTAAAATCGTTTCCTTGGAAATCAATACTTGAACAAGCCGTCAACAGTTTCACGAGATTACGATGCCTTATGTCCTTGAGAGATTCACATTCTGCCATAAAACTCTTCATTGTTCCACGTCTCTGCAGGTTAAGAACTTTTACGGCAACAACATTGTTCACCGTTGGGAGAAATGCCTTAAACACAGTACCAAAGCTGCCTGACCCAACCATATTGCTTAAAGAGAAGGAATCTGTTGCATGGAAGACTTCCAAGGTGGAAGAAGTAGGATTCTGCGTGTTCTTCTTTCTTCTTCTGAAACAAATCAAAGAAACTGAAGCTACGAATAGAAGCAAAAGCAAAGCCATTCCAACACTAACTCCAATTGAAACTTTCTTTGAATGAGAGGAACGCTTTGTATTCACAGGTGGTTCTTGTGGGAGGCATGGCTTTAGTTGAAATTCTGTGATCCCTCCACATAGACCATTGTTTCTAAATACTGAAACCATAGTACTATTCTCAAATACTCCTTGTGTAGGCACCCTTCCCTCGAACTTGTTAAAGGATATATTGAGATACTGCAGCTTGGAAAAGGTTGTAAGATACTCAGGTATACGTCCAGAGAGATTATTGTTGGACAGATCAACTTCTTTAACACCCACCAACCCTTTTATATCTGGAATATCTTCATCAAAATAATTTCCTTGCAGATAAAGATTCACCATTGTGAGACATTTTCCCAAGGTTTGTGGGATTCTCCCTGATAATCTATTATGGGCAACAGAGAGTGTATCAAGATTTTCTAGTTGTCCTATATCTTCTGGCAGAGAGCCGATCAATGAGTTCCCAGAAATGTCTAGGAGAAGAAGGTGATGAATTTGCATAATTTCCCGAGGGATAGTCCCATTCAACTTATTAGACGTAATATCTAAATATAGCAAGTTGCTACATTTACCAAGACTTGGAGGAACACTGCCTTGAAAACTATTGTTAGACAAATTGAGTGTTTCTAACATAGTCATGTTGCCTATAAAACCTGGTATCTCTCCTGATAATCTATTTGAAAATAGACTTAAAATCCTCAAACTTATAAGCTTCCCAAGAGAGGTAGGGAGTCGTCCAATCAGCATATTTTGACCCAACGCAAGTGTTTGTAGGCTTACGAGATTCCCAATTTCATGAGGAATTCTTCCAGAAATGAGGATTCCTTCAAGGTTTAAAGATATGAGTTTGATGGACAGATTGGTGATGGAAATAGGAATGTCGTGACCTCCAAGCTTATTCCAACTAAGACCTAATTTCTTTAGTTTGGTGCAGTTAGTTAAAGAACTGAGGAATTTAAAATCTCCATAAGAGTAACTTCCCAAAGAATTTTCGTCAAGAATTAACCAACTCAAATTTGGTAGTTTCCCAAAGGTAGGAGGAATGCTTCCTGTCATACTGTTCTCATTCATTGCCAATCTTTGAAGAGAAGAGATATTGGAAAGTGTTGGTGGAATGGATCCTATGAGATCATTCGTTCCCATGTTTAACGATATAAGATTTGGAAGCAGAATACCAAAATCAGGTCTCAAGCGACTTGAGAAGTGATTAAAAGCGATGCCTAAACTCTCAAGTGTGGACAAATTGTAGATAGCAGGAGGAAAAACACCTGAGAAGTTGTTCTTGAATAACTGAAGACTCATTATTTGAGTCAGTTTAGCTACATCACTTGGAACTTCTCCTTCTAAATTATTATATGACAATGAAAGCCTTTTCAGAGATGTCAAATTTCCTAGAGATGCAGGGACCTTTCCTCTCAGACTATTCTCATACAGAATTAACATAACTAGCTTCCTCAATGACCCTACTTCTGAAGAAATACTTTCTCCAAGATGATTTCTATCTAAACGAAGCTTCTTCAATCTAGAGCAGTTGTATAAACCAATTGGAATCCTTCCTCCTAGAAAATTGAAGCCCATATCCAAGTATTCAAGTCTAAACAAGTTTCCCACCTCTTGAGGAATGGTACCACCAAAAGAGTTACCATGGAGATCAAGTGAAATGAGAAACGAAAGATTACCAATTGATGGTGATATCACTCCACCTAACTGCAAGTTTCCGAGGCCCAAATGAGTAACTCTCTTGTGTTTGAGGCTGCATGTAACCCACTCCCAGTTGCAGAGTGGGGATGAGTGATTCCATGAGGACAAGACAACTCTTTTGTCCTCTGAAACTTGAGACTTGAAGTCCAGCAACACTTGCCTATCAGCTTCAGCGGTAAAACCATGTCCTTCGAGTAGCATGAGAGCAATAAAAGAAAGCAAAAGAAACAGTTTCATCTTCTCAAAGTTTGTTTGTTTGTTTTGTTTTAAAAAATGTTTATTTGGTTTAAAGCTATTTGTGCTTATCACATTTTTCAGGGAACTGAATTATAATGGACGAAGCAATTTCAAATTTCATTATCACTTTGTGGTCATAATAAATTGCCTCATCGAATGGGAAACTTTTTTGGAATTACATGCATGGATTCTTTCTGGCTGGACTTATTTCATCTAAGTCAATGAGTCAACACATTCCTATCAGTCTTGTAAAATTCGTAAAATTTCAACAGGACTAAAATAGTCTCGTACTCGGACAACACTGTCCTATCAGTCTCATAGGTACAACCATATGCCTCACGCAACATGAGAGCATTGAAAGCAAGTAAACCAAACAGTCTCATGCTTCTCTTTTTTTTATTGGTGAAAAGCTCGTGGTGCTTCCCATATTTTGCAGGAATGTTGATAAATTAGCGAGGACGCAACTGCAAAATGCCTTTAAGTTGTGGTGAAAATGTACCTTGAAGCAAAATGGGGATAATAATTTGGCTGTAACCGTAGACAAAACTACCAGACTTTTCCAAAATTGTAAGTCAAGTAGTTAACTGCCTAAAAAAAAGTTTATGTTACTAGTCTTCATGACTTTTCTATAAACAACACGTAAAGGCAGGAGTAGAGACAACTTGGGGTGGTTATAGTGCAACTTGAAGCATAATATGGGGCATACTAAATTGGCTGTAACCACAGACAAAGCCTTCAGACTTTTCAAAATGCTAAGTCAAGTAGTCAAATGCCTAAAAAGACAAACCAAAAACAATTGACTAGTCTTCATCTCTTTCTATAGACGTCATGTGTGGCTGGATTATGGGTCCCATAAGATGGGTCTGAGCCTAGACAATTAACACAAGAACACAAGCATGGAACAGTAAAAAAAATTTACACATTGCAAAATAACGGACTAGAGCTTTCACAGGATCCAACTTATAAAATACTTGGCCAGATCAGGCCGAAACTTTTAATATAACATCCATATGCAAACTTTTACACCAACATTCTCGTTATTCTATTCTATTATTTTCAAATGCCGTTTCATTGAACCTGCAGCTGCTAAGCGTATCCGGATTCTAATTAAGGAAATAAATTGGCCATCGAGCCTCTATTTTTAGATCCTAAAATTGAGCTGTATGTTGGTTCATAGAAATATAAAATGGGAAAACGACATACTTTTTCTTTAGAAATATTATTATACAACAAATCCATCCAAAGTTATGATTTTTTCTTAGTTTCCCATCATTTAAAAATTGAAAACTTAATTCTCCATCGTTTAAAATTTACAAACTTATATCTCTACAGTTTGAAAGTTAGAAAATAACTACATATCGTTGTTGGTTTTAATAGTTTACTAGAATACTATATGTACTTTTCTATTTTTATTGATATAATTTTAATTTAATAGAACGAATAATATTTATTTTTTAATTATTAATTTATTTGGAAATTTTAATTTGTTTTTATATTAATTTTTTTATATGAAAAAAATTATTTATAAATTTGAAAGTTTAAGGAAAAAACTTATTTATAGACGTGAAAATTTAGGATGTGTTTACAATCTTAAATTTTAAATTTTGATATTGATATATTATATATTTTACTAAATTTTAATCCATTTTGAATGCACATGATATAATTTAATTATTTTAGTTTTTTACTTTGTAAAAGTTAAAATTTAAAAGGTGTTGATAATTTATTTTGGTTTATAGTATTAATTTTATATTTATATTATTATTATTATTATTATATAATATAATTATGTATTTAAATATATATATATATATGATGACGCCACGACCGAAGGCTCACCCGAAGACCCACCCGAAAATGAAGTGGAGGTTGCCATGCCAGTCATGAGGAACACACCACAGACGCAGTCTGGAACAACGAACTTACGTGAAGAGTTCAACCAACAAGTGGAGAGCCTGATCACTCTATTGGAGCATGAGGAACTTAAAGGAAGGTTACTCAACAAAGAAATACTCGAAGAGATTCCAACCGGACCAACAGAAGAATCCAACCTGACCTTGCGCCGAGCCATGGAACCAGCCGGATTAACAACCAGTTCCCGGACCATCACCTTCTTGCCAGTTCTACAAGGGCTTGTGACGACCAATTTATTCCACATATCAGCCATCACGCCTGGGATGGAACAACCAATATCCACCATGGAGCAGACGGTTCAAGACAGTTCCACACTCAACTGAGCCAAGGAAGCCGGTCCGTGGAGGAGTACTTCGAAGGGTTTGAAACTCTTAAGAACCAGCTGGAGGTCAACGATTCGGTCGAGACTCTTATGGCCCAGTTCTTGGACGGGCTACAAGACCTCATCGTCCGTAAGGTGGAAAGGTAGACTTACAACGACCGAGACGAGTTGCTGCAGGTGGCTATCCAAGCCGAACAACATATCAAGTGGAAGGGAGCCGCTATGAGCCGGGCTAAGCCTAGCAGGAACTCACAACAACCGAGGAACTTTGACAAAGGGAAGTCGGCCATTGTTGAGGACCGGACGAAGAAGGTTAGCCTTGGAGCCCCAACACCCGCTGCCGCACCAGGCAAGTTTCTGATCACCAGAGCTAGAGAGATTACTTGTTTTAAATGTCAGGGAAAGGGCCACTATGCGAGGGAGTGCCCAAACCAACGGGTCATGGTGATCCGCGACAATGGGGAGTGTGACCGACTACCCTGAAGTGGAAGAAATTCTGGTCACCAGGCGAGCCCTCAGTGCTCTATACGACCCAGACACCATTCAGAGGGAAAACATCTTTCACACAAGATGTAGCGTAGAGGCTAAGGTATGTAGTCTCATTATCGATGGAGGTTCCTGTCCTAACGTGGCAAGCAGGTACCTAGTACAGATGCTCGGTCTCCCTAAGACCAAGCGTCCCGACCATACCGACTCTGATGGCTCGATAAAAAAATGGAGCTAAGGATCACCGAGCAGGTCCAAGTGCCATTCAGTATCGGTAAGTACTCCGATCAAGTTCTATGTGATGTTGTCCCTATGCAGGCAGGTCACATCTTCCAGAAGCGCAAACAGAGTCTCACCCAATCACCGGTTCTGGTACTCCCAAACTTCAACCAAACTTTTGAGATAGAGTGTGATGCTCCCTGAACAGGTATCGGAGGAGTTCTAACCCAAGGAGGCAAGCCGGTTGCTTTCTTTAGCGAAAATCTCAGTGGGACTTCACTCAACTACCCCACATACGACAAGGAGCTGTATGCGTTGGTAAGGTGTTTGGAGGTTTGGCAAGATTATCTTTTGACCAAAGAATTTTTTGTCCATACAGATCACGAGACACTTAAGCACCTTAGAGGACAAACCACGCTCAAGAGGAGGCATGCGAAGTGGCTGGAGTTCATCGAAACCTTCCCATATGTTATCAAGTACAATAAGGGCAAGGAGAACATTGCTGCCGACGCACTGTGCAGGAGGCATGCCTTGATCAGCACCATGGACGCCAGGATCATGGGCTTTTAGCATATCAAGGAGGCCTATACAGATGACCCGGACTTCCAACAGGCTTATGAGGTGACCCACACGACTGCATTTGGAGGTTATTACCAACACAATGGGTTTTTGTTTAAAGATAAAAATCTTTGTATTCCGTAGGGTTCTATGAGGTAACTACTAGTGCGTGAGGCCCACGGAGGAGGCTTGATGGGACACTTCGGACGGGACAAAACTATCAGTGTTCTCATGGAGCATTTTTATTGGCCATACCTGAAGAGAGACGTGGAGCGACTCTGTGCAAACTGCATTACATGCCTGAAGGCCAAATTCAGGTCACATCCTCATGGTTTGTAGATGCCTCTGCCTATTGCTAACCTACCATGGGTAGATATTTCGATGGATTTTGTTTTAGGTCTACCCAAGATCAACCATCGTGATTCTATATTCGTGGTGGTGGATCGGTTCTCCAAGATGGCCCATTTCATCCAATGTAGCAAGTCCAATAATCCCACTCAGACGGCCGACCTGTTCTTTAAAGAAGTCGTGAGGCTTCATGGGATTCCCTGGACCATTGTCTCTGATTGGGATTCCAAGTTTCTTGGGCAGTTCTGGCGGACCCTTTGGAAGAAGCTAGGCACCAAGCTTCTCTTTTCCACCACTTGGCACCCACAGACCGATGGTCAAACAGAGGTTGTAAACCGGACACTCTCAACCTTTTTGAGAGCTATGGTCGGTAAGAATTTGCGTAATTGGTTAACCTGTTTACCATATATTGAGTTTGCATATAATCATGTTAGACACTCAGCCACAAGGCAATCACCATTTGAAGTTGTTTATGGGTTTAACCCATTATCTCCGTTAGATATCACTACTCTTCCCAAAGCTGTTTATTCTAGTGCAGAAGGAGAAACAAAGGCAGGTTTCATGAAGAAACTTCATCAGCGAGTCAAGGACAACTTGGAGAAGAAGACGGCCAAGCATAAAGAGAGAGTAGACCAAGGCCGGAAGGAGATCATATTCGAACCAGGAGAATGGGTATGGCTACACATGCGCACGGAGAGGTTTCCCAATCAAAGGAAGTCCAAGCTCGTGCCTTGAGGAGATGACCCATTTCGAGTGCTGGAGAAAATAAACAACAGCGCCTACAAGCTAGAACTCCCAGGTGAGCTAACCATTTCACCTACGTTTAATGTTACTGACTTATCTCCATTCCATGCAGATGATTCAATTCTGAGGTCAGAATCTTTTCAAGAAGGTGGGGATGATGACGCCACGACCGAAGGCTCACCCGAAGACCCACTCGGAAATATGTTATTTCATATAATTTTTTTAAAAAAGTTTAAATGAATATAGTGTACGTTTTTGAAACCTAAAAAGACTAACCAGTTAATTTCGTATTTTCATATAAAAATGATGAAATTGCTGATTTTAACCTATTATTTGGTTTTGAATACAAATCTAGACCCATTATTCAACATTCAGTAAAATTTACCCAAATGGGTAGTGAAATTACTAGTCTCTCATTTACGACCAAACAAAAATCCAAAAAGAATAATAGTTATAACCCTGAGAATCTGCTAATAAAGTCTACTCCATGATTAAATCTTAAAGTTTTAATTATATAAGTAACTTTGATAAAAGTTAATTGTCACCTATATAATAAAAAATTTCATAAAAATGAATCAATTTAAGTCAACAAAGATATTGTGGTACAAACCAAATAGATATATAACCATAAAATATATACTAACATTGAGGTAAATACAAAATACATACCATAAACTCATGGAAAGATGGTAACATGTTTTTATTTATTGGTGTTTATGGTTTAATATTACATTTAAGTTCATTTGAAATGTAAAATTGTGAATATACTAATGAGTATAGTGTTCAATATGAGTTTTTATCTGAATATTCAAATTAGTGTTTAGGTTAATCAGACTTCACTCGAAGTCTATATAAGAGTAGACTTTGAAGTGAAGTCTACACTTCAAATTTTAAATGGCGAATAAATAGGGTTTAGATTAAGAAGAGTTCACTCGAAGTCTGTACAAGGGTGTATTGTTCCTTCGAGGTATGGGGTAAACAAAAATCCCTGGAGAAGTCTCTTTAACCAATTTTTTTTTATATTCTAACCGGAAATTGACCCCCTTATACAAGTGAGAGTCGCCGTCAGTGTAATCATAATTTCTTAATACGGCACTCTTCTCTCTCTCTAATACTTTTCAATCTCTAGTAA
This sequence comes from Iljinskaea planisiliqua, assembly GCA_900108845.1. Taxonomy (NCBI): domain Eukaryota; kingdom Viridiplantae; phylum Streptophyta; class Magnoliopsida; order Brassicales; family Brassicaceae; genus Iljinskaea; species Iljinskaea planisiliqua. The sequence goes on along the minus strand of FNXX01000031.1, from coordinate 201,269 downwards.
GCCTCTATTGCCCCAAATGCTGCAACTTGCCGAACAGTCACGAAGGTACCCAGGTCGTGTTTGTTCGATCACATAGGCAACCAGCAGTTCTGGTTCGCAACCATTCAGGGCAACCGGACGTGATACATGCAGCTGAGGGGTCCTTTATGGATTCATCCCGGATCGGCACACAACCTTGATCCAAGCTCATTACACGACGCAACCCTCACAACCGTTCAATCGCACTCAATGGTGTACCAACAACGGATTACTAAACCCAGAATAACTGCTTTTTTCATGAGTCTGGCCGAAGCCATAGACTCATGGATCAGCCGTACGAGAAAGGCAGAGGGGGAGAACAAGACAAAGGTTGTGAGACACGGCTCAGTCACTCCGGTTCTGGGATCGCAACGGTTGTCACCGACGATCCTGGACCACGGTTAGACACGGGTTAGTAAAGACATACCTTTGAGACATGATCAGGGTCGACAGGGTCCTTTCCCTTGTCTATGGCCGGAACTTCTTCCACACCGGACATATTTACGGTCTCAGTCTCTCTCTTTCTCTCTTTTCTGATCAAAATCGGTTTATCTCTCTCTCTTTGTTTCTCACGGTTTTTCCTTGTGCAGGATCTGATGATTAAACTGGTGTAGGGGTTCTGGTATTTATAGGCGAGGGCTTGGCCTGTCAAACAGGCACAAGCGAAAGGTTGCATCCATTTCGGAAGGGTTTGCCTTGGTTTGTGGTGAACCTTCGACCAGACACCTTTTCCTCATGCCCTTTCACACTCCGACTCCATCCCTAGTCGCACCAGCTTACCTCCGGGGGCAACCGTCGCTCCCCGGCCACTAGCTGACCCAGCTAGCTCACTAGGTCACCAGCTGGCCCCAACTGCGGGTCACTCCCTCCAGCTGGTCGAGCTGGCCGTGAGCTGATCCAGCTGACCCAGCTGGAGTGTCACTGTCCATACTGGACAATGAGCTGCCCCAGCTGTCCTCAGCTGGTGTTTCACTCGGGTTCAGCTCTTTCCTTTCCAATTTAGCTCGGACAAGACTCTCGTCATTGCCGGCTACCCCCCCTTACGGACCAATTCTCTGATGACCGATCTCCCTTGACCCAAGCCTTATCCTTGGGCCTTGTGGTTCATCCTCAGGGCCTTAGTGGGAATTGGGAACGTTACAATTTCAACCTCAAAACAATTCTGATGTGAAGCTTTATGAACTAAATCTTCCACTGTCTCCTTACTCCAAAATTCTTGGCCAATAGTCATATCAATACCATCTTCCCAGCCAGAATTTACATTTGATTCTTCTTCTATACCAGCTGGACCTCATCTTCCCAGTCAGTATTACCAAGTTCTTCCCTTGAAACATTTCTTCCTTCATTGTCTTCCGATCCTTCGCCTCTGTAGAGAGTAACCATATCATCATTACCATCTCTATCTTCATCACCATCTCTTCCATCATTAACATCTCTACCAAACAACTCTTCATTACTTACACCATTATCACTTTCATTATCATTTGCTTGCCTAATTCCCTTATTTTCATCAACCTCTTTCACGATCTCCACATGCAACACGCTTCTACATGTTTGGTTATTAACTTGCATTAGGTAGCCAAGAACTTCATCATCATTCCGGATATATGATGGTTTCTTAGGATCTACTACCAATAAAAGTAACTAACTTTCAGTTGCGTTGTTCCTTCATCTTTCTTAATCTTCCTGCAAATTCCATCAACTAACCCATCATACGTAACCTCCTCAACAGATGTCTTTATCACTAAAGTGTGAATTTCATCTTCTCCCGAGACCCATCTTATCTCCTCACCGTCCTTTGCATAACATCCCCCACAATCAAAACAAATAACAGTGTATCTATCATTATTCATTTTCCCCTGAACAAGAATAAAAAATACCATTATCATATGTCTCAATCATATGAGTTCTCTCTGTAATACAACCTAGTTATACCAGTTGTTCCTTTAATACTAGTTTTCTCATTAATACCAGTTGCACTGAGTATGCTCAGTAATACCAGTTGCACTAAGCAATACCCGCTATCTTAGTAATACCAGTTGCGGTTCAATAATACACAGTTGTCTAGCTATAAATTTTTTTTTCATCTGCGAAAGTATTATGATTTACTATGATTTAGAATGATTCGATACACATTTAACCATTCTAGCTGCTCTTTTTAACATGTAAGCCCATTTCCAATCAACTTACCAAAGAATTTCAATTACCCAATGATCCAGAAAAAGGGAAAACTATCTTGCCATCTAAGAGGAATGTAACACTCCAGTAAACACGATTTTACTAAGATTCAAAGCGCAGAATCATAATAGCAGCAAAAGACTTACCTTTCGAAGATTCCTTAAACGTTGGAGAAGATGGAGAACAATGGTGGAAGCTGTCGGTTTTTGAGGGACATGAATGAGTAAGGAAGAAGGTAGAGACAAAAGAGAGATTGAGTTTGTGGGGGCCATTGAGAGTTGAGTTTGTTGTTGAGAGCAAGAAATGGATTAGGGTAATTTTTTAATTTTTGGTTGTTGTTTATTAATTCTTAAAAGGGGAGGGTAAAAGTGAGAGAAGAATAAGAGGGGGTGGGGTGGGGTGGGGGGGGTAATGAGATTATTAGAGGGGTAGTGAGATTGTTTTCAAACATTTAAGGTATTAGTAAATGGAAAGTTTGTTATATAGTTTTGTTAAAACCATATTTTTACAACTATCTGAATCTATCCTATTATTTCCGAAGTGATTTTCTCGAATGCAGTTCTCGTGTTAAAAGGTAGAGTGGTTAAAGTATTTACTACCTTTAAACTTAATATTTATTATTATATATTATATATTTTTCAATTGAGATGGTTCTAAAGGATGCAATGGTGAATTTGCTATAAATAAATTAGTTAGTTCAAACATTTAAGGTATTACTAAATGGAAAGCTTGTTATATGGTTTTGTTAAAACCATTTTTTACAACTATCCGAATCTATCCTATTATTTCCTAAGTGATTTTCTCGAATGGAGCTCTCGTGTTAAAAGGTAGAGTGTTTAAAGTATTTACTACCTTTAAACTTAACATTTATTATTATATATTATATTTCTTTCAATTGAGATGGTTCTAGAGGATGCAATGGTGAATTTGCTATAAATAAATTAGGTAGTTCAGTATATTGTGTTGTGCATTTTTCATGTTGACAATCCTAGATTTGTGTTCAAATTTCTTTTTCTTCACGAATGATTCTATTTAGCCATCAACTCTGAAATGATTCCAGTATTGGTTATGATGATAGTGTTTCTGTTTTTTTATGATAGTGATAGGTTTGGTTTTTGGATGAGTTGTAATCGACTGTCTACTGAAGCGAGATCTATATTTTATACCGTGTTTGAATCTAAGTGGCAGTCGAATGCTAGATCGTTGAATTGGTCAGAACGAAAAAATCACTTTGCATATTTTTTTATTTAGTTAATTTATTTTTATTTATTAGGCTTTTAAACTTAAAAACAATGTTTGATGATGAATTTCGAAAGACAAATTTTTTTATATATAACTAATATTTGTTTTATATTGTCAATATTAACGATTAATGGCCAAAATGTTCAATCTGGGCCAGACGCAGATAAAACCCATAGTTTTTGAAATAACAACTGTTTGAGTTTGAGGACACATCTACTATATATTATATATATTAAAATATGATATTTGGAGACTACTTTTGTTGAAGTGACATCTCCAAAAAAATTTTCTCAGTTCTTTTCTCTTTTTTTTTTTTTAATATGTTATCCATATTACCAAACACTCTTGATTTTTATTTTTTTTAAAAACTAATGAGTCCCACATTCCTAATTTAGTAAAGAAAAAAATAAAAAATTCATATATATCTATCTATACTATTAAAAAAGAAAATATTATAGAAAATATTTAATCATGTAATATATTACATAAAATGCCATTATGCTTTATTGGTTTGTTCAAAACTTCATTAAGTATATTTTAATCAAATTATGTATGTCAATTATGATTAAAATTTAAATCAAAAGTAAATCGAAACTAAATGAAAAGTAAATCTTATTAATTTTAATGATATACACAATCTAATCCAATATTAACAAAAAATTGATTGTGAAATCTTTTCTTGGTAAATGCATTTAAACATACCTTAAATAATTATACAAAATATCTAGAAATTATTTTACATGAGATTTTGGATTATGCATTCAAAAACAATTCAAAATTAATACATATTTACAAAATTTGTAATTAATATTAAATTATTATAATAATTTAATGAATTAAATCTGAAATTTTAAATTTATAAATATATATTATTAGAGCATAATTAAATATATATATACAAAAATCTCGTCCTAAGGAAGGGCAATAAATTAGTATTATATTAAAACACAATTATTATATGGAAAAAAATTTAGACATGTGTTATATTACATAAAATGCCACTAAAATTACTAAAAGTTTAGAATTTCATTAATGACAAAATGATTAAATCAATTATTAATTAATTTATCCATAATATCTTATTATATTTTTGATATAAATATATAATTCCTTTTTTTGTTACGACATAATATTTAAAATCTATATTTTTGATCTCTCCCAGTTTTTTTTTTTAAAAAAAGAAAATAATCAACAAAATTTATAAATAATATCACAATATTAACATAAATTAATAAATTAAAATTTTATTTATAAAATTGAAAATGAAAATACTATAATATCTTTAGATATTTATATATTTATTTGGTATGAAATATATTAAATTAGCGACTTAGTCTTTTTAATTTTATAAAAAAAAATCCTATGAAATAAAATATTGTACAAAATATAATCATACAGTATATAATATATTTAAACTATAAATACACATATATATATATATATATATATATATTAAAATCAATAATCATATTTTATAATAATACTATAAATACAAATTATATAATGCCATCATTTAAACAAAAATAAATCATCAACAAATCTTAAATTCTGACTTCTACGAAGTAAAAAACTAAAAGAATTATGTAATGTACTCCAGATTATTTAGAACGAATAAATATTTAGTAAAATATATAATGTATCGATATCAAAATTAAAACTACAAATACATCTTAAGTTTACACATCTATAAATCTGTTTTTTTCCAAAGAAAAAAACTCAATATTAGAAGAAAAAAATAGAAGAATTCCAAAAAAAATTAATATAAAAATTTTCCTTTCGATGAAATTAAAATTATATCAAAGAAATAATCTCATGCTATATTACATTAAATTTCACTAGAATTACTAACAACTTAGGATTTCATTAATGGAAAATTTTTAAATAAATCATTAATAAATTTCTTCACCATATTTTTAATATATTTTAATATCTTTAACATAAAGATATATTTTTTAATTACAAGATAATATTTATTGGTTAGTCTTTTTTCTTTTCATAAATATAAAATTGCATTCAATTAAATTTTTTAAAAATATATAAAATTACATATTGTATAAAATAAAATAGTACAGTATATAATATATTAAAACTATAAATAAATATATATATATATATATATATTAAAATCTAAAAATATATTGTATAATAATATTATAAAATACAAAATGAATACAAATTATATAATATCAATGGTATTATACCATCATCTTAGCTAAAATAAATCATCAACACATCTTATATTCTGACTTCTAAAAGAATTAATAATGTCATTCACATTCAGAACGGGTTAAAATTTAGTAAAATATGTAATATATATTTATATCAAAATTAAAACTGCAAACATATTTTAAACTTTCACATCTATAAATAAGTTTTCTCAAAGAAAAAACCTCAATGTCAGAAGAAAATGAATTAAAAATTCCCAATCAAATTAGAAATTAAGATTTTCTCTTCAATTAAACTAAAATCATGTCAAAAAAATAATTACGCCGGTAAAAAGCTAGTTAAGTTCTTTAACCAAATTATAAATATAATTAAATAAAAATTAAAATATGTTAGACCAACACAAGATAGACCATCAACATTTATTCTTCCATAATCAAATTTATATGAACAAGAATATTATAAAATACTTTGTAATTATTTATACTAAAATAAATCTTAAAACCCTAAAAACAAATGAGCCACCAAAAAACAAACATTCCAAAATGCATCACAAGCACACCAACTTATAATTATGGAATATATATATATAAACTGAAAGTATATTATTATTATTATTAAAAAATTAAACCGTAATAATTTAACATATTTTAGCTCAAATTATAGTTTTAGAAACTTACCATGTATCGTAAATTTTAAAAGTCTAAATATTAGCTATAAAATATTAATTCTGCACTCAGCGCGGTGGGGGATAGAATCTAGTGGAAATATTAAATGGCATTTAAAAAAATATATAAGGTTTGAATTATGCAAAGTACAAATTGAAGTGAAGCCAAAAACAAAAGAGAAATACAGCAGTAAATGATCTTTAATATCAATGATTTCTTAGTATTTTCTATAAAAATCGATATACAAATTTTAAATAAAAAATAGGTAGAGAAATGTATTAGGTGTCTATATGAAAAAAATGTCTTTTTGTCATCAATCTTTCATCCTGTTTTCATAGTTTGAAATCTTTTTTAACGTCTTTATTTACTCCGTTTAATATGACACTTATTGGCTCTTTACTTCGGTGGTTTCAACCATTTCGAGTTAAAATCATTATTACTCTGTTGAATAAGTCATCAGCTCATTTTAGTGTTGACTGTTTAGATTTGACTATGTAGGTTTGTTTGTGTCATCCACTTCGTTGAGTCCGAGATCTCGGCTCATTTTGGGGTTGACTGCATAAATTTGACCATGTTATCTACTTCATTGAATTTGAGATTGCGACTCTTCACTTCATGCTTCTCCACTTCGGTATGGCCTTCACTCAATTTTTGGGTTTCCAAAATAACTTTTTATTGGGTATAGTTTTATGAAGCGAAATTAATTCTCTACTAGTTAGCCCTCAAATTCGTTAAGTTGATCATTTCTTTAAAAGTACTAAAGAAAATTTTATTTTGACTAACTTACCCTTTAGAAAAATCATAATCCCAGCGAAAATGATTAACTTTCCTTTATCATATTTTTGTATGCTTAACTGTTCGGCTTCTGGACTCTTTGGATTTACACGTCGTCTCTTGATGGATTCTTGCCAATATATTGGAAATATTTAAAAGAAGATTTAGCGGAAAATGTGTGCTCGGAGCACTTGATCTCCGACTTGCATTCTTCATGCAATCTTCCAAGAATAATAGTTTGAGTTTGATCATCTTGGATACATGGAAAAAATGAATAGCTTTTAAACATATATTTAAAAGTTTAGATTAAGCGAAGTGAAAAACGAAGTGAAACAGAAAACAAGAGAAATGTGGGAGAAATTTTTTTTAATATTGATTATTTCACAACATTTGCTACAAGCATCGCGATATAAATGCAAAGAGAAACAAGAAATAAGTAAAAAAATGTATTGGATATTTGTATGAAGAATGTCCTCTTTATCTTTGATCTTTTATCCTGGTTTTTTTAATATGAAATTCTGTTTAACATATCCATTTACTCCGCTTGAGATAACATTTCTTGGCATTTTACCTTGGTGGATTCAGCCGTCAAAGCGCATTATTACTTTTTAGCCGTCAAAGCGCATTATTACTTTTTGAATATGTCATCAGCTCACTTTGGTGTTCACCGCGTAGGTTTGACTGTGTCATCCACTTTGTTGAGTTCGAGATTGCGGCTCATCTTCACTTCATGTTTCTCCACTTCGGTATTGCTTTCACTTTGATTATGAATCTCCTTATTGGGCATAATTTAATAAGCCAGAATTTCTTCATCAATAGTTAAGTACCCATTTCCTAAGCCAATAGGAAGCATCCTTTAACTTTTCTTTTCTCTCCAAAGACGTTTGACATACTGTAATCGATCTCCCGTCAATTAATAATTCTTGATGGGAAGCATAATTCCACTTTCATATTGATGGGATTTCCGTTGTATATATCTGTCCACAAATTATTTTTGACCCAGGCTTCTCCCCCCCCCCCTCTTTTGTGTTTCTGTGAGGATCCTCCTCTCTTATGATCTGTTCTTTTTGTCTACTGATAAAGCATGCTCTGCTTGATTCTCTTCGATTTAGACAAGTTTATATGGATGTTATGGAGTTGGCGAGATCATACCCATGAGCCCTTGGTTATTTTGATCCTTAAAGATCAAGAGAGGCCTTCCCACAATCTTCTTGAAGGAAAAGCCTCCGATCCATGTTTCTTACTTTTACTCACTTGCTTACTTCTTGATATTTTATTTTATTCTAGATGAACCTTCTGATGATGAGACTGTTGATCATACCCGAGCTGGATTGTCTAAACATCTGAGCTGGAATGTTGATCATTCTCGAGCTGGATTGTCTGAACATCCGAGCTGGAATGTTGATCATTGCTGAGCTGGATTGTCTAAACATCCGAGCTGGTTGATCAACACTCCCGAACTGACTTCATAAATTCTCCAAGTTGATTTCTTCTGATCACGCGAACTTGACTTCGTATTTTCCGAGATTAATTTTGTAACCTCCGAGTGGAAAATACGTTTTGTCCACATATTTTGCTAACAATTTTTTGTTTATTTGGATGGAATGTACCTGGCATTGAGCCCCCTGATTGGGTACAACTATCTATTTCCTTGGTGTACTTCTCTCATAGTAGTATCAGTTGTACTTAACTTTGCAAGTTTCGTATGAATCAATTTGGGATCAAGCCACTCTATAGGTATATAAATCTCCATTTGTGAATTTGGGATCATACAAGAAACTTGATTAGTATTTCTTTTTCTTTTAACATTGCAAAGTTTCTCACTTCGCCTCTGATCTCATAATACTTTTCCTTTAGATAGTTTTTGTTCAGTTTTACGACTCTAACTTCTTTCAGAGTTGAAAATTTTACACATTAATGGTAGGTTGATGGTACTGCCTTCATCATATTTATCCACATCGTACCTATGATTGCATTGTATGGAGCTTTATGATTGGTAATTGTAAAGTCGAACATTTTCATCACTCTGTCGGAAACAAGTGTCCACTAAAACCTGTAAGGATCAACGTCGCACCCTAGATATTTGCTCGTATATTCCCATCTTTTGTAAAGTTTTCAGGAAAATGATATCGGTGAAGCATCATGTATCAATGAGAATACGTGACACTTTGCAATTTGCACCAATATGTAAACTTACCATAAGGACTGAAAGGTTGCTTGAATCGGTTTGATCTTCGTCAGAGATGGTGATTTCTTCCTCATGAACCATGGCTGCTTCATTGGCCCTTTTGGTTCAGGCGTGTCATTGATGTTCCTTAATAGATCTTGTTGATTCTCCATAGGATTTTGATCCTCCAATGATTAGGTTGGTTTGCTTCTTCTTTAGGTCACGATCTGAGTTTGACTTCTCCGGTGTGTCTTTACCTCAGTCCGAAGTTGATAACTACCGACATTCTAACAATGTCTTCTTTGAATTTGGTGATGTAATAACAAAGTAAATATCTTGGTCCTTGCAAAAGAGCCGAAAGTTATGCTTTGGATGCTGTCTTCTGAATGAAGACCGAGTAATGCTTCAAGAAACTAACTGATAGTTGTGCAAAACTAATGATTGATTATTTCTCTAGGTGTGAAAACCAGTTAAGAGCGGATCCCGAAAAATGTTCAGCAAAAAGTTTGCATAACCCATCATCCTTCTCGTACTCACAAAAGTGAGCTCTCTTGACTGCGATACGAAACTCAATGAGGTTAGACAGGGATTTGTCTCTTTCCAACGTCTTTTACTAGTGTATTCTTGATTCTCTCCGAAAATTGAGTGTTCTTGGTTTCTTCTACTACACGCTTGATATCTGGAGACTGAAATTGCGCTCATCGCATGATGAACTCTTGAGTTCACATCTTTGGGTTCTTCTTGAGTTTCGGAGAGCATTTTGAAGATGTAGTCGAGGATCCTTGGATTGATCAGGTAATCGAGTTTGGCCTGAACTGAGTCAGACCACTTCCTCTTACAAACTCCAGTGTCTGGATCCATCTACAATCCACTCTTAAGAATGGAAAAGAAGTGGAACGGGAGTCCTGTTGGAGGCAGAAGAGAGGAATGAATATGGTTTAATCCTCGCCCCGTTGGCGGAGGCATAACATTGTGGCTTCCTTAACTATTATTTGGAGGTATTGAACCTAAGTTCGTGCTGACCAAAGTTATGGTTATGGTCTCACAAGGAAGTTGCATTCCTACCTGTTGAGGGCTCTAAAGGGGGTGTTTGTGTTGTGCTCTGAGTTATCAGGTTGGGGATGTGTGTATAACGCCCCAACCGTCCCTACCAGTGAGCCCCATGTCCTCTAACTAGGCCCATGGGCCGGCCCACCCATGTCCGACGGTCGGTGCGTTAACTGGGAGGTTTGAAAGTCATGATATACTGACCCTGCAATCACCACGTGACCGTTCCCCGTGTTTTGGGCTCACTCACACGGTACCGCGAATGAGTTCTCGGTAGGTCACCCATCATTTGACTACTCCAGCTCTAGCACGCAAAACCCTGGAGTTCTGTCTAGATATGCAACCAAAAAGGTAAGTGCACTTTGGTGATATAGGTAGCCAAATCAATTCTTTTTAACCTCTCCACATATACCAGAAATCGGGATGTTACAGTGTGCTACTTGTGAATGTAACTCGGTGATGACCTGAGATAAGGCTGCTTGTTCACCAGTTGCTTGTATGGCGTTTGGAAAAATTTTAAGAGTTTGAGTCAAGAGAAGTGAATAGCAAAGTAAAGAAGAAAAAAAAAAGAAATGCGGGAGCAACTAGTCTTTAGTATTGATGATTTCACAGTCTTTTAAACAAGAATCGAGATACAAATGCAAAGAGAAACAAGTAGAGAAATATATTGGCTGTCTATCTGAAGAATGCCCTCTCTGTCTTCGATCTTTCATTCTGTATTTATACCTTGAAATAATGTTTAACATCTCCAGTTACTCCAATTGATTTTTGTTGGCTTTTATTTCCGTGGATTTATCTATTACAAGTCAAACTCATTACAAGTGAAATAATGTTTGTATAAGTTGTGGACTCACTTTGGTTTTGACATTTGGTATGGTCGCGCAGGTGTGATGGTGTTCATTCACTCTGTTAAGTCTGAGATTGAGGTGCTACTTCGTTTTGTGCTTCTCCACTTTGGTATTGCCTTCTCTCCAATTATGAATCTCCAAAAATGACTCTTCATTGGGTCTAAGTAAATGGGTCGGGACTTACCCTGACAGCACCAATCAGAAAGTATGTCAAACCTTGTTTCTTACTGAAAAATAAGGCGTCAAACTTATGTAGATGGCGTGTTACTACCTAAATTACTATAAGGATGTCTTTTTTGTTCAAGACTATAAGGAAGCTTATTAGAAAGATGGTTCTCCCTTGTTGAACTTTTACTTGGTATTTAATAAATTTCAAGTAAAGTTTGTGGGTTTTTTTGAGGAAAATCGAAGGAGATTTTATTGATGTATAAAAGATGGGTGATGAATTACAAGGAAAATGACAAAGCTTTAAAGAAAACTAGTTTAGAAATCTAGATCTTCTTGAGTTAGCTCTCTCTCATTTTGTGGATGTTGTGAATGTCCTCTTTTGATTTCAGATGTCCCTTCTGGCTGGAAACTCCTCTCTATTTATAATAGACACTGACCGACCTAAATCCCTTTGAATTATCTTTTCCTTATTTACCGCGGCGATGTGATTATCTTCGAGTAAAGATGATTATCTTCAAGGAAAGATGATTATCTTCCTTAAAAATAAGTAAATAATCTTCTTCTAGGTGAAAAAGGAATTATCTTTTAAATAACATTTATCCGAAGCAAATAAATGGTAATATTTAATTGACGTCGAATAATAATTGATTGACAATTATTATTAGTAGGCCGAGGTAAATTCATGTTGGGCCTTTAAGGGAGGTGTGCAGCCCGTATCCAACAATCAGCCATCCCCCCAGTTCGTCGAGTGATGTGAATCGAGCTCGGCGAATTTAAAGAGATTTGGTTCGGCGTGAATTGAGCTCGGCGTGTCAAATGGAGATAGGCAGAAAATCAAGAACGAAGTGAATCGTTTTGATCCCATCCCTTTGACTGAAGGTTTGAGATGCTTGTTTTGATGTCGAAGAGACATGAACTTAATGAAAGCGATCGATGAGCTGGGAGCTCTACACGATGAAAGGCTTGAGTTGATCCTGCTGGGGATCATAGCCGCGCTGATGGGAGTACCGAGGCGGTAGTAAGCCTTCTTTATCTGTCCCATCGGAGTCCGGCTGTTTGTGGACTTCGACGTCTTGACTTTTGTGCACAAGTAATAGTCGCTTTTACTTGTGCTTTTTCTTCAAACGGTAGGATTCTTCGAACCAAGTAAAGTACTTGGTAGCGAGTCAGTCCGATCGGAGTAACCAATTCCTTAACACTACAAGGTAGGTCAAGCGTCCGAGGTGCGAAGCTTACGTCTGCTTGCCGTGAAGGCTTACGTCGGCTCGGCTTACAATCGAAAGATAGTCCGCGAGATTAGTTCGGCACGGAGCGTTTCAGACGATAAGTTCTACGCTCTAAGTTGAATACCGATGCGAACTAGGTTCGGGGATCGAATATAACTTTGAGGTTTGCGAGACGAACCTGGCTTAAAAGTTGTGGATTATTTCACCACTGCATTCGCAAAGAACGCTATATCAGTCGTCTGGCCAGGACGCCGATGTAAGAGATAGCAAAGAGCTTTGAAGCGAAGAGCTTTTGGAGATAAAAGTCTTTTCCACTTAAAAAGATTTTATTGATGTATAGCTGAACCATTTTACAGGCTGCCTACGTACCCCGAAAGGGGATCAAGCCATCCGTAGTTCAAGTACTTAGTATGATTTTTTTTTTTTTTTTTTTTTTTTTTTTTTTTTTTGCGTCGCAAGCGATAAACTTATTAATATAACCGCTTGAGGTTACGAGCTGCTTTTTCTTCTTCGAGCTCCACGTACAAGATAGCATGGTGGAGTGCGTCTTCTAACGAGCGAGGCTCTCTGAGTTTGAGGTCTTTCCACAGCTCTTGTTCGGGTTTCATCCCATGTCGCAAGGCAACTACGGAGATGTTGTCCGGGACGTCGATGCGAGAGACGACAGATCGAAAGCGATCTATGTACGAACGCAGGGTTTCGTTCTCTTCTTGGATGCATGACCATAAGTCTGCGCTGGTGGCTCTTTGAGTGATGAACAACGAGTAGTGCTTTAGGAAGGCAGCAGATAGCTCGTTGAAACTGTTGATCGAGTTGGATGCGAGCCGAGAGAACCAGTTGAGTGCCGCTCCGCTGAGGGATTCGACGAAATACTGACAATATGCTGCATTGTGCTCGGCCTCTGAGAAGCGGGCTCGAGCCATAGCGATCTCGAACGCTAGAAGGTGCCGTTGCGGGTCGTCGTTGCCGCAGAAGGTAGATGTGACTTTTATTTTGCCGTGGTTGCGTAAAGGTACGCTTGTAATTTTCGAGGTGAACGGGGTTTGCCTAGTTAGCTCCAGAAGACGGTCGAGTTCGGGGGCCGAACTGGTTGCGCGGTGGATCTGAGAGCCGATGTCGTCGAGTCGTTTGTGGATGAGTTCGAGCTTGGCGTTTTTATCTTGAGCAGCGTTTTGGGGTTGGGTCGTCGCTTCGACGACCTGGTTGGTCCACCTGTTTGTTGTATTTGCCGCGGTGCCCGAACTTGTGTGTTCCGTCGCCGGGGTGATTCCAAAGAGGTTGTTGATGATGGTTCTGCGTCGATTTGGAGTGTAGGGCCCTTCGGTCTCTTCATGAAGTGTTTGTAATCTCTTGAGCTCGGCTTGGTAGAGAGCTTGATTAGCTTCGAAGGCGTTGAGGCGTTCGTCAAGCTTTTTGGTGAGGTTCTCGATCGTGGTCTGCATGAGGGCGACTGGATCAAACGGAGGAGCCGTTGGCTGTTGTTGTTGATCCTCTGGAAGCACCTCGTTGTTGTTTCTAATTTCGAGATGAGGTGTGTGGACCATCTTTTTAGGATTCTGATTCCTTGATTTATCCCCAATAGTCCCCACAGACGGCGCCAAATGTTGAACTATTACTTGGTATTTAATAAATTTCAAGTAAAGTTTGTGGGTTTTTTGAGGAAAATCGAAGGAGATTTTATTGATGTATAAAAGATGGGTGATGAATTACAAGGAAAATGACAAAGCTTTAAAGAAAACTAGTTTCTTTTTGAGTTAGCTCTCTCTCTTTTTGTGGATGTTGTGAATGTCTTCTTTTGATTTCAGATGTCCCTTCTGGCTGGAAACTCCTCTCTATTTATAATAGATGCTGGCTGACCTAAATCCCTTTGAATTAGGAAAAGGATAATTCGACAGAATTATCTTTTCCTTATTTACCGCGGCGATGTGATTATCTTCGAGTAAAGATGATTATCTTCAAGGAAAGATGATTATCTTCCTTAAAAATAAATAAATAATCTTCTTCTAGGTGAAAAAGGAATTATCTTTTAAATAATATTTATCCGAAGCAAATAAATGGTAATATTTAATTGACGTCGAATAATAATTGATTGACAATTATTATTAGTAGGCCGAGGTAAATTCATGTTGGGCCTTTAAGGGAGGTGCGCAGCCCGTATTCAACATCCTTCAAGATATTTTCCCAACTTTTGTGATATGTATGTCACTTTCGATTGGAACACACTAAAACTGGATAACATTTTCGGCTTATCGCGTAAGTAGTTGAGTATCCACCTTAGCTGACAGCGGTCCTTGATAGGACAACCACCAATTGGCACTTTCGACCTTGGATTAGATACGTGACCTAGTTAGATATTGGTTTTATAAGAAGGTTAGTCTTACAAGCAGAACATTCGGTATCCACCTTAGACTGTCGCCTAGGTAGTTGGGTATCACTTTTACAAGCAGGGGGTGATCTGATTGGTATGTCGATCGAGACATATATGTGACGTTTGACTTGATAGACACCTATCCAAAGACCCTAAAATATCGTAAAAAAGAGAAAATATTGCCCTGTGTGCAGGATGCCAACACGGGATGGGCCATCGCTTTTGTGTAGCTTATGGGTGCCAACTCGTGGTATGAATTGACTCTTCGCCTTCTCGAGTAAGCCATGGAATCGAGGATAATTGTTATGATCTGTTTTGTGTGGACCAATCCACATCTAACACATGGATGGTAAAGGGATGGCCGACCAATCTTGTTGTAACAGGGTTAGCCGCGCGGTGCAGCAGACATGACTCCCAGCTCAAGCTGTAGATGAAACCCCACCAACTGTATGTGTATGATTACCAAAGATGGGGAGAGAAGGAAAATGAGCCAAAGGCACAAAATTCAACTCACGAGGAAAAATACACGCTTCTCTCTATAAATATTGGAAGAGATCTTTGGAAAAAGGTAAGCGGGAGAAGATGGTAAAACTTATGTGCTCTCCCAAAAATATTCTACATCACATAAAATGTGAGTTTCAACCCCACTCCTTTTTAGTTTTAGTTTAGTTAAAACACTTCCAATATATATGAGCTCCAATCTACTGGCGAACTTCCTCATTTGAAACCTCATCTACTTCTCAAATCATTATTCTCAATATAACAAACTTGTTTTAAGCATCTTAAAGTTTTCAGGAAGAGAATCCTTCTAGTTTCCTTCCAGAAACTTAAAGCCTTTCTATTTTGTGCAGAAATACATAAAGATCTCTGGAGAATCTCTGAAGGTTTGGATTAGAAGTTGTTCTTCATCTCCCTTAGATGACAAACATAGATTTGATGCTCTATGATTATTCCATAACAAATAAACACTTGTACCTGATATATATCTCTTAAGCTTTTAATTTTTTTTTTCTGTCAAATTTTCATTTCAACATTGAAAGAAGTCCAAAGGGCGATACAAATGATATTCAAAAGCGCAATTCTCCAACATTTGCATTTTGGATTAAAATGAAAAATGTTTATCCCACTCACTCTAATGATAAAGATAAGAAAAAAAATGATAAGGATCAAGCACAACTCCGACGCCGGACTTCAACAAAACACCGCATATAATCTTTCTACAGTCTTTTCCGATGCAAATTAGTTGGACTCCACCGTAACCTTTGTAAAATTAATTTAAGAAAACTCAAAGTCTTCAACATCTCAACTCGATCTGCAGAAGCTTTACCTAGACATAGAACAAATGTTGTTACCATAAGATAATAGACAGCAAAGATATTACTCTAACATATGTAAAGAAGTTGAGGCGATAGATGACAGAGAAGAAACAACTGATTGCAAACCAGGATGGGAGCCTGCAAAACTCTGTAGAAAGAAGAAAGAAACCTAAATCCCTCCTTGACCAGAGACATCATAAATGAAGACGACACTTTATTATCCAAATTGAAGCCGGAGAAACTGATTAAATCGGAAGGAACCAAAATCCAAACAAAGTTGGAAAATATGAACAAAACAAAAAATCCGCCAATCGAGAACACCTCTCTCTCTCTCTCTCTCAAAGATAAAGATGAGAGAAGAGAGAGAGAAGACTGGTTGTTCTTTAAGGTTATCGATTATTCCACAAAAAATAAACACTCCTGAGTCCCGGCTAAAGCAAAAATTTTTGAAAATATACAAACTATTCCGTCGGAAAAAGGGTCTATTTTGACCTCAACAATTTTTGTCGTGCCTTTTTATACCTCAATTTTGATAGTGTCAATTTCAACCTACAAAACATTTTTTCTTTTTTTTTTGAAATAAACTACATGAACTATTAAATTTAAGCCAAAATCAACATTTACCAAAATAGTGCTAGTCACCTATGTTGAATCAAATGTCACATTTATAGTTTTTGCTGAGTCAGATGCCACATGTCTAATTTTTGCTAAGTGAGATGCCAGATGTCAAGTACAATTTTGCAGTATCGACGAAAACACAGATTTACGGCTTTGACAGAATTTTTTTTTTTGTGGATTAACGAGAAAACACGATTTAACGGTTTTAGAGGGAAAATACGGTTTTGGCGAGAAACTCGATTCTGCAGTTTTGGTGAATAAATGCGGTTTTGCGGTTTTGGAGAAAAAATACGGTTTAGCGGTTAGAACGGGAATATACGGTTTAGTGGTTTTAGTAGGAAAATATCTTTTTTACAGTTTAACGGAAAAATGCAACTTTGCAATTTTACGGTAAAATGCTTTTTGCGGGTTTGACGGCAAATTGTGATTTTTCGATTTTGACATCAAAACTGAAAACTACATTTTACAGTTAAAATCACATCTCGTTAAAACCACATTTTCTCATCAAAACAGAAAACTACATTTTGCCGTCAAAAGTGCATTTCTCCATGAAAACAATTAAACCGTATTTTTCCTACAAAAACTGCTAAACCGCATTTTTCTGCCCAACCCGCTAAACTACTTTTTCGGGAGAAGTTCAGGAACCCGAAGATCTCCCTTCAGAAGAAGCAGAAGAGAATGTGGGAGAAAGCAGCCGAACCGTAATGGATGCCGATTTCGATTCAACAGTATGTATAACCAAATTTTGGTACTTGCATGCCCATTTTGATCCGATTCAATTAGTGATGGTTGAAGTGGATTAAAGCAAACAGGCATTTTCGGTTTTGTTAAAACTTCAGTTTTTTGGGTTTTGGGTTTGTTATTGATTTCGTCAATGTTTAACAGTCGGTACAACTATATGTTGTAGGGAACCAAACCAATGCTTCCTATGGAGATGCACTTCAAGCCATCAGAGAACGTGAAGAAAATCAAGCTCTCGACAAGATTCTATGTCTCTCAAGCAGTAGATACACTTTTAAAAGGGTTAAATCATCCGCTTAAACCAGATGAGAAGAGTTGGTTTGTGAATCATTCCCAATTCAAGCATTTCTTCCACATGCACGAGGACCCAAACCACAAGTTGATGGGCATGTGGTTGCTACTTCTTCGAACGGCGTGTATGGACAAGAAGAAGGAAGCTCAGTTCATTGTGAATGGTGTTCCCATTCGGTATGGTCTTAGGGAACACACTCTCATCTCTGGTTTAAGCTGTCGCAGCTATCCTCGGGACTATGACCAATTGGGCAGTATGGAGTTCGTGAGAGGCACTTTAAGGCGGGAGTTAGTATTAGATATGCCGATGTGAAAGAAAAGCTACTGTCAATGAGATATTCTGAAGATCGGTTAAAGATGGCTATCCTCTTCTTTTTATCAATTGTGATTATTGGGCATTCGAAGACAGGACCGGATGCTCCTTCCGTGGAGCCCTTTTTTCTCAGAGCTGTGAATGATCTTAATTTGTGCAAGACATTTCTCTGGGGGAGATTGTCTTTTGATAACTATATGAAAGAGATCGAACATGCTTTGGGTCATTTTGGAGGAGAAATTCGCGGGTCAAATTGGGCTTATCCAAGTTGTTGCATTCCTTTGGAGGTAAATATGAATAAAGGTATTTGTCACTATTACTGATATGAGGCAATTTTACCTCATTCTAACCTTTGTTTTCTAGTATTTATCGAGCTTTTTTAGTCCTTATCGAGTCATTTCAGGTAACTAAGGAGCTATAAACGAATATTTGGGGGAACTGGAGCCTCTAGAGAAAAAGGAAGTCAGATGGGAGCAAGAAGGAGTCATAATGAAGGAAATGAGCATTATAGAGCACTTGCTCCGTTTCGGAGCACCCGCTTCATCTGCCGAAACATATATGGAAACTCCACTTTCCTAGTTTTGGGTGCGGCCTAAGAGAGAAAAAGGGGGAGCTGTCGCCATAAGATATATTTTTTTATTTTTCTATATTTTTCATTGAACACTTTGAGAGATCTTTGAGACCTAGACACTTTTCCATATAGTTTGTAGAGTTTTTGCTTGTTGGATTTGAGAGAAGAATCTCTGCAACACTTGAAAAGAATTCTGAACCCCTTTTGTCTATTTTCTATTTCATTCATGAACCCCTGTGACTTGCTTCTCCATGTCTGAGTAGTTTTGTAGTTAGGTTACGGGTTTCAAGGGAATTCATGAATCATTAAGTTATATATGTTAGAACAGGGAGCTGTCTTTTATTTCTTCATCTATTGTTGATCTTAATGCTGAAACTAGATTAACTACCTAGTTTCTGATATTAAGTTGTTTAATGCACCAAAAGTGATGGTTTAAATGCCTGAAAGAACATAGATGAGCAAAACGTCCTTAGCCAACAACAGTTGATGTTAAGGCGTTTTGTGATCATATCAAACCTGGTCTTAATGCATGTTTAGTTTCCTGAATTCAAACGACAGTTTAGAATCTTAAGTTGTTAGACATAGTAATTGATACTACAACAGTAGGTTGGTTATAAATCAGTGTTTTGAGTTCTACAACGTGCTTAATGAGTTCCCGTTCGATTCTCTAGTTCACGATCTCTGAATTCCTGTGAATTTTCCCTTGACCTAACGATTTGCTTATATATTGAATCTTGTACATTTACAATCTTTGCTTAGCTTTACAAAAACAATAAATAGTACTTTCATCTTAGCTCTATTTTACTCTCGCAGATTTGTAGTGTAACATTGGTCTTCTTTGGTTCGAACTATCTATACTACTTTGATTTGTAGTGGTCTTTTAAGTACACACAAAAGGCCATATCAATTACTTGTATTTCATTATATTTGAAGCTAACTCAAATTATGTCTTTTGTTTGTAGCTTTTATCGTTTGAGGCAATCTCATCACTTAGGAAGAAATTCCGAGAAGATGTTCCAACTGCAAAGAAGACGTGCCCAAGGATGTGCAAGAGGAAGTTTAAACGGAGTGCCCAGAAAGGATTTTCTCTTGAGGAAATAAATGAAGCACTTGGTAAAACTAAGGTCAGTAATCCTTTTCGTTTTGAATTTTTTAAAATTGCATTGTTTATTTATAATCCTTGTTTATATTCACAGGAGATTGATAGCATCTTGGTCCCTTACACAGAGGAAGAAGCTTTTCTGACTCGAATTACTAGGAGGATGACGACGAAGATATCTACGATCCTATTATTCATAGTTGGATGAAGTGTCTTGTCGATGAGGAGAAGCCAATCTGTTTTGAGCAGATGTATGAACAAGATGTGACAGCCCGATTAGAGGAAGCTGTGAGTGAGCCCAATGCGGCAATTAACCGCCCGACCAATGCGCAATTGAGGCCCCGCCGAATGCAGCAACTGACACACTGACGAATGCTGCTTTGGTAGCACTCGGTTAAAGCCTGAAGAATACCATGGAGAGAGGGTTCAAGGAAGTAAATAAGAAGGTTGTTGAAATCGAGAAAAGATTATTAGTTGTAAAGGGCTATGTGAAGGAGCAATTAGATGCTCGGATGACATATAAGGACATAGAATACACTTTCAATCAACCGTATGAGGCCAGTATGGCTTTTGAAAGAGAGAATGAGGTAATATTTTATTTTATTTTACCATTAAACAAAAATGTAACACTAAGTAATACCAAGTACAACTGTACGTGTAGACAGGGTGATGAAGTTAGAGGTGCTGAGAATGAGAAGTAGGCAGAGTAGGAGATAGAAAAGAGGTAGAGTAGGAGGTAGAGAAAGAGGCAGAGAAAGAGGTAGAGCAGGAGGTAGAGAAAGAGACAGAGAAGGAGGTAGAGCAGGAGGTAGAGAAGGAGGTAGAAAAGGAGGCAGAGCAGGAGGCAAAAATGGAGGTAGAGCAGGAGGTAGAACAGGAGGTAGAACAGGAGGTAGAGAAGGAGGCAGAGAAAGAGGCAGAGCAGGAAGCAGAGCAGGAGGCAGAGCAGGAGGCAGAGCAGGAGGCAGAGAAGGAGGCAGAAAAGGAGGCAGAAATAGAGGCAGAGCAGGAGGCAGAAATGGAGGTAGAGCAGGAAGTAGAACAGGAGGCAGAGAAGGAGGCGGAGCAGGAGGCAGAGAAGGAGGCGGAGCAGGAGGCAGAGAAGGAGGCAGAGAAGGAGGCGGAGCAGGAGGCAGAGATGGAGGCGGAGCAGGAGGCGGAGCAGGAGGTAGAGCAGGAGATAGAGATAGAGAAGGAGGCAGTGAAGGATGCAGATAAGGAGAAGGAGGCAGAGAAGAGATGGAAAAGGAGAAGGACGCAGATAAGGAGGAGGCAGCGCAGCATGCAGAGAAGGAGGAGGAGGCAGGGAAGGACACAGATAAGGAGGAGCAAGAGGTAAATACTGTTTAAAAAAAATTGTGATACTAGGTGATCCTAGGTAATATTAAGAAATAGTAACTAATACTAAATAATACTTGTTGTGTTTTGCAGGGGAAGGAAGGAGAAGAGGATGTTTCTCCAATATCAATGGAGAGGTGTTGCACTGTGGGAGTTAAAGAAGGCAAAAGGGTAAAAGATTTAAAGAGGAAAGTGGGTACTCCTGTCACGTATGAGAGGAGAAAGAGGAGGAAAAAACTTTCCCAGCATGTGTACCTCCATACACAGAGGAAAAGGGCAAGAAGCGCAGTAACAAGTGAAGTATGTTTTAAGTAAAACAATGCTATGTTTTGTGTTTGTTTGGTGTTTTGAACTATGTTTCCCATTTTAAAACAATGCTATGTGTTAGATGTTTTAGTTTGTTTAGTGTTTTGAACTATGTTCTATTTTAAAACAATGCTATGTTTGTTTGGTGTTTTAAACTATGTTCTGTTTTAAAACAATGATATGTTTGTATTTAAATTAATTATGACTATGTTTTAAGAATTTGAAACAACTCTAAGCAAAGTTTAACATAAAATTCAAAAATAGATACTACAATGAGTTCAAAAACATAGTCATTAGTACAATGATATGAGAAAGACAGAACATTAAACAGGATTCCCATTAAATATTGTCTCGACCCGCAAGAATCTTCTTCACCTCCGCAATTTCTTCACGCATTTTCGATAGCTCGTATCGAATTGCACTGAATTCCTGGAATCTCTTTTTCTGCTTGCGAAGCTCAGTATGTAACTTTTCAAGTTCCTCTTCCACACCGTGGAGCCACAATTTCCTTACAAGTAGGCCATCATTTTGCACGTAAAAAGATATTCATAACATATTCAAGGATGCATGTAAACTATCTCAACTCACCTCATACGCTTTGCAGGTAAAATATCTCTTGGCAGCGTCGGGTAAAGTTGCGGTTTCAACAACCTCACGGATGATTTTTTCTCCACATCGAAAACGTGTCATAATGCCATAGTCAGCATAAGGGATCCATTCTAATCTCTCCACTAACTTATTGTTCCTCTTGTCCGAACGGTAGTTGGGGTCCATGGCATCCTTTAGGTAGATCTAAAAGTAATACCGAATGTTATCAAGTGTTACCAAGTGTTAGTAATAGTAATTCTAAATTTGGAGGTAAAACTCAGAATATTGGATCCTAAATCGAGTGTCTAAATCGTATGCAATTCCAAATTTGATAACAAACCCAGAATATAGGGTCCTGAATCAAAGGTCCTAAAAATCGTATGCAATTCCAAATTTGACTACAAACCCAGAATACAATTACTTTTGGAGTCTCAGAGAAAGGATAATCTATGGAGATGAGAGAGTTTGGAGAGATGAGTTTACGAGGCCCTAGTCCGAGAGGAGAGGAGGACGAAAAAGAGGCAGAGGAGGGGTCCGGAAGTAAGGGGTAAGGGTTCCCCGGAAATAAGAGGGAGGACAATTCGATCTTTTTGGGGATTTTTGTGAGGGAATAATGGGAGGGAAACCTGAATAAGAGGAAAAGTAAAATGAGGAAAATGATGAAACCCCTAGATTTTTGGGATTTTTTTGTGAAACCTGTGAAAATTAGTGGACCACTTATGTGAACCGTAGAAAAATAAAAAAACCGTGCGCCGCCATGTATATACGTGCGCCGTCATGTATACACGTGCGCCGTTTTTTGCTTACGTGGACGCCACCAAAATTAAACTTAGTTATCCCCAGTTTTCTAGTTATACCAATTTGCAAATAGTTTTATTTTTCGGTGTTTTCAAGTTTAATTTGTTTTACACTACCACAAATGTTTTTAGTCAGTACGTTCATAATTCGGAGATTTCTATGTATTAATATGTTTTAAAACTCATTTTCTGTGTGTTTGGCTTCCTAATGTGATTAGTCTTAACAAAGTGTTCATAGAGGTGCTGTTTGTGTAAATCTGCTAATAATGAACCATAATGCCCTAATTTTTTTTTAACCAAGTTCATACACATATTTTTAACATTCAATACTTATTTATATAATGTAAGATGAATGAAATTTCTTAGTAAAAATAAATAAAATTATTTGTTAAAAAAGTATATTAAACTAATTAAATCGAGTATTTCAAAGTTACACGAGTTATAGCTAATATTTCAAAGTTACAAACAAGAAAACGAAATACAAAGATAAACTAAGCATCACAACCACTTTCAAAATATGCATACATCCCTGATAGTCCTCTACCTCTCCCTTCCCTCTCCCTCTCCCCCTGTCTCTCCCTGTTCCTCTGTGTTCTCCAGCTGATCGGAACCTTCTTTGTTGATTTCTTCCAGCCTTTTTGACCAACTCCGGTGGAAAGACACATAAATTTTGTATATGCTCAGGAACAATCCATTCAGACTTATTGGGCACTGGATAAATCGTCCTGCAATACGCCAATGACCATACCTCCATCGAATAATATTTCGAACAAAACTCTTCGAGATGGAGGTCGTCTCCGTCTCTCCACTCATGAAGATGGCAGCAGCAATTTCATGCACACATCCGTATCAAAATGCCTGCAACTGCAAGTTTTCCTTCTCATATCAACCAAATAAGACTTGCCATCACGTCCAATGACGATGTATTCACGAAAAAGCCGTTCAACTCATAAACCGTCAATTTATTAGCTTTCAGTGATATTGTATGGAGTTCTTTCTCCAGATAAGGCACAAGCTTCTGTGCGTTTGATCCTGCAGCAGTGTTCTTATGCTTGTTAAACCATTCAGCCATTTTTTCAACAATCACATCAATCATTGGTAGCAGCGAGGATTTTTTTGCTTTCCTTAAAACACCATTAATAGATTCAACAATCTTGGAGGTGTCTATGTTGTATCTTTCTCCTGGAAAATAACATCTCGCTCATTTCTCCACAGCAACACTATTGTACAGATACTCTGCTGCAGCAGGATAGTTGGTTCTAAAAGCAGCATAAAGAGTCAAGAACTCACTCTCTGTATAGGCATGAGCACATTCTTTGAATTTATGTACACATGTAGATTTTCCAGAAAGGGAGATTTTCCTAAACATGCTGGTACTCAGATTAGAGTGCCCAGTAAAGCACTCTCATCAAACCAACTCGGAACTAACAAAGCCCCCCTCGGCAAACTATGATTGCATACACAAGGGTTCGGAGCAGGCCGCTGATTTCTTTCGAAAGAAGACCAGCGACTTGCTCGGATCTCAAGGCAGGCTGCCATTTGATGGAAGGACCAGTCCGCCACTTGGTGTGAAGAACGTCTTGGCCGCCATTTAAGCACCCAGGCCGCCATTCGCTGCATAACATGTGCCAGGCAGCCGCTCGCTCAGAAAACAGGCACAGCACCCTATCCACGATGTTGTTACGATAAACTAAGCCAGAAAATGGCAACAGAAAGAATGAAAGCATGTTCGTATTAAAATCCTTAAGTAAGAACAAAACCAAACCAAAATTTGTTCAGAACGTGACAGGAAAAAGCGCGATTGCTAAAATGCAAACTCGGAAAAAGCCCAACAAAACTAAAAACTCAAAGAAAACAAAAGCCAATAAAATTAAGGACTCGGACCGAACGCCTTAAGCAAGGGAAAGATCCGATATCCCGGAAACCACATCATTCGATCCAGCAAGATTAACTACTCCAACCGCGAGGGCCTCTTCTTCGACTGATCTGGCTCCAGGCGTCGGCACAACCTCGCTTTTGAAAAAGGGGATTGGATACGACTCAATCTTCTCTCAAACTTGAGCAATCATTGCGTCGAACTGACCCACCGTTCCATCTAAGCCTTTCTTCCATTCGGACAAAGTTTTCTTCTCTTCATCCAGATTTGGAGGCTCGCTCCCCTGGAGCAAAGCAATGAGCTCGAGATTAGTCACTACCTGAGCAAGATCAACTTCATTAGTCCTCGCTTCGGGTAAAGATCCAAGAAACTGCTTCAACTCGTCCAGAAGGACACGATACTTGTCAGCAGAAGCCTTCTGGCCATCAGCATAAGCTCGTTGAACCTTCACATCACACAAAGACTTGGATCCTTCAAGCTGAATGGCCATGGTCTTCAACTAAACAGATGGACACGACACTTTGGCCTCCAAGCGGACTGACATATGAACCGCTCGATCCTTATCCTCCTTTAACTGAGAAAGTTGTTTCTCGAGTGATTTGATTTGCCGAGAACTCGACGCTTCTAAATAGTTGAACTTCCTCCTGATTTACCGAACCTCCTCCCGAGCCTCTTCGGCGCGTTTACGGATTCCGCGAATATGAACATCATATGAATTAACGCACTTATTCACGGAAGAGATAAACTGCAAAAAAATGAGGAAAGTTAGTAAAGGGGAAACAATGAACAAGATTCCAAAAGAAGTTCAAGAAAAATCGGACCTTGATCCCAAACTGGGCCATATCCATGTACTTCTCGGATTCCTCCAGACTGTCACAGGAAGGAAATTTAAAACCCAGGTCCGCGATCATGGAAAAACTTCTTGCAGACTGACAACGGTCCCTACTGGCCGCCTCAGAAGAACCAGGTTCGCGCGGAGGATTTATTGATGCATCCTCAGAAAGTTGTGCTCCGAGGGGAGAAATCCTCGGCTCCTTTGCACAATTTCCAACAGGGCAGTCCGCCCGCCTTCGATGTAGCAAAGGATTCACCGAGGGTAGGCCACCAGCGTTCCTCTGGTTTGCTGACCTAACTTCAGGAATGCACTTCGTAGCATTCCTCATATATTAGAGACATTCCATGCTAAGATCACCTCTTTCCTCAAAGGAGTTACCACGACAGTTGACAAGGCCAACTTGTTCACAGGCTACTCCGAAGGAGGAATAGCAAGACCGACCACAGATGACTTCACCTCCGAGGAACAAGTCACCCACTTACCAGAAGGACTCAGTTCGGTCTGCTCAATTCTTTCTTTCGCCTCCCTCTCACGCCTTTCCTTCTCTTTCTTCTCACGAAGCGTCAACTTGACCATGACTGCAAAGATTAAAATAAGTGTTAAAGTCTTCAAAAAGGTTCATAGGAGAAGCGGAGTTCGAAAGAGTGTGCAGGAGTACGAAGAAAGAAAAACACCCACATATATGCATCAGGGTAATTCTAAATCCTAACTTGACAAAGAATAAAACTTTCCTAACCAGCCCGCCGTGCTTGGAACCAGTCCGCCCTCGGACAATCCAGGCCGCTGTGCTTGGAACCAGTCTGCCCTCAGACAATCCAGTCCGCCCTCGAACAATCCATGCCGCCGTGCTTGGAACCAGTCCGCCCTCGGACAAACCAGCCCGCCGTGTCTGGAACCAGCCCACCGTGCTTGGAACCAGTCCACCGTCGAAAAATCCAGGCTGCCCTCCCGCCATGCTTTGAAACAGTCCGCCCCCGAACAATCCAGGCAGCCTTTGGACAGACCAGCCCGCTGTGCTTGGAACCCGTCCGCCCTCGGACAAACCAGCCTGCCTTGCCTGGAACCAGCCCACCGTGCTTGGAACTAGTCCGCCCTCGGACAATCCAGGCCGCCCTTGGATAGAGCAGCCTGCCGTGCTTGGAACCAGTCTGCCCTCAGACAATCCAGGCCGCCGTCGGAAGAACCAGCCCGCCGTGCCTGGAACCAGCCCGCCGTGCTTGGAACCAGTCCACCCTCGGACAATCCAGGCCGCCCTCGGACAGACCAGCCCGTCGTGCTTGGAACCAGTCTGCCCTTGGACAATCCAGGCCGCCCTTGGACGAACCAGCCCACCGTGCCTGGAACTAGCCCGCCGGGCTTGGAACCAGTCCGCCCACGGACAATCCAGGCCTCCCTCGGACAGACCAGCCCGCCGTGCTTGGAACCAGTCCGCCCTCAGACAATCCAGGCCGCCCTCGGAAAGACCAGCCCGCCGTGCTTGCAACCAGTCCGCCCTTGGGCAATCCAGGCCACCCTTGGACAGGCCAGCCTGCCATGCTTGGAACAAGTCTGCCTTCAGACAGACCAGCCCGCCAGGTCTCTGCTCCAGTCCAACCTGAACCAGCCCGCCCTCGGACAGTCGAGTCCGCCCTGAACCAGTCTGCCGGTTTACTCTCCTCGGACCAGTCCACTAGTCCAGTCAAAAGACCGGGCGGACTGAAAGTTCATACGAGAAACGGGCGGGCTGAAAGTTCATACGAGAAATGGGTGGGCTGAAAGTTCATACGAGAAACGGGCGGGCTGAAAGTTCATACGAGAAATGGGTGGGCTGAAAGTCATAGGACGAAACGGGCGGGCTGAAAGCTTGATTCGGAATCATTCGTTTCGGAACACTGTTTATCCGGGATTTTCCGCGAAAAAATTGTTCACATAACACTGTTCACGAACCGGATAAAATCCGAATGACAAAAGTTCGGTTTAACGGAGGACGGATCCGGGTTACTGTTCATAAAACACTGTTCACATACCGATCCGGAAACCTGGAAAGGAATCCATGCAAAGGTGGAAGACTGGGATCAGGGAGGAAAAATCGAACCGGAGGCGGGCTGGATCGAGACTAGACCTAACGGCGGTCTGTTAAAGATATGGGCTGCGGATCAGGCCCAAAATCCGTTTAAATCGGCGGATGGAGGATCTACAGACGTCCCATATCGGAAATAAAGTCTCTGAGCACCCTAGGTCGCTCAGTATATATATGATAGCTTGTATAAGGTTTAAGACATCCAATTCCAAGTATTAGACTTTTCGTATTTGTAAGAAATTAAGCTTTTTACGAATTTTCTTGTACTTTGGCAAAAAACATCACTTAATAAAATCAGCTTTCGATCTTGGTCCTTAGTTCTTTTAAAATAGGATTTTCAAGCCCCCATTTATTATAAGTTTTGATTGTGTGAGTTTCGACTCTCACAGTTGACGTAATAAACGCTTCCTTTCATGTTTGAGATAAATGTTGTATACAATACCCATGCTCAGACAACGGGAACACCGCAGCCATCAACTTGATGAGGCTAGGGTTTATATCAGAAAGAAACACCATTCCAGGATCATCCGATAATACTGATTTTAACCTATTCAAGAACCACATCCAGCTAGCCTCTTTTTGACCGTCAAATACACCAAAAGCATTTGGATAATGGTGATGATTAGGATCTTGAGCTGTAGCAACAATTAAAACACCACCATAACTAGTCTTAAGGTGGGTTCCATCCATTAAAATAACTTTTCTCATGGCTTGAAATCCCACAATGGAAGCTCCCATTCCATTCCACATAAGTCCGTGTACCAGGATTCATCAACTCTAACATGTACATAGAACAATACAACATTTGATAACTCTCCTCTGGACTTCCCCACACATCATTCACAGCTTGTTTTCTTCCCCTCAACGCAGTAGAGTATGATACTTTAACACCAAGTCTCCCATGAATCATCCAAATCAATTTTTTTGCAGTAGGAGTGTCGAACTGAACCGGATAATCTTCATGCAAAACAGATGCAACTAATCGTGGTGTGTCTTTCCTTCTATTTCTACTTGTAAATGAAGTAGCTATAGAGCATGTATGCATCTTGTTGTAAGTTATAACCGTGAAACTATCTGAATTCATAAGCTTTGCAGCTCGTAATGACCACTTGTAACCAGCTATAGCTTCACGACATTTTACCACATATCGCTTTCTGTCAGACTTGATTGTTTCAACCTCAAAACAATTCTGATGTGAAGCATTATGAACTAAATCATGCACTGTCTCCTTACTTCAAAATTCTTGGCCAATAATCATATGAATACCATCTTCCCAGCCGGTATTTACATTTGATTATTCTTCTATACCTGCTGGAACCTCATCTTCCCAGTCAGTATTATCAAGTTCTTCCCTTGAAACATTTCTTCCTTCATGATCTTCCGATCCTTCGCCTCTGTAGAGAGTAATCATATCATCATTGCCATCTCTATCTTCATCACCATCTCTAATATCATTAACATATCTACCAAACAACTCTTCATTACCTACACCATTATCACTTTCATCATCATTTGCTTGCCCAATTCCTTGGTTTTGATCAACCTCTTTCACGATATCCACATGCAACACACTTCTACATGTTTGGTTATTAACTTGCATTAAGTAGCCAAGAACGTCATCATCATTCTAGATATATGATGGTTTCTTAGGATCCACTACCAATGGAAAGTAACTAACTTTCAGTTGCATCGTTGCTTCATCTTTCTTAATCTTTCTGCAAATTTCATCAACTAACCTATCATATGTGACCTCCTCAGCAGATGTCTTTATCACTAAAGTGTGAATTTCATCTTCTCCCGAGACCCATCTTATCTCCTCACCGTCCTTTTCATAACATCCCCCGTAATCAAAACAAATAACAGTGTATCTACCATTATTCATTTTCCCCTGAACAAGAATAAAAAATACCATTAGCATATGATTCAATCATATGAGTTCTCTCGTAATACAACCTAGTTATACCAGTTGTTCCTTTAATACTGGTTTTCTCATTTATACCAGTTGCACTAAGTATGCTCAGTAATACCAGTTGCACTAAGTATGCCAAGTAATACCAGTTGCCCTAAGTAATACCCGCTGTCTTAGTAATACCAGTTGTGATTCAGTAATACCCTGTTCGACTACCTTGAAAAAATTCTTTTCATCTGCGAAACTGCTATGACTTACTACGATTCATAATGATTCGATACACATTTAACAATTCTAACTGCTCTTGTTTAACATGTAAGACCCATTCCAATCAACTTAGCAAAGAATTTCAATTACCCAATGATCCACAAAAATTTCGAAATATGGCACCATTGGAGGATCAAGAG
Source organism: Iljinskaea planisiliqua (assembly GCA_900108845.1). Taxonomy (NCBI): domain Eukaryota; kingdom Viridiplantae; phylum Streptophyta; class Magnoliopsida; order Brassicales; family Brassicaceae; genus Iljinskaea; species Iljinskaea planisiliqua. Next base: position 171,338 of record FNXX01000031.1, on the reverse strand, counting down.
CAACAATGTGTAACACTCCACCATTATTTTAAGATTCAAACCACTTATAGAGAAGATAATGCAACACAAATTCTCACCTTATGAAACTCTACAAGATACGCGAGATAATGCAGCAAAAAACAACAAACTCCCCGCCACCAATGATGAAGCCACGACCCGAGGTTCCCCCGAAGAACCGACCCAAGAGGAAGTGGAGGTTACCATACCGGTCATGCGAAATACACCACAGACGAGGTTAGGAACCAGGAACCTACGCGAGGAGTTTAACCAACAAGTGGATAGCCTCATCACCCTTTTGGAGCATGAGGAGCTTAAAGGAAGGCTACTTAAGAAAGAGATACTCAAAGAACTTCCAACCGGGCCGATGGAAGAACCCAACCCAACCTTAGGCCGAACGATGGAGCCAACCGGACCCGCGAACGGACCAGTGACCAGCCCCCGGGACATCACGTTCTTGCCGGTGCTACAAGGACTTGCGGTCACCAACACATTCCACATATCAGCCCTTACGCTTGGAATGGAGCAACCAATTTCGACCCCGGATCAGATGGTCCATGACGCCCACGGCCAGCCACCAGGGTTCGACCTACGGTAAGTTCGTACTTTTGGATTAATTAACAAGTTTCCTTTTTGTGTTGCAGAATTTCTTTCCATTTCTTTTGTTTCCTTTTCCTTTTTTTGTTTAGGGACCTTGTTAGCAATTTCGGCCAAGTGTTAGGCATTTTCTTAATTCTGTATTTTCGACCCAAGTAGGTCAAGGCTGCAGGACTATTTAATAAAGTCCCCTAATTCAGTCTGTACACACTTTTTACACATATCAATAAAGAACCAGAGTTTTTCTTAAAACCCTAGCCGTCTAAAGCTTCTTGCGTGAGAATCCTTGAAGTGAGTTCGGTTGACTTATCACAAAGTCCTTCACCCTTTGTGTGGCGTCCTCAATCCCCCATCGATCGTCCCATCCACTGAGTATCTTGGAGAGAGCCTGTCAGCCAGCCAAGGAATTTCCACTCGTGTTATCCAATCAAAGAGAGCCTTTCGGCCCGTTGTTCAGGACACAACCTCCACCCTCAGTAGAACCAACCGTTTGGGGCTACAATATCTAGTATCAGAGCCTAGGCTCGGAAATCAGGTTGTATCTCACTTTTAATCATTGCTTGTTTCTTATTTTTAGCTTGCGATCTGTTTTTGCTCTTTAAAAAAAAATAAAAATAAAAAAGTTATTAGCTAAATCGTTTGTGGTTCTTTGCTAATAGTAGATCGATTGTTTTGGTTGATAGCTGCTTGATTCTTGCTTCTTTGTTTACTGTGTGTGAACTGTTGCATCATTCTAACAGCCTAGACCTTGCGTACGACACTAGGGTTGCTGCATTAAAAACTTTTCATAATTCTAGTTTACAAAATAAAAAAATAAAAAAGATAAAAAATATATATATATATATATATATATATATATATATATATATATATTGCATATTTCTTTTTTGGTTATTCGTTACCTTTTCTTGTTTATTTTGTTTACATTTAGTGTTGTAGCTAGATATTCCGTATCTGCTGATGATCATGAGAGATTAAGGCTTAGTACTTGATAATTCCTTGCTTGTTTCTTTCTTGCACCATACGATTTAGAAGCCAATAACCCACTTGGTCTTAAGGGATTGCTTTCAAGACGCCATGGGGAGCACAAGCGATGATGCCCTAGCACAGATACTCCCCAATCTCCAAACCATGCAGGAGCGTTTGGATAGGTTGGAACAACGCCGAACCAAAGATGACTACACTTTGGACATGCAGAGCACCCACGAACGTACACGGGACATACAACCACCACCAGCACCCGACCAATCCAGAAATAACCGTCCGCGTGACCACCGTACTGGGAACGACCGGGAAAGGCGCCGGGATTCAAAGGAAGAACCACCATGGCAAGGTAAGGACCGTAAACTAACGCCTCCTACTTTTGCTGGAAGGAACAATCCGGAAGCTTATTTGGATTGGGAGAGGCAGATGGAGTACATCTTCGAGTACTACAACTACTCGGATGCACGCAAGGTGACGTTAGCCGCGGCCCAGCTCACCGACAATGCGCTGGCCTGGTGGGACCGAGAGGTGGCCGAACAGAGGAGACGGCACCTACACCCAATCACCTCATGGGCTGACATGAGTTACCACCTCCGAAAAAGGTATGTGCCAGTTTCCTTCCACAGGGATCTTCAGAAGAGGTTCCGGAAGCTGAGCCAAGGAAACTGGTCCGTGGAGGAGTATTTCGAAGAATTCGAGACTCTCAAGAACCGGCTAGAGGTCAACGACTCGGTCGAGACTCTGATGGCCCAGTTCTTGGACGGATTGCAAGATCGCATCGTTCATAAAGTGGAGAGACAGGCATACAACAACTTGGACGAGTTGCTGCACGTGGCTATCCAAGCCAAACAGCACATCAAGCTGAAAGGAGCCGCTATGAATCGGACCAAACCCAACTGGAACTCACAACAACCGCGGGGTTTTGACAAGGGGAAGTCGGCCATTGCTGATGACCAGACCAAGAAGGTCACTCCAGGAGCCCCGAAACCCATGGCTACACGAGGTATGTTTCCAAACCCACGGGCTAGAGACATTACTTGCTGTAAATGTCAGGGAAAGGGCCATTATGCGAGAGATTTCCCAAACCAACGGGTCTTGGTGATTCGCGACAATGGAGAGTATGAGTCCGAGGATGAGGCACCACCAGAACCAGTCGAATCCGAAGAAGAAGTGACGGATTACCCTGAAGTGGGAGAGATACTCGTCATGAGGCGAGCCCTCAGTGCTCTGTACGACCCAGACACCATTCAGCAGGAAAACATCTTTCATACAAGATGTAGCGTAGAGGCTAAGGTATGTAGTTTCATTATCGATGGAGGTTCCTGTACTAACGTTGCCAGCAGGTACCTAGGAGATAAGCTCGGCCTCCCTAAGACTAGGCACCCTCTACCATACCGACTCTGATGGCTCGATGACAAAGTGGAGCTAAGGATCAGCGAGCAGGTCCAAGTGCCTTTCATCATAGGTAAGTACTACGACCAAGTACTATGTGATGTGGTTCCTATGCAAGCAGGTCACATCTTGTTGGGACGCCCATAGCAATTCGACAAGGAGACCCTCCATAATGGTCGGACCAACTACTATAGCTTCATGCACAACAACAAGAAGCACAACTTGGCCCCACTCGCACCCCAAGAAGTTTTCAAACTTCAGAAGGCCATGGACCGAGGAGCCAAGGTAGATAAGGTAAGTAAGACCAACCTCTTGGTAACACCTAGTACGATTGGAGGTGGTGGTAAATTTTTTTACGATTTTAGATTATTGACTATCAATGTTTTATTTTGTTACAGTCATGGCTAGTGGTGTACGAGGAAACTTCCCAGGCAGAGGTTACATATAAGCAGGTCTGTAGAAACCCTAATATATAAGCAGGTCTACTACCACCTCCAAATATGTTATACAAACTCCACCACAACAGTGCAACCAAGTCTATTACCATCATACAAAAAAGTCTACCATGTCTTATGTAATATGGGTCCACAATATTCATCTACCACTGTTATTAGTTCAAAATAAGTGTCATGTTTAATATAAGGCTATCATTACAATTTCGAAATCATACAACTCCTTAAATTGAAGTCTAAAACAAACGGATACCTATTCTTTAATAGGAAAAGCATCTGCCTCATCTCCGTTGCCGCTTTTGAAGTTCGATTCCGCATCTAGCTCATCATCTTTCCCCTTTAAAGTAGTCATCCTACTGTTGATGGAGTCAAACTTCTTCCCCAATGTATCCACAGTGGCCAGCAATGACTTCAGAATATTGGCGGCGTGAATACTGTCTTCTGTACCCTTGGTCTTGACAATGGCACCCTTCTCGAGTTTCATGAGCTTCTTTTTTTTTCGTTGGGCCTTTCAACCTCCTCATCATCGGATTTGTGGCTTTTCTCAGCCAACAACTTCCGCTTCCTTTTCCTATCCTTTCCAATAGGCTTTTGGACATTCCAAAACTTTCGTCCAACCTTCCATCCAGAATATCATGGATCATGCTGTCAACATCTTATTCTATTGTGACATGTTGTCACAAGAGTGATCATCGTCGTCTGACCAATAGGGATATATCTCCTCCATGGGCCGATGCACCAATAAGTGTTTAACGTGAACCTACAAACATAATTTTTGAAAATGACAGTCAGAAGTCTGCTGTTTCGTCAAGGTTAAGTTTACCGTAAAGTGATCATATCTATCATAATTTCATAATAAAGAGTTTATCATATTGTCAACAAAAAGACTACAATGTCATGTTATCTAAGTAAACATACATTCCCGTCCGCGGTTGTTTATCTTTACTTCTCCTCTTTCGCCTCAACATCATATCTTTTATGGCCTACTGCCCACCGTAATAGCGGAATTTGTGCACCTTCTCGTCGCTTGTTACCAAATTCCCATCCACCCACAATTGGCACACACTCAAAAACTCAAATAAGCAACACATGCACACAGCCGAGTACGCGTCTCCCTCAAAATTCACAATCTTTTGCGACTGCATCAACTCCTTAAAACCTACCCACCCCCACGGGTACCTCGAAAGCTTCCAGATCCAAGACTCTTTGAGCTAGCTTCAGAATGACTCCTACTTGCGACGTCTCCATCACCTCATTGAAGACTTGAGTACCAAAAGCATCTAGCACAACTCCGAAGTCAGTTAGCTTACAATTGTGGTAAATTCTGTTTTGAAGTGGAGACTTCCCTCCTGGATAGAGTCTCACAGGGTAACTTTTCGTAAATGAATCACCAGTGCAGTTAATAAGTCTACTGTAACCTTACCATAAGTCTACCATCAATTAAAATGAATCTGCCATCATTCATATTAAAATAAGTCTACCAGAACTTTACAAATATATAAATTTACCATAAAAGACAATTTGACAAAAAAATCTATCATCACACGACAACAAAATCTACCATCACCTTTGAATTTCATTTTCACGTTCCACAAATAAATCTATTATAATAAACGAAAATCAATCCACCTCGGTTAATAAATCTATCATCACACACTAACAAAACCTACCATAACTTGTTTTAATATCTACCATAACCAATTTTTTTCCTTTTAATCTTAAATGACAATATCGTCGCCGGAATCTCCGCTTTCTATTAACAAGGTGTCGATTTTCTCTAACAAACTCGACACAACCAAAAATAAAAACAAACGAAAAACCCGAACCAACTTACTTGTTCAAGAAACCCCTGTAAAAAGCTTTCCGCTACCGTTCCAAACTACGAACTATCGGAGAAGATGAACAGTTACTAACCGTAATATCCATAGTAGATGACAAAACCTTGTTCGAATCGATTGGAAAGAGACATAAACTCGGCGGAAGAAGAAAATGTACCCTTTCACCACTGGAATTGAGGTTTTTTGCACCGTCGCTGTCGTTCGTTTTTCATCTCCATCATTCGTTGTAGTCACCGCCGGAGATTATGGTTTGTGTAAAAAGTAAAAGTTTTATGTTGTAAAAAGTGAAATGATTTAATAATTATCAAACGAAAACAAAATGAAACAAACATTCATTTTTAAAATATTATATTTTTTTTTCTAGTGGTATTGTCATTGTAAAAACAAAAACTCAAATCTTATAGGTCTTTTACCATCAGTTTGAGATTTTGAGATTTTGAGAAAATCATTCAAGTAATTTAGGTAAATAAGGAGATCATTCTAATAATTATCACTTAAAAATATAATATAAACTAAATTTTTCACTAAAGGCAGCAATGACTTTAATCACTCTAAATATTAACGTGATAGCACGTATCGAACAAATTATTTCGCAAATAATTGTATAGATAGGTAAGAAAATTGTAACAACAAATAAAATAAAATTTATTAGAAATAAAATTTTAATTCAATATCGTAATTTTATAATGATTTAATGTTGATAATTAATTATGTAAAGATATATTTCTACATAAAATAAAAATTTGTATGAATGAATTAAAATCAAAATTATAAGATTAAATTGAAATTAAGATTTTTAATTATAAGATAAAAATTTATAATGAAATGCTTCTAATCAGTACTTTGTTAACATTATTTATACATACAATATTCTTAATTTTGAGAAGAAACAAATCGAAGTTATCCATACTACCTTAAAGAACAGAGATAAATATCTTACGTTTGAAAGGATTCAAAATAAAATTGTGGAAGATGCAACTCAATCGGTCACACATGCCTCATCAAGATACCAAGAAAGCCTGCAACAATAAATCTAGGGACTAAAACTTAAATTTTCAAACATTAACAAGTGCAAACATTAAAGACTTACATCATTTGCAAATCTTCCACTTTCAAAAGATTAGGATTTGGTAACACTTTAGAAATCCAACCCTGATTTTCAATCCTTACATTTTTGGAACCATCAAATCATCTGTTGTCTCTCCACATTTGAAGAACAGCGACTAAAGTTTTACCATCATACGATTTATAGTTGCCATGAAACTCCAAAGCTGTGCATCAGAACACCTTACAATTGAAGACCGAAACGCTGCAAATTGTTTTATAGAGAAATGTTAGAAAATTAACAAATTTGAAACTTAACAATGAAGAAGTTCCCTTTTTAAAACAAATAAATTAATACAAACCATATACAACAGATAGAAAAGAAAAGCCTGAAACCATCTATATCCCTCGGATCAGACTCGACATGCTTTAAAACATCAACATCGAACATAACTCCAATCAAATCTTGTATTAGTCGACACCAGCAGATAATGAACCATACGGAAAAGAGGCTAGTAAAGCTTTAAAAATAAGTGATTACGATCAAAATTAAACACTTACCAACTATAACAGTCTCGTTAACAGTTCAATCAAGTACTGAAGAGAAGGGTGTAAATTTGTCGCATGGTTCCCGAAGAGACGGATTGACATTCTTAGCAATAGTCATGCCTAGGAAATGTATCTTGTAACGATTGTCCATTGCCCAAACCTCACAAGTACTCTCTCTAACACGAAAGATCAGAATCGATATCCAATTATTCTCTTTCATTTTTTCTGATAATATACTACAAACTGACTACTTATGGAACATTCAACCCTAACACTCTACAAAATTCAGAACCAGTTATATATGTAACACAAAAAACACAAAACATAATTTAAACAGAAGATTAAACTCTAACCTTATTATCCACCAAGATTAAACCAAGCGCATTATTGGTAGGTAAACTAACAGTGAACAGAAGCAGAACTTTTCCTCGTACATGCCATCCTCTTATACAAGTCCGCAAATCAGCAAGTTCGTGATAGTGTTCCATAACTGATCCTTCTTGCAATCCATTACGCGTTACTCACCCAAAAACAACTATAAACTGTAGATTGGTATGACCATGAGTGGGAAAATGAAACGTAGATGAAACAGATATGGCGAGGGAGAGAAGAAGAGTACCGTTGTGAGTACAAACCAAAAAAACCATAGTATAAACAAAGAATATGATGGAGTTGCGTATGAGAATAAGTGATGGGAGTTTGCGATGAGAGAGAGATGATGGACTTTTATAGAGAAATGAACCATTGCTTAACTGAGATGGAGTTTAATCGATAGATAATTCCCTAAATTAAGAATAATCGGTGATAGATTTAATGTGTTTGAAGGTAGATTTATTGTACCAATTAAGTTGTACCTGGTAGGTTAATTAGTAATTCGGTGGTAGATTTATGGTACATGTTGATGGTAGACTTAGTGTGATAGATATATCCTTACCTAGGGAAGCAAAATAGATCCTTACATAGGAAAGCAATTTATGACAAAAAAACAAATCCATGGTCTAGGTAGATCCTTACATATCAAAGCAAAATGGGTCTACTTCCATCCGCATATCTCTTAAAACTACATTAAAAGAAACGATCTTTCACTTACTTAAAGTAGATGAAAACAATACCAAGTAGAAGAACGAGTGAAGCAACCAAAATCTTTAGCTCGACAGTGGATATGATACTTTTCTTCTCACCAACGACCTTCTCTAGCTTTGCTATTTTCTCCTCAGTCTGAAGTTGGTATTTTTCTAGCTTACCGATTTGGTCCGGCACATTTGCAATGTCAATGGTGATTTTTTTAGCGTGGTAGTCCATCATACCTCCCATATCCTCAACATCATTTCGTAGAAAACTAAGAGCCGCTTTTACGTTCGACAAGTCATCAAACCTCAGCCGCCTACCAATGTCTTCTATAATCGCCTCGTCCCACCCCTTCCACGTATGTATGCCTTTTGCTTCTGTGTTTCTGCAAATGAAGAAACTCCTCCCCGGATGTTCAGATGATTGAGAACGCTCAATGATCGGTGCAGCACCACAAATACAGTTTTTGGGGATTCCAAAGTTAGTTACAGCATCAAACACATCTTGAGCAGTATGATTTGGCAAGGTACCACCACTTGATGAAAATAATGATGAAGGCTGACTATAACTATAAGGCATTTCTCTGATTTCAAAGAAATAATAATTCAATTAAATCTACCATCAGTTAGAAAAATCTACCGTCACTTACAAAAATCAACCATCAGCAAAAATAAATCTACCAACACCAAATAGAAATCCTAAATCTACCAACACAGAAGAAAGACAATCTGCCATCACGCAAGAAAGACAATCTGCCATCACAAAAATGGTACAGGCACTAACCGAAAAATCTGTCATCGGTACAAATAAATCCACTACTACAAAGAAAGAAAATCAGCCGTCACTGCAAAATCAATATAATAAATCTGCCATCATTTGCCAGTAAAATATACCAAGACAGGAATTAATGTTCCATGATTTCGTATATCTAACACAAAAACTTGAAATACGAAGACACTAAGAATCCTTTATCCGGACCGGAATCGTCAAAAGCATCGTTGAAATATATTTTCTATCAGAACCTTGAAAAGAAAAGGATGGTCATAGTCCTATTTTGTTTTTACTTACCTGTACTCGTAAAGAGTTTCCTGCACCGTTCGAATATGTAAATACCATCAGAGAAGATGAACAATTACTCTACTAAATATCCAAATCGATGACAGAAACGTTTATCAAATCGAACAGAAAGAAACACACAACTCCGTGGGGGGAAGAAATCATACCAGTTCACCACGGCGAAGACATTGCTCAAAAACTCCTTGTCGCTCGATCGTAGTTGTCGATGCAAGGAGAAAATTTAGGTTTTTGGTTTTGTTACAAACCAGAAGAAGTTACAATATATATGATTTTCACTTATTATTATTATTTTTTTTCCATTACGGAAGAAATGGCATTGTTGTAATTGTAAAAAAGTTCAATCAGTCTATTGAGAAGGAAGCGGTAGACTTATCGGTATGTAGTGGTAGATTTATAGGTATGTGGTGGTAGATTTATAGTCGTCACTAAGATTAATATGTATTGCAGAGGTCAAAGACGATTACATGGAGAAGAATTCGGGTTGCCGCCACCGCGTCGTTGATGAATGCAGCTTTTTCCAATATTGGCTCCTCGCTGATTTCACACATAATTTTCATATCACTAGCTCATTCTCTAGCCTTGAGTTGATCGGGTTGGTTACGATTTTCATTTTCTTTCTTGTTGGCAGTAACCGAACGATTTGCAATGGAGCAAGTAGTTTTGGTTCCTGGTAGATGGAGTTTCGGAAAAGGTCGATGGGTCTTCTTCATTGACAAGACAACAAGCTGTAAATTCTATAGGTAAATCAGGAAACCTCGTATGTCGATTTCCTTGGAATGGTGTATGAAGATTTTTGTGTCGATCAACGGATTAAAGAGGTAAGGTTGAGTTGCATGTTTTCACAAAAGTATTCCAACAAATTAACTTAAAATGCACGGGTAAACAAAGTTGTTGAAACTCCGGTAAGGGGAACGTTGGTTGGGAAAAAGATTGCAAGTCCTCTGGTCAACGACATCCTCCTTCATACAGAGGTCTAAAAGCTTATCTAATGCACTGCCCACAGATTTCATTGCTGCATCCTCTCTGGGGTCAGAGAAGCTTCGTGTGGGTGATGATCCCTTCAATGGTTGGACATGTTGTAATCCTTCAGCTATGTTTTCCTTTTGTTGCTTCTCCTCAGATTGCTTCATGACCTTCTGCTTCTTCTCCGGTTTTTGCATCTCAGATTTCTTCTTCCCCGGTTGTTGCATTTCTGCTTTTCTTCTTTTCTGGTATCCGCATGTCAGATATCTTCATATCTGGTTCTTTCTTCCCCGATATTTGAGTTTCAGGTGTTTGGGTTCCTCTACAAAGATTCTCAAGTTGCTAAACCGGATATGGAGTTACTACAACACACTGGTGTTTTTATTGGAGATTTCTTGTGCATGACCAGAAAAAAAAAACAAAAATCATAGTTATCAGAACGTTTGAGAGAGGGAGAAACAGAAAAAAATCAGAATGCACATTGTTAATAATCAATCACAATTAGATCCCTGCTCTTCTCTTACTTTGCTTTTCCAATCTACCTTTATCTTAGTTTATCTTAGTTTAGCTGTTTCAACTTTCAAGCAACACAATCTTTTACCATCAATTAGATAAGTGTTCTAAATGTACATTCACATTCAAATCCTGACCTCAGAATCGTTCATAAGAAATCAAGTTGGTTTAATAAACTAAATAATATCTGCAATTGAGAAACAAACAACAAAAAGAAAAGGGAATGAATCAAAGAGAAATATTCACTCCGTCTCTTCCTCAATTTTCCCCCCTGGAAATACCATATGGTCTACAGTCTGCGTACTATTGTTCACGCATGAAAGAGGTTCGTCAACAGCTTTGGAATGACGTCCATGTCACAACACTAAAACATATATTTGATCAACATTATTTCAACTGCTGATCTTAAGCTGTTATTTGATACTTTGATTTCTGGGTCTAAGATAAGACGCAATCTATCAAACGCAGAATCAATCCTGGCTGTATGGAGTAACAAGACTGCCTTCATTATATCATTCTGCAGTTTCTTTGTTTCTGGAGAGAACTGGAAAAAATCTGCTCCTGTAGTGATAAATCTACTAATGACCTTAGCCAATTGATCCTCTAGTTTTATTCCCCTCCAGAAAATTCTGAGAGCATCTTTTCACTAGCTTGCTTCATTTGGTTTATCACTTAAGTTAATAATACTTTCAACGTTTGTCTTCTTTCCTTGAAGAACTCAAAAACAGGTTTATAATCATAATACCAATCCAAAATACAACCGAAATCAGAAACAGCTAGTTTCAACTTTCAAATGTTAAAGCAAAACAACATGATAAGCTGCAACATAGTAAGACAAAACAACATGATAAACTGAAAATCCTTGAAACCACTTTCACTCGGACTGAGATGCTTGTGTGACTGAAAACTGAGAGGGTTGTGTGAGTGAAATCGTATCAGCATTGTGACCTGAAGTAGTATCCTGAAAATCTTAACAAGAGCCAAGTCAAATTCATAATTCGAGACAACTATACAATCAAAACCACAAACCCAACAAAGAGAGCAATCGATACCTCTGATGTCTCGTTCTGCCTCGGCTTCTTCTTTGGATGTATCATACAACTCGTGGAATTGTAGTTTTTCACCACATTTTGAGCAATGCATAATGCGACCTGTCCTAGGCAATTTGAACCTGTTTCTTTTTCTTCTTTGGAGACTCGTGCTTACCTTTTTTTCTCTTTTGAACCTTCTTCGTTTTCTTCTTTCTTTCAGGTAAGTCAGGTTAGGGAGGTTGGACTACCCAGGAGACAACGTCTCTACATCCATAATCATGGTCCTCTAACTGGTTCCATATTTTGCTAATCATTTAGTTTCCACATCTCTTTGGAGAACCACACAGATACAAAGTCATCACCATCTATGCCTGCACTTATCATAGATCCATAGGCATGGTCACATTGAATACATATACAAAAAACTAAAATCCAGTTAAAAACTGTCAATGAAAACAACCATTTTATATAAAGGGAAAGAGATATACCTGAGATTTGATACTTTCCACATGAACAAGTATGAGTTTCTCTTGTTGACTGTGTAAGAATTTCATAAAGGTTGACTTCACGCACTCCATGAGTCGCTGGAGTTGTTTTGCATTTGTGAGCATGTTCGTTTTCCAGTTTCAGCATCTTCTTCACATACTTTGAGTTCTTTCCTTCCCGCTTCTCCGATTTCTCCATTCTCTTAGCAATCCGAGCCATAACCTGCCTCCGAATCATCTCCAACATTGGTACCATGGCCTTAGCTCAAACTTTGGTAATCGTTGCATTAAATGACTATGTTGAATTGTTATTAACATCCTTACAGCAGCTTCCGAGTTTGTAAAATGCGAGAGACCAAGACTCAGGTTTCTCCTTCATCATATCATCATGCAAAGTCATATTATAGTTCTGCAGCTTCCTAAGATTCTCTTCAAACTCAACTGCAGTATAACTCCAAGCTAGGTTCGAAATCATTGGCTTTTGAAGATCTTTCTTTGCATGCCCATTATTCTTCAGGTTGTCTACAATATGCTTAACACACATTTGTGTTCAGCACACAGTAACTCCACTTTGACAGCATTAATAAGTCCCTGAAAACATGTTTTCAATGAGATACTAAGACTAAATTAAATTATAAGACCTAAATTAAATATAATTTGCTTACCTTTGATCTATGTGAGATTATGACTATTCCATGACCATTTTGAAGACTTGAGTCACACTTCAATAGCTGCATGAACCACAACCAATATGCCACATTCTCCTTCTGTACTACTGCCCAAGCAATTGGATAAATCTGATTGTTTACATCATGTCCAATAGCAGTGAGTAATACTCTTTTTACAGCAACTTTCAAGAATGTGCCATCAAGACCAATAATTGGATGACAAGACCCACTCCAACTGTTTTTGAGACTTCCTCTATAAACATAGAACCTATCAAACACATCTTCACCAGCTGTGTTAGGATATGTATCAGCTATTGCAATTAAACCCGAATTTGTGTAGATTACTTCTTCGGCATACATGTGGAGATGAGCAACTGTTCTTCGTACTCCTTCTCAAGCCATTTCAGTGCTCAAAGCCTACATCTTTGGCACTGATTTCGGGTACTCACTATTTTCCAGTTTTCTTTGACAAGACTCTGAATTTCTTCAGTCATCGAATCCGGTTTTTGCCTCAATTTGTCCAAGAAATACTCGCAATCACTGGACCCTTTAAAAGCTTCCATATCCCATTCGGACTGCGACTATGATACAGATACGTAGTGTTCACCACCTACATCCGACTCTGATTCCCATATGAGCAATAAAGTCTCCATTTGCATTTTCTACCAATGTCACATCTATACAATAGCTTAGTCTTATCCCATCCTCTTGTTGGATGTTCCTTGCTTTCTTCAAAGCATATTCTAACACAGCTTCCTTGAACTGATAGCCTATGGAACTTAGTTCCAAAAGCTAACTAATCACCCTGGCTCTTTCCCATTCTTTTTTTTTTCAACAACCATTTCATCTTCCTCATTCTCATCCGAGCTCTCTAGAATTGTCTTCCTCTCCCTATACTCCTCTCAACAAAGTCAGCAACGTTTTCTTCAAGTTCAAACTCATATCGTCCCACTAAATCCTTTCCATCTCCATTCTCTGTTTCTTTATCTTCATTTCCATTCTCTGTTTCCTTATCTTAATCGCCATTCTCTGGTCTCTCCTCTGCTTCCTCACGATCAAAGGAATTTTCATCATACTCATCACCTATGTTTTCCCTACAAAAACATCAATTTGCCAAAGAAAAAACTCAATTCTATCACTCACGAAAATCAAAAATTCTCTAAAACACAGAGGAGGGTTCAAATTTTTTACCTGAGGACAATGGCTACTTCATCCATCTCGATTGCTGCTCACGACGACTACAAACCCTAACACGATGAGACACCAGCGATGGCTATCAACTCTAACATGACAACATGCCGATCTCAGTTTCTCCTTCTCTCACTCTTTTGCCGATTTCAAAATAAGAACCCTAATCCCCTTTTACAATTTCGCGGCCCTAATATATATATATTTTATATTTTGTGTGTTCCAGTTTTGAGTTCATAATAGATTTGATGAGTTGAATTCTGGGTTTGGGTAAAGAATATTCGAGCAATCACTGGTTCCTTTAAACGCAAATTAAAGGAACTGATCGCAATTTACACTTTTTAATCAACTAGCGGTAGGAAAAAGAAGTATGGTGTGGGGAGGAAAAAGAAGTATGGTGTTGGGTGGGGGGGGGACATTATTAAATGCAATTTAAACTTTTTAATCAACTACCGGGGGGGCATAATTAAATGCAATTTAAACTTTTTAATCAACTAGCGGTAAGAAAAGGAAGTATGGGGGGGGGGTCACACAGTTAAATGTGAAAGTTTGTAAAAATTGTAGTGAGTTTGGGGGGACATAGGCGGAACCTGTACCATACGGAGGGTCTCGGGTAGTCAGTTTATTTTATTTTCCGAATTGAGTCATTCTCCACAAGTCTGTTGACTTCGTCATTGATGGCTACTTATCTTATACGTCCACCTTCCTACGCTTCTGCTTCACTAGCATATAGGCTTTTGGTATCGAGTATCCCTGATGTCGATGGTGATGACCAGGGAGTCCTCGTGTGACCTGTTAAGGTCAAATGCATAGTTTTTACTAAGGGATCCCTCTAGGATACATTCTTATGGGTGGGGGGGGGGAGGGGGTCACATAGTTAAATTGTAATGAGTTTGGGGGATATAGGCGGAACCCGTACTGTACGGAGGGTCTCGGGTAGTCAGTTTATTTTATTTTCCGAATTGAGTCATTGTCCACAAGTCTGTTGACTTATACGTCCAGCTTCCTACGCTTCTGCTTCACTAGCATATAGGCTTTGTTGACATTAAAGTCGTGAAAAATGGTTTTGAGTGGAATGCCTGGCATGTATTGTGTCGTTTGTCTCTTCCTGATATTTGGTTTTTATTGTGATTTTATTGTACCCTGAATAATCGTCCATAAATGACAAGGGTTTGATTCATCGATTACTACAGGGTTACTTCATCTTTAACCGGTGGATCCTTGATGATGAACCCTTCTTCTATTGTGTGCACTCTTCTTATGGAGGATACTTTTTGAAGTTTGTGCGAAGCCATGTAGCTAGACCTCGAAGATATCTGACTTGCGTTGATTATCACTGTCCCTGCTTTTTCAGGATTTTTACATACTGGTAAGTGGAAAGTAACACTTTTGATGCATTTATCGAAAGAGTTCCAAGGACTGTGTTATTGATAGATGGTGCCCCTACTACTAGGAACTCGCTCATAGTTGTCTCTCCTCCGATTTCGTTTCGTAAGTTAACTGATCATACATAATTAACGAGTTTTCTGGTGAAACTAGATAAATTTTCTGTTTTGCTGGAGGACTTATGAGCCCACCAGGTGTCAGCAAACAGAATGTTCGCAGAGCTTTTGGTATCGAGTATCCCTGATGTCGATGGTGATGACCAGGGAGTCCTCGTGTGACCTGTTAAGGTCAAACGCATAGTTTTTACTAAGGGATCCCTCTAGGATACATTCTTATGGGGGTGATGTTAGCGAATTGATTGCAAGATTTGGAGTAAAGTTTTGGATAAAATTCACTCCTTGTTTAGGAGGAGCTTTGTCCGACTGGTTGTTCTGGTGAGTAACAGCACAGTTCCTTTGAAATCGCCGAAAAGATATTTCTTCAACAGAGCCAGTTTAGCTTCCAACAATCCCTTATGATATGGCCTGTTGTTTTGTACACTGAACAAACCACATTTCTTTAGTACTGATCATTCCTCTTCCATCTACGGAGAAATGAAGCTGCTCCTTTCACGATGTAGAATGCTTACTCGCTCGTTGCATCCTTCCCGTGTTAAGGTATATACTAGTAAAACCTCATTCTTTTAGCACCAAAATGATGTGGCAGAAAGTATAACTGTAAAATTTTGTAAATATGATTAGTTAGGTGACCAGGAATGATATGATCCCACTAGATCGTGATCTCTTAAGGTGGATTTCGATCTGGATATGCCTTCAACCAAGTTTACTAACAAAGGCTAAGGTGATGTGGATTGAGTGGTCAAACAAGAGTTGCGGAATGACTCTTCATATTCCGGTTGATCTTCAGGATATGACACACCTGAGGATCAAAATTTGTTTCTGGATATTACAAACCAACAACCGAATTGTTCAAGATAAACAAAAGAGAGTCACTCTAAAATTTGTTAAAAAAATGATTGTTTACAATTTCTGCCCGAGGTTGGTTTTTATAGGCAGAGAATGTGATAAAAACTTAGCTAAAAACCATGTAAAACGAAAAATTAGGCAAATAATGAATTAACTAGGCTTGAATAACTCTTCTGCTTCATGTTTGACTCTTCATTCCCCATTTGGTGAATTTCCTTCTTAGTCATACATAGGGAACTTGCAGTCGTTCATAGAAGACTATATGAATTACAGTCGTCCATATAAGACCGTGAGTTGCAGTTGTACATGGGAGACCACCTGAATTGTAAATGTCATAACACATTTATTTGAACTCTGTTTGATATGATTCTTCTTCGAGGAGTTCTGTAATTGAGATGAGATCATTCTCCATGTGGGTTCACGCGTACAAGCCTTTTGGTTGAGAAGATATGCCTTGAACATTGAACGTATGTCTGTGCTACTTCCCATGATCATATCATTCCCCTCCTCTTGAAAGGATTTGTCCTCAAATCTGAATCACCTACGTCAAAAGGAAACAAATTAGACGTCAAGAAATTAACCAAACAAACAAACTTATAGACATTGGCAAAGTAAAGTTGTAGAATGGAATTTCCATGATCTATATAAGGGGTTTCCAAATCTGCTTCCAAAGCCAATCTCTAAACTAATAACACTGTTGTGGGAGTTTTATACTTGCTTTCTCTTGGTCCCACTCCATGTCCAAGTGCTCTCTTAGTCCATAATCCACTTGATTTTTCAAAGCCTGATTCATTTTGCCCTAAGAACAGAATCCTTAACCTGTGCATATTGTGCTTTCACAAAAACTAGAAAAACCAAGTCATATGTGCTAAAGAAAGGATCAAACGACTTTGGTTCTTTTAGGACGTCTAGAAAAAATCTCAAATTCTTTGGATTGTCATCTAAAGCGTTTTCATATACCAATATAGCATTAGGACACTAATTGACACAAGAATCTTCTTTTGATCTCAAAGCAAACAAAGAGGTTTCAATGCTAGCAAACAGATTGGATTGTGTCGACTTAAAAACTTTTTCATTATCCTCAGACTCAGAATCTCTCTTAGTTCTAAGATACTCACCCAATTACCTGAACCAAAACTCTTTCAATGCACAACTGGTTTTAAACTTAGGTAAAACTCTTTCAGACCATGCAAAAACTTGCTCTAGCTTGGGAAAGCTTTCAAAAACGTGTTCTTCCAAATAATAGGTTGTCTCACAGAGTTTTAAAAACCAAAAATCTTCACAGCACATAATATCACAGCTTTCTCTGAATGATCTCAAATCATGCAACACTTTCCTAGAGAATGGAGTGCAGTGTTCAAATTAAAAAGATGTTCATCAAACATAAAAGCTTTCTCACTTCCAGTTAGTTTCTTCCCAAACATTTTCCTAAGCAAGTTTTGTCTCAAAGCAAGATTAGAATCACACACTTCATTAAACAGAAAACCTTTTTGCTCAAAGAACTTCTCATGCTCAAACTTGTTAAAAGATTGAATCATGTTAGTAAAAACAGGCTTTGAAACAGAAAATTCTTTCACATTGTTCAAACCCAAACGTTTTTCTTCATCAAGGGTAACTAGAACAAAAAAGCTAGACAATGTACCGATCACACAAATTCTCTTACAGTGCTTGATGTGGTTTTCACAAAGGAAAGAGTGAAAGATCGGTTCTGGTACGAGGCTACTTGTCTGCTCCAAGACACTAATCAGTGGCAATCTCCTTTGTGTCTTCTTTGGTAGGTTCTATTCATGATCCTGCAAAAGAAACTCAACTCTACTCGGCTGCACCGGTTTGAGATTAGTAAGACTTAGACAAGTCTCTTCAAGAACATTGTTCGATGTAGTAGAGAAAAGATCTTTCTAAACCTCACAAGGCGCAATGTTTACCAACATTGTACCTTCAATTGGTGGTACTTTTTTGGTACCTCTTCTGATGTCTCTCCTTAAAAAAATCCTGTGAAAAAGAAACAAGACTACTCGGGCTTACCAGTTCAAAGCTGGTTAGTTTTTCACAAATCTTTTCTTTCTCAAACACAAGATCAAATTGAAAAGTGGGTAGAGAACTCTTAGCTTGGGTCGGATCAATTGGGGTTTCTCCAGTTCAGCTCTTCAACAACCGTGGGTACTTTAGAAGATGGCAAAGTTTTAGAAACTTCTCCTCTTTCTTCACTGATGTTCTCAACATTCTCCACAAGTACCATGTGCACATCTTTAGGAATCTGCCTCCTGTCTTTGCAGTTAAGTAAATGCTGGTTTGTTTCTGGCCTTTAACAACCGGTTTCTCCTTAGAACAGTTAGTGACTTGATTTGTTGTTTCAGCTCCTAAGGGTGGCCGTGTGGCTGTGCTCCTTTCCTGGTTTTGCTTCTCAGCCAGTACCTTGTGCAACAAATTCTCCAAGTTGTCATAGTGTGGTCCTTTCATCTGATCATTAGGCCCTGCAACATGTTTAGAACTCCTTTGGCTCCCTGATGGTTGATGACTACCACGGTTGTAAGAAACAACCTTTGCTTTTTCTCTGGCCAGACTAAGATGTTCCCTGCCTCTCATAGGAGTTGACTTTGGTGATTTTCCAAACCAAGCCTTTTCTACAACATCAAGTTTCTCATGAATTGCTTTCATCTCTTTTCTGATCAAATGCTGCATCTCATCTATCAAACATTTTTGTTGAAGACTCAAAAGGATAGGCGCCTGGATGTTCTCCTTGTTGCTGCTGTTGGTGTTGATTGACATGTTTTAAAACATGAAATAAACAAGCAAAAAAATCAAAGAAACAAAACAATCTCTCTAGTGATTCTCTTCCCACAAGTGTTTCTCTCAAGTTTTTGGTATTGATTTCTATCGGTTCTTAATGGATAGAAACCAGTCAAACCAATGTTTAAACCCAGAAAACCAAAACAAGAAGAAGAGAGATAGAAAGATTGCAAGATTTTTTGTTTCTGGTTGATTGACCAAACCCAGATCTGAATTCGATCCTTGTTCCTTTTTTCGTTTGAATTCTTTCTTCTTTTTCTTTTTTAAATAGAAGGTTGCTCAACCAGATATGGAGATTGTGTTTCAGAATGGATGAGTAGATGAGAAAGATGAAAATAGAAAACGATATTACCGAGCTTAAGAGATTTCTCTGATACCGCTTAATATGATCCTACTAAACCGTGATCTCTTAAGGAGGTTTTCGAACTAGATATTCCTTCAACCAAGGTTACTAATCAAGGTTACTAACCAAGGTTACTAACCAAGGCTAAGGTGATGGGAATTGGGTGGTCCGACAAGAGATGATGCGAAAGGACTCTTTATATTCTGGTTGAACTGCAGGATATGACACACCTGAGGATCGAGATTGGTTTCTGGATATTACACACCAACAACCGAATTGTCCAAGATGAGCAAAAGAGGAATCACTCCCAAATTTGATAAAAGAGATTGTTTGCAATTTCTGCCAGAGTTTGGTTTTTATAGGCAGACAATGTTATAAAGACTTAGCTAAAACTAATGTAAAAAGAAAAACTAGGCAAAGACTGAATTAACTAAGGTTGACTGACTCTTCTGCTTCATGTTTGACTCTTCATTACCCATTTGGTGAATTTCCTTCTTAGTCGTACATAGGGAACTTGCAGTCGTCCATAGAAGACTGTGACCTGTAGTTGTCCATAGAAGACTGTGATTGCTGTTGTCCATAGAAGAATGTGAGTTGCAGTCATACATTGGAAACCACCTCAATTATAAATGTCATAACTCCATTTGAACTCCGTTTGATCTTATTCTTCTTCAAGGGGTTCTGTAATTGAGCTGAGCTCATTCTCCAAGTGGTTTTACGCGTAGAAACCTAGTGGTTGAGAAGATATGCCTCGAACATTAAACGTATGTCTTTGCTGCTTCCCATGATCATATCAAGGAATGTCTAGCAAATGGCTTCAAGACGAGTATTCAAGATTTCTTTGAGCGAACTGAATAGCGAATTAAAGTGCAAAAAAGGAGATATTTGTAAGAGTAAACAGGATGTAGAATTAATGATTTCAGAGCCTTTTTACAGGAACTGAGATAAAAATTCAAAGAGAAAAATGAACTGAGAAATGTAGTGCAAATGTGTACGAAGATTTCCCGTCCAATTGTAGATCTCTTCTCCTTTTTATATAGCTTGAATATATGTTTAACGTTTTCTAATTACTCCGTTGGATTCGACATTTGTTGGCCTTTACTTCAGTGAATTTACTTGTTATGAGTAAAAAACACATTCATTATCTTTTGAATTAGTTGTCAGCTCAATTTTGTGTTGACAACAGGTTTGACCCCATGGGCAGAAATGCGTCACTCACACCTTTTGAATTGAATTAGAGACCGCAACTTGACCTCGCTTGTGCCTTTCCAGCTTGGTATTGCCTTCTTTTCGATTATGGGTTTCACCCTATAACTGGTTAATGGATTTATTCCTCAACATTATTATTTATTCAATCTTTATTAGGAGAATATATATATATATATATATATCTATAATCAACACCAAATATCAAGGTAAAACCTTTTGTAAAAAGCAATGATTCATATATCATAAATATCATTATGCTCATTCTTTTTCGGCACAAGTACTGATTCATAACCCATTGATTAAATATCTTTAGATATTTATAATTATAGTCCAAATATTCATTGTTTTCCAAGTGAGTTTAATTAAAATTTTATTCCCTTGGGCAATTTTCTATTTTTTCATACTCTTCCATGAGCATATTTATCTGAGCACTTGACGGAGCATCCACTCCACTTTAAGCACCCGCTTTAACCGCCAGAGACAAATAATGAAACTTGACGTATCTAGTTTTGGAGAAGAAATATCTGCAATATTTTGAGAAGAATTATGAACCCCTTCTGTTTATTTTCTATTTCATTTATTGATTTTTCTCCATCTCCATGTATGAGTAGAATCCTAATTAGGTTAGGATTTCAAGGGAATTCATGAATCGCTGAACCATATCTGATAAAATAGGGATCTATCTTTTTTTTCCATATATTGTTGATTTAAATGTTGAAACTGGATTACCTACCTAGTTTCTGATCATATGTTGTTTAATGCACCAAAAGTATTTGTTTAAATGCATGAAAGAACTTAGATGAGCCAAACGTCCTTAGCCAACAAAAGCTGATGTTAAGGCGCTTTGTGAACATATCAAACCTAGTCTTAATGCATGTTTAGTTTCCTGAATTCAAACGACAATTTAGAATCTTAGATTATTAGACATAGTAATGGATACTACGACAACATGTTGGTTGTAATTCAGTGTTGGACTTCTAGAATGCACTTAATGATTTCCCTACTTGATCATCGTTCCCGATTTCTGAATTTCTGCGTACTTGCCCTCGAACTAACACTTTGCTTACTTGATCCTTACATCATTATTTATATATTTTTGTTTCAAACAACCCACAAACAAAAAACTCATATTTCATCCTAGCTTCGGCCGTGTTCAATGTTTATGTATTTTAATTGATTTGAAAAACCGTTTGAAATTTATATGTGAATTTTAATAAGTATCCGAGTGTTTTCCTTCGGATTTTAGTCTTTGTATTTTTAACAATGAAATCCACCTAAATCCACCCAAAATCATTATAAAATAAAATCCATTAATAAATCCATATAATTGAACAACACCTGATTTAAATTAGGATTTATAGATCATAGAATCAATAACACTTGATATTAACATGAATTTTAAAATCATACAACCAATAACACTGAATTTTGTTCAGAATTATAAATCCATTAAAATACATAAACCAATAAGCCCACTTAGTTTCAATGTTCATAGAAACTCAGTGTAACTGTGGTCCTCTAGAATTCGAATTTATCTATACGATTTGTATGTTGTGCACTTGCAGTAGGAAAGATAAGCACTAAATCCAGTGAATCAAGTTTTGGCATCGTTGCCAGGAACCAATTTGTTACCTTTGATTCTCGGATTGAAATGTAGTCTAGGATTTACTAATTTGTTCTACTTTTTTTTTATTGTGTGTGTCTCAGGTGTATTACCAGAAGCCAAGGTTCTGAAAACCTTCACACACTCAGCAATCGAGAGGTAGTAAGGTTCTAACAAGCTAACAAGAAAAAGACGTCAAATCCAGCCATCATGGGCGATGAAATCGACAACGGAGCTACAGTTGGTCAAGTAGCTGCTGCTATTCAAAGGGTAAAACATCAAATGCAGCAGCTGCAACAACAGCAACAATGTGTCATTGGAGACATACACACTCCTCATGATTTCTACCAAAATAAAGCTGTTATTTATCCACCAACCATACAAAGGCAAGATTTTGAAATCAAGCCTGAACTGATCACATTGGTGAAGCATCATTTCTTCCATGGTCTGGGTGCAGAAAACCCGATGGATCACACTGAGAACTTTGAAGAGATTTGCAGTACCACTAACTCTAACGGGGTACCTCCTGATTTCCTCAAATGCAAACTCTTCTTATTATCTTTGGCTGACAAAGCATTAAGGTGGCTTAAGTCACTTGCTTTTGGATCATTGACCACTTGGGATCAATGTAGAGCTGCCTTCTTGGATCACTTCCACACCAAGTCTAAGACAACTTCACTAAGAAATAAAATCACCACTTCTGAGCAGCATTCATTGGAATTTTTCTATGAAGCGTGTGAGAGATTTAAATAGTATCGCAGATAATGCCTTCATCATGGCTTTTCAAATGAGCAGATTCTTGGCATTTTTATGATGGAGTCGATTGGTACTACAAGAATGCTCTCAATGCTGCTAGTAATGGAAATTTTATGACCAAGAAAAGGGTAGGAGCATATCAGCTGATAGAGAATTTTGTTGTAAGATCCCACAATTGCTTCACTGAGTATGATCGGTCTAGATGTGTCAGCAGTGTTGAGCCATATAAAATTGATGAGATGACAGCAAAGTCAACTTGTTGCTGAAGGGCAATCAGAGAAGTGTGTAGCTTTGTGAGATCAAAAGAGATGAGAACCAAGTTGAAGTGAACTATGTGAGTAGTCAGGACTATGTGCAAGATCAGAAGTTCTCTCACAATTTCCATGCTCCTGCAACTGACTCTCAAACCGAGCTCAAGAATCTTATGCAACTGGTCCTACTCAGCCAGTAAAGATCTGCTAATGAGATCAATGTCAAGGTGGACAGCATGTACAATAACCTCAATAGTAAATTTGAAACTGTTTGCACTCACATGACGAAACTTGATACTCAGCAGTAAGGAGATCACAAGGAACTCTGCTTGGGAAGTGGATCAAAATTCCAAAAACAAGGATGTCAATAAGACCTGGGCATATTATCTGGAACCGAATACCCGAACCGGAACCGACCCAAAATAACCGGTTCAGTTTGGTTCCAGATCTTGCCAAAAATACCTAATGGATCATGTATTGAAGATCATTGGGTATTGGTTCGGTTCTGGGTAATATCCGAGAACCGAAATAGTTACCTGAATATTCAAAAGTATATATGCATCAATACATGTATCCATATGTTCCTTCAATTACAGACCCTAACCCACTAATACATATTGCCTTTGTCACTCTCCTTCCGCGAGATAGTCAGTTTGGTTCGGGTAGAAATTACCACTTATTTCAAATATTGTATTGTTATTTTGGGTATTATTTAACATTTCGGGAACAAATTTTTTATTTCGGGTACTAAATATCCTGACCATTTAAGAGTTGAAAGTTTTGAGGTATTTTATGGTTCCTCATTCTCTGTACCCGAAAGGACGCGGAACCGACAAGAACTGAACCAGATCCGAACCAGTCAGAACCAAATTTTTTCAATTACCTATTGGATCCTAAACTTGTAGAACTGAAATACCCGAAATCCGAATGGTTCCTACCCGGAACCAAACCAAATACCTGAATGCCCAGAGCTAATGTCAATACAGTTGAGTTGAGAAGTGGGAAGGTATTGCATTCTACATCAAAAGCAAACAAAGGCTCAGGAAAGGCTACAAAGCTGGATGACGAGTACCCACTCCATGAAAAATCCCCAGCTCCAGACAAAGAAATGATGATGGAGCAGCCCAGCTAATTTTCGAAGCACCCACTCCGACAGGGTGCTTTAACCAGACCTGCAGAAAATCCTCCAGTGAGAGTGCATACTCCTAAGGTTCCTTATCCAGTTCCACCTAGATTTCTGAGGGTGTACATCAGTGCAAAGAAACTAGATACTTTTAACAAGATGGTGAGAAAGATTCCTACAGATGTTTCATTTAAAGAAGCCTTGGAAAATTGTCCCATATATGATTTCTTTTGGAACTGTAGAGACTCAATAAGAGATTAAAACAATCATTCTAGAAGTAAGGAGTACACCACCATTGAGGTTATTACCTTAAGTTGAAGACCCTGGAAAATCTGATGTTCCTTGTTCGATTGCAAGAGTTGAATTTGAAGAATCTATTTGTGATTCTGGATGTAGTGTGAATCTCATGTCAAGGGCTATTACATAGAAGTTGAAAATTTCTGAGATAGAAATTTCTCAGGTTACTCTTAGATTTGCAAAATCTTCCACCAGTACATCAGATGGTACCATTCCAGAATTGCAGGTTAGAGTTGGAGATTGTCTAGTTCGAACTGATTTTCAGGTTGTGTAGATGAGAGAAGGTTGTGATATGCCTTTGATTCTTAGGACACCCTTAATGGCTACAGTGGGTGCAATTATGGATTCTCCTTTTCCAATGTCAAACAAAATGTTTTTTTATAAAGCCATCCCCAAAAGAGGAGCCACCAAACATGCCTACATCTCAGCAGTAGATAGAAAAGAAACTGACAGTTAATTCTGAGAAAGGACGTAGTGACATGAGTGAGATCAAAGAAGTGATGGATGGAGATCCTCATACTATTACCAAGAAACTCAGGGAGAAAGTAAATATGAAAGAATAATTCTAGAGCAAAAGGACCAAAACGGTACCTAAAATGACTTTGATTCCTCAAAAAATGCGACAGAAACACAATTGAGTATAAGGTGAAATGCAAAGGTACTCTAAGACTTTCTCTAAAGTTAGAGCTATTCTTCCCATAGAGTTGAAAGGGAAGGGCATGGATGTTGTGAATGGTATGCTGAGGAAGGTGATGAACTTAAAGATGTCTGATTGTGGAGTTTGTTTTGGAGCAAGCTCTGAGGCCCAACCTGATTGATATGTGGTACCAAAATTCAAGCTAGTGACTTAAACCAAGCACTTGGTGGACGGCAACCCACCGGTAAGTGTTTATATCTACAAATAAAAAAAAAAAGAGTTGAGCACTGGACTGGAGCGCCTGCTCCAAATGAGCACAGGTTGCTACAGGCGAACAAAAGATAATGGAGCACCCAATCGCAATACGGAGCACCTAATCCGTTTCCCCTCCAGGGTGCTCTATGCGTAGAAAAGGCGAGGGAGAACCCCAGTCCGTTTTGGAGCACCCGCTCGGACGGGTGCTCCAGAGAAAAAATATTTTTTCCTAACACATGTGCACGTCTTCAGATAAGTTTTCTTGGTCCTTCATTATTGTACTATTAATCATATATATATATTTTTTTGTTTCAGTCTTTCTCTTGATTTATTTTCACACAGGGACAGTGTATAATAAGTTTGGGGGAAGATCTTTGTTGCTACTAAATTCCAATTTTTTTAAGATAAATTTGAGTCATTTTTATATCTTCTTTGAGCCAGTTTTATCATAGAGTCGATTTGTTTTATTGAATCAAGAACTTATTGGGAATTAGGACCTTAATATGTGATGATCTTAAACCACTTGTGTGATTATACCATCTTTCTAGTGACCATTACTCCAGAAATTTGAATGCACAAACAAGCTGGAACACCACCACATTCAGATCTCTCCCTTTTTGGAAAATCCCATCCTTTCGAGGTTTCACTGGAAAGACACGAGCTCTATCTTATCTGGACTTAATTTGAACTAAAACTCTTCTTGTTATGGGCATTAGATTACGGGAAGGAAATGATAGTCATGATTTCTTAACCTTTTATCACTCTTACTGATCTTGAATAGGTAGCTCATCTTTACCCACCCTGAACTTAATCTCCTTTTAAACTACTTGCATTCTCGTTTTTCAGTTTCATATGTGCAAAATAGTCGGAGAGAAAATAATTGACGTAACCTCTAACTCCCTCTTGCTGAAGATGTCGTTAGTGGAGGAGGAAAAGGGACCAGATCACATACTCCAATAGGGTGCTCTAATTAATCCAATATGGAAGGAAGTCTATAAACCGACTTTACTGGGGTATGTGTATCAATAATTTGAAAATTTTGATGCTTGAGGGACACACATCAATGTAAATATCCTCTTCATGATGAAAAAAACCAAAATGTTTTTCATATTAACAACCGATGATGAGGAATGGAGACTTAGTAACTCAAGGATGTGTCCCTTGGCACATGATAAACCCCAAGGAAGAAAAACCCCAAATTTGAGGAGTTACAGTTTTCAAGAAAAGAAGAGTAATTAGAAGTTGTAGAACCTTAATGAGTCCATTCTCTCTTGCCATTTTATGTGATATGCTGCATCCTCTACAAAACTCTGGTAACCCTAAACACTCTGCCCTCCACCGTTAAATTGACATTTTTATTGCCTAGCATGGTCTCTCATAGGTAATGCTCTTAATGAGAAGTTCACGCCACCCATAATTGAATGTAAAGAGTTTATTGTCTAGATCGTGACCATTGTGGGTTTGTGCATACAAGTATAGAATTGGGTTCGAGAATATGTTGGATGGGGTCTTGGTTTTGATGTGCTATTCATGTTCTAAAGAATATGGTCTGCAGGTTGTAGTCGAAGGTACAGTTGCTGATATTTTGAGAGTTCCCGTGTTTTCAAATTTCTCTTTCGTGGTTTAGACATGAGTTTTTTTTTGAGGAAAAACAAATGTCTAAGTCCGGGGGAGTTAATATGAGGCAATTTCGGCTCATTCTAACCTTTATTTTCGAGTCTTTATCGAGTCTTTTTGGTCTTTATCGAGTCATTTTAGGTCATTAGGAGGCTCTAAATGAAGATTTGAGGAATTGGTGCCACTGTTGAAAAATAAAGGAAAAATGGAGCAAAAGGAAGTCAAAATGAAGGAAAAGAGTCTAAGTTTCACGCAGAACCATTTGACGGAGCACCCGCTCCACTTTGAAGCACCGACTCCAACTGCCGGAGAGATATAAGGAAACTTGACTCACCTAGTTTTGGACAAATTGAATAAGAATAAAACAACAGCCATCTCCTGGAAAAAGGGGATCCTTCACCTTAGTTATTATACAATTTTTACACAGATTTTCTAGAGAGCGTTACATCTTGAAAGATTTGGAGAGAAGAAATCTCTGCAATACTTTGAGGAGAATTTTGAACTCCGTTTGTTCATTTTCTATTTCATTCATGGATTTTTCTTCTCTTGTTGTGATTTGCCTCCCAATTAGCTTAGGATTTCAAAAGAATTCATGAATCGATGTACCATATTTGTTAAAATAGAGATCTATTCTCTAGTTCTTCATACTGTTGATCTTAATGCTGAAACTTAATTAACTACCTAGTTTCTGATATTAGGTTGTTTAATGCACCAAAAGTGTCTGTTTAAATGCCTGAAAGAATATAGATGAGCAAATCATCCTTAGCTAATGAAAGCTGATGTTAAGGCGCGTTGTGAACATATCAAAGCTGGTCTTAATGCATGTTTAGTTTCCTGAATTCAAACGACAATTTAGAATCTTAGTTTATTAGTCGTAGTAATTGATATTACGGTAGTAGGTTGGTTATAAATCAGTGTTTGAGTTCTAGAACACACTAACTGATTTCCTTGCTCGATCTTCTGGTTCACGATCTATGAGTTCCCACGAACTTGCGCTTGACCTAATGCTTTGCTTATTTGATCCTTACATCGTTATTTATCTATTTATCATTTCATACAACCAACAAAAAAAAATATTTCATCTCAGTTAAGTTTCCAATCTTCATAGAAACTCAGTGTAACTTTGGCCTCTGGAATTCGAATCTATCTATACAATTTTCTATGATGTGCACTTGCAGTAGAAAATAAAAGCACTTAATCCAGTGAATCACCATCCACAACTAACTGTAGAAGATGTCACATTCGCTTCTGGTACTGGAGTTGGGCCATTGTAATATGAGTTATGATTTTTTTATTAATACTGTTATTTTGCTCATTAAAAAAAGATACAAAACTAGTTTCATATATTTCCTAAAACCCCATCCACATGATATTACTATCCAAAGATCAAGCTATTCATATAAAATGTTGGGACTTTTTACTTAATCATGTCAACATCCGCTATCTGATCCTCAAATAAGATCAAATAAGATGTTCTTCCGAATATCATTGAGCTTTATTACGCGGTTTTGAAATATTTGAAGCGGAGATGCGGTTTCAAATCAAGCTCTTTTGGTTGACATATCTCAGTTGCAGATTTTAAGCAATGTAGGTTCATGATTGTCTATACCAATGATCTCTTCAAGAGAATCATATTTTGGAGCTCTTTTGCTTTCTTCCTCCTTTGTGTTATCAAAGACATGCTTTAAAACGAGGTCTCTAACATTTAGGGGCCTTTTGTTAATGTTGCGGTCAAAACCACTCTACGAGATTGATGATCCGAGAAATCTAAGTACTTACATGAAAGACATCTTCAAGGACCATCGTGATGTAATCCTGACCAGCACAGGCAATAGACCAAGCATCCGGACCAGGCCGAACATGAAGCTCAGGATGGACCATGAAGATTTCGGCTTCAAATCAACAGTTGGAGGAGGTTTCATCCGACCAAGCATACTTAAGGAACATTTGGATCATGCCAGATTGCCCATGAACTGTTTTAGAATTGGAGATGGTCAATAGGGCCCAGTTCTTGACCATGGCGACCATAACCGGGTACGATCCAGAATGAAGCTGCTTTTGGAGGCACGACCAGATTACTACTTTGTTCAACCCAAAGAGTATCTTTTCTGACCAATTTGGCGAGATAAAGAGATTGACCGAGACAGAATCAGTTTGGCTCGAGGAGAAAGGAAAGATGACCTAGGATACTCGTTTCTCGGCCATACCGACTGACTCACCGGCCATGGCCATGGACCACGCGGCTGGTAGCCCAGTGGGACACCTTGCAATGAGCGTGGACCTGAAGGGTCATATTTGACCAGATTTTATTTTTAGTCATCTTTTCTATTTTCTATGCATTATTTTCCACACAATCTTTCTAGTTTTTACCAATTGTAAAACCTATAATTAAGGCTTGCATGCCATAATAATATTAAGACTTCTTTTGATTTTAAAACTTGTGTTTTTAAGAGAGTGATTCTCTTCTGTTCCTTGTGAACATTTTCCGTTGGTTGGTTAAGGGTTACTTCCAGCAATATCCTCCCTTGGTGTTGTGGTGCGTCATATCCTCGACCATTGGAGTTGGGTATATTAAAGGTCTTCTGCACCCTTTGAAGCTCCCCTCAATCCATTTTCAGCTCCGTGAGTGCTAGTAGCGTCTACGGTTCTTATCCCTTCGATCCGGCATTGAGTGATCCTTCTCGGGATTGTATCATTTGGTATCAGAGCCACTCATTGCTAGTTTCTTTTCTTTTTCGTCTGTTCATCACTCATCTCTTAATCTCAAAATTTTGTCAAACACATCTCTTATCTTTCTATCTTAAAATAGGGGATTTGGGCCATTTTTTCCTGTTTTTGTTTTTGATTTAAAAAAGAAAGAAAGAAAAAAAGTATATATTAAAAAAGAAAAAGAAAAAGAAAAAGAAAAACTTATGGCTGTGGATAATAGCCAGAAGGAAAGTGCAAACCCATGCCAATCAATCAATACTGGAACTGACAACCCAATTTTCATCAGTGCAAAACTTAAACGTATCTCTGAATTCTCTGTTTTGGAGAATATTGCTGATCCATCTTGTTTGTGTCAAGACAGGGTATCAAACTCAAGAGAATACAACAGCCAGGACGTCAATGAGATAGAGGACGTGCCTATTGTGTTTGATGAAGAATCTGAGAGCATCACTGAAGAAAAGGAAGAATTCTCAGATTCTTTGCCAATCTTTGATGAGTATGAAGAAGATCCATTTGCGTGCATGACATCTTGTGAGGATAAATTTGATTTTCCTTCTTCTGAGCTTTATTTTGCTCTTGCAAATGAACAAACTTGTGGAGAACTCACCTGTTTTAAACCAGAGATGCTGAGTTGCATTGGTTTCATTTTACAGGTTCAAGAAGAAAGCTATGCAGAAAAAGCACAAAGGAAATTATCATTGATTAATGACTTGGAGCAGCTAACCACCTTTGTCCCAAAATCCGCCCTCTTGTCAATTCCTAATGACTACCCAAGAAAGCCCTGTAAGGAACTTGATTTGGTTAAGACAAATCATAATTTGTTTGTGATGGTTTCTGCTCATGAAGAAAAATGATTTGGTTTGGAGAAAGTGAAAGCATTTTGTGTTTCACGATTTGTTTTTTTTTTTAAATGAACCAACATTTTGAATCACTTAACCATGAGAATTTCATTATGCTAAAATGTGCTTTGTTTCATGAATTTTGTAGCCTTGATTTCTCATTAAGAGTTTCTTTGAGTTAGAAATTTAGAGAATTTCATTATGCTAAAATGTGCTTTGTTTGATGAATTTTGTAGCCTTGATTTCTCATTAAGAGTTTCTTTGAGTTTGAAAACAAATGATCTATTTAGAGCTAAAACCGAGTTTGTTCTTGTTAAAAGCTTTTCTAGACCAGAGCAATTGAATCTCTTGTTTCATAAAGCTTTGCTTGACTTGAAACCATTCAGAGTAATCAATGTTGATAAGTGTTTCAATATTGTTCTATTTTGTGGCAAAGTTTTTGTTGGCCAAATGCACTTAAAACTCATTCTAGACATTTTGAGCCAACATAAGATGAGTCATCATTTGAGAAATATTTCCTTCCACACATAT
Source organism: Iljinskaea planisiliqua (assembly GCA_900108845.1). Lineage (NCBI taxonomy): Eukaryota > Viridiplantae > Streptophyta > Magnoliopsida > Brassicales > Brassicaceae > Iljinskaea > Iljinskaea planisiliqua. Next base: position 140,181 of record FNXX01000031.1, on the reverse strand, counting down.
GATTTGTTGTTTGGAGTTTTTGTGCAAGCACAGGATAAACAGGGTAAGGAATCTGATCCAAGAGCAAGGATGATTCAGGGTTATGACAAGCAAGTTTACTATGGACCAAAGGGACACTTGACAAGGAGTGGACTCAAAACAGAGCAAGTATAGGACGTCCACAACAGTCCCATCAGTTTGGAAATCAGACCTGGAAGCTCATAAGGAAAACATTTTCAATACTCCAAGGAAGTTTCTTTCCAAAACTTCACTACTCTAAAGTTCACAAGTTTGTATACTTGTTCTTTAGTCTCTTTATGTCTGATTCATTTCCTTTTGATACAGGTGAAACGGATTTGAGGACAAATCCTTTTCAAAAGGGATGGAATGATGCGATCCTGACCAGCACATGCCATAGACCAAGCATCCGGACCAGGCCGACCATGGAGTTTAGGATGGACCATGAAGATTCCGGCTTCAAATCAACATTTGGAGGAGGTTACATCCGAGCAAGTATACGTAAGTAGCATTTGGATCATGCCAGAATGCCATGAACCGTTTTGGAATTGGAGATGGTCAAGAGGGCCCAGTTCAAGACCAAGGCGACCATAACACGATACGATCCGGAATTGAGCTGCTTTTGGAGGCATGACCAGATGACTACTTTGTTCGAACCAAAGAGTATCTTTCCCGACCAATATGGCGTAATAAAGAGATTGACCGAGACAGAATCAGTTTGGCGCGAGGAGAAACCAAAGATGACCAAGGATACTCGTTTCTCGACCATACCGACTGAGTCACCGACCATGGCCATGAATCACGCGGCTGGTAGCCCAGGGGGATACCTTGCAATGCGCGTGGACCTGAAGGGTCATATTTGACAAGACTTTATTTTTAGTCTTCTTTTCTGTTTCTTATGCATTGTTTTCCACACAACCTTTCTAGTTTCTTGGCCATACCGACTGACTTACCGGCCATGGCCATGGACCACGCGGCTGGTAGCCCAGGGGGACACCTTGCAATGCGCGTGGACCTGAAGGGTCATATTTGACCAGACTTTATTTTTAGTCTTCTTTTCTTATGCATTGTTTTCCACACAATCTTTCAAGTTTTTACCAATTGTGAAACCTATAAATAAGGCTTGCATACCATAATAATATTAAGATGATGCAATCTCAAGAACAAGATCGATCAAGCCGGTTCCAGCCGTGTACGAGCCACCCTTAACGAGAGCTGGAGCTAAAAGAATAAGAGATGGCTTCAATCAATCCGTGGAGATTCTACTTGCCGAACAAGAGGTTGACAACATAACCGACCAGCTGACCAAGCTCAACATTTCAACCGATTAAGATCAAACCAGGCAAATTGAAGACCAAGATCAAACCGAGCAGACCAAGGATCAAATCAAACCAGTTCAATTAAGGGAGGATCAAACCAGGGTCGAGCCAAATAATGTGCATGAAATACCTTTGCTAAAAGAAGGCTACGAACTTACCATCTTTAGCATCACCTCCATTAAAGACTGAAGACCGTACCAAGCCAAGAATCAGTCCACATCCATTCTCGCCAATCAGCCAAGGTAAGTCTGATTTCATATTTTAATTATTTGACTAATCTTTATTGTTTTTGGTATGATTTGCTTGATTTTCTTTGTCAATCTTTGACTTTTAGTAGCTAAGGCAATTGCTAGCCATTTCAATCCCTTCAATTTAGCTAAAATAAATGTAATATCTTTAAAGACCCCTAGAAGGGCACAGCTGTTTGGACTAGTATATAAAGTCCTCTCACAGCCTTGTATTTTTCACACAATCAATAAACATCAAGCATTTCTTCTAAAGAGTTTTCTCTCTAAAATCGTTTTTTCCTTAGGCTTTTGAGATTTCTGGCTTTGAAGTAACTTGTCTTATCATTGCCTTCATCACCAGACTTTGTGGCGACCATCGATCCACCAGCTTCCATTTCATCCGACCAGCCCTCTCAAAGGAGTGACATTAGTCCCTTCGAGCTGGCACCATCTGACCACTTCGACCATTCCATCCGACTTGCCACGGAGAGTGACTTTAGTCCAGCCTTGTTCACCATCTCTCACCTTTTGTGAAACTCAGTTTTCAGGATCACATCATCTGGTATCAGAGCTTAAAAAGCTCCTAATCAGGTTCTATCTATCCATTTATCAAATTTTCTTTCTTGTTGTTCATTTCTCTGCATTTGTGTTCTTATTGTTCATCAAAAAGAAATAATAAAAAAAAATCTTAGTTTGATTCTCTTTCCATCTATTTTCAAAGTTAATTGTGTTGGCATTCATTTAGTTAAAAAAAAAAAAATCATATCATTCCATACTTACTGCAATTTCGAACTTTGACTGCATTTAAATCAAGAAAACCCATAAAAGTATTGTTAACTTTCCTTAAAACTCATTTCATTCTCGAATTTGAATTGTTCTCATCTGCACGCAGCCATAGTTTCTTTATATGTTTGCTGCATTAACCATTTCGTTTGCATAGTTATATATATAAAAAAAGTCCAACTTAATTGCATTAAACTGTCGTTCCATTTTTATTTACTTCATATATACTTTTATCAGAACTCATTCATACATTGTATTTTCCTATTCAGTTACCAAACCGGACCACATGGATGAAGCAAGAACCGCCAATCAATTGGCTCAAATGATGGCTACCTTGCAAAACATCCAAAACCACCTTCATCAAGTGGAACAAAACATGCGGACAAAGACAACCGCTAGCAGTTCCGGCAACAATGATGACAACCGACCACCACCGGCCCCAGACCAAAGGTGAAATACAGCCACCAACAAGGCTGGTCAAGCTCGAGGCCAAGAAAGTAGCCAGGACCAAGGCCGAGAAAGAAGCCAGGACCGAGGCTGAGACGAAGGAGATGAGCCACCTTGGCAAGGAGGCAAAGGTCTCAAACTGTCTCCACCAACCTTTGTAGGAAAACTCTATCCCGAGGCTTACTTGGATTGGGAAAGAAGAATGGAGTATATTTTCGAGTATTATCAATACTCGGATGCAAGGAAGGTGACCCTAGCCGCAGCTCAACTCACTGATAATGCTCTAGCATGGTGGGACTGAAGTAGCTGATAGAAGAAGGCGCAGGCTGCACCTTATTAACTCATGGGAAGACATGAGTTACCAGGTAAGGAAGAGATATGTCCCTTCCTACTTCCACCGAGATCTCCAGAAGAGATTCAGGAGACTTACCCAAGGAACCAGAACCGTGGAAGAATATTTTGAAGAGTTCGAAACCTTGAAGAATCGATTAGAAGTGGATGATTCACAAGAAACTCTCATGGCCCAGATCCTTGATGGGCTTAATGCCCGAATAGTTGGCAAGGTAGAAAGGCAAACCTACCAGGACCTAGATGAGCTACTACACTTGGACATCCAAGCTGAACAGAATGTCAAGAGGAAGGTCTCAACAAACCGTCCCAAGCCCAACTGGACACCCCCGGTCCAAAGAAGCATTGACAAAGGCCATAGCCACGGAATCTAAGTTCAAGAAGCCTTTCTAGGAAGGCAGCAAATCCGGCTCCAGTCCAGCTCAGACCCAACGAGCCAGGGACATAACATGCTTCAAGTGCAAAGGCAAAGGACACTATGCCCGAGACTGTCCTAACCAGCGAGCCATGATCCTCAGAGACAATGGCGAGTATGAGTCTCAAGATGAAGCTTAGGATGAACCAGAAGACTCCGAGGAAGAAGTAACCGACTGCCCAGACGTAGGAGAAATCTTGGTTACCCGGAGATCACTAAGTACGTTGTTTGAACCCGAGACCATCCTGCGAGAGAACATCTTCCATTCAAGATGCACCATAGACTCCAAGGTATGTAGTCTAATTATTGATGGAGGATCTTGTACTAATGTTGCTAGTAAATATTTGGTGGACAGGTTGGGTCTTAAAAAGACCAAGCACCCGAGGCCGTACCGACTTAGATGGCTCAATGATGAAACCGAGCTCAAAATTGGAGAAAAAGTCCTTGTCCCATTCAGCATTGGGAAGTTTTCCGACCAGGTCCTATGTGATGTTGTCCCTACGCAAGCCGACCACATTCTACTAAGCAGACCATGGCAGTTTGACAAGGAGACACTTTACAATGGCCGTACCGACTACTACAGCTTCATTCATAAGAAGCGTAAGCACAACCTAGCCCCATTGACCCTACAAGAAGTTCATGAACTTCAAAAGGCCATGGATAAGGGAGCTAAGGCAAGTAAGTCCGAGAAAACCACTCTCTATATATCACCTAGCAAAGTACTTAAAAATTTTAGAACAGAAAGAACATGTGCTACTCATGATTTTTAGAGAAGGGTATTTTTCTGGACCCGAGGAGGACTAGCATCCGGAAGGAGTCCTTAAGCTATTGGAAGATTTCAAAGATATCTTTCCTGAAGACATTCCTACTGGCTTACCACCGATCTGAGGGATCGAGCACCAGATTGATCTCGTACCAGGAGCACCATTGCCCAACCGACCGGCCTATAGAGTCAACCCGGAAGAATCTAAGGATCTAGAGAAGCAAGTTCAAGACCTGATGAGCAAAGGCTATATCCAAGAAAGCCTTAGTCCATGGGCCGTACCCGTACTCTTGGTGCCCAAGAAGGATGGTACATGGAGGATGTGTGTCGATTGTAGAGCCATCAACAACATCACCGTCAAATACTGGCACCCAATCCCAAGGTTAGACGATATGTTAGATGAGCTCAGTGGTGCCACTATCTTTTCAAAGATAGACATAGGGAGTGGCTACCATCAAGTCCAGATGAAGGAAGGTGATGAGTGGAAGACAGCATTCAAGACCAAAAGAGGTCTATACGAATGGCTGGTCATGCCGTTTGGACTCACCAACACACCAAGCACCTTCATGTGGCTCATGAACCTTGTTCTAAGAGCCTACATCTGTAAGTTTGTTGTGGGTGTATTTTGATGATTTCTTGATATACAGCACCTGCTTAGATGACCCACCTTAAACATCTTGAGCAAGTATTGGAAACTTTAAGATTAGAAAACCTTTATGCCAATCTCAAGAAATGTGTTTTCTGCACTGATCAATTGGTATCCCTAGGCTTTGATGTTAGTTCTCAGGGTCTAAAAGTGGATGAAGAGAAGATCAAAACCATCCAAAACTTCCCCACGCCTACCAGCATTGGTCATGTTCGGAGCTTTCACGGCCTAGCCAGTTTTTACCGCAGATTTGTCAAGGATTTCAGCACCATTGCTGCTCCTTTGACTTCGGTGATCAAGAAGGATGTTGCCTTCAAATGGAGACCGAGCCAAGATCAAGCTTTCCAGAAGCTCAAAGACAGCCTCACACACGCACCGGTTTTGGTATTACCTAACTTTGATAAAACGTTTGAAGTTGAGTGTGATGCTTGTGGTACAGGAATCGGAGCTGTCCTAACCCAAGGAGGGAAACCGGTGGCCTACTTCAGCGAGAAACTAACCGGAGCCGCCCTCAACTATCCTACTTATGACCAGGAGCTCTACGCCTTAGTCCGAGCATTGGAGACTTGGCAGCATTACCTCATTTCCAAGGAGTTTGTGATCCATACTGACCACGAGACACTTAAGTATCTACGAGGCCAGACCACCCTGAAGAAAAGGCATGCAAGATGGCTCGAGTTCGTGGAGACATTCCCTTACGTAATCAAGTACAAGATGTGCAAGGAGAATGTTGTAGCTGACGCTTTATCCCGGAGACATGCCCTGATTTCGACAATGGAGGCCAAGATAATGGGATTTGAACATCTCAAGGAATTTTATGAAGCAGACCCGGACTTTGGAGACCTTTACAAGCAATGCACAAAAGGCGTCATGAGTTCTTTTTATAAACATGATTTGCTTTCTTTTCAGGGACAAGAGGCTATGCATCCCACAGAGGTCGATGCGAGAGCTGATCTTAAGAGAAGCCCACAGAGGAGGCCTTATGGGACGTTTCGGAGTAGCCAAGACCAAGAATATCCTGGCAGAACACTTCATCAGGCCGCATCAAAAGAGGGATGTGGAACGGTTCTGTTCCAAGTGCAATACATGTCTTACCGCAAACTCCAGGTCACATCCTCACGTCTCTATATGCCTTTACCTATTCCTGATATGCCTTGGGTTGAGTTCTCAATGGATTTTGTTTTAGATTTGACCAAGATCAGGAACAAGGACTCAATATTTGTGGTAGTAGACAGGTTCAGCAAGATGGCCCATTTCATTCCTTGCAACCGAACCAATGATGCTACGCAAACCGCTGATCTGTTTTTCAGAGAAGTGGTGAGACTACATGGCCTACCAAGGACCATTGTATAAGACCGGGACACCAAGTTTCTCAGCTATTTCTGGAGGACTTTGTGGAGAAAGCTCAGAACTAAGCTGTTCTTCTCTACCACTTGACATCCGCAAACCGTTGGCCAAACCGAGGTCGTTAACCACACCTTATCCACCCTTTTGAGGGCCACTATCGGTAACAATCTAAAGAACTGGTTAGATTACATTCCATTCATTGAGTTTGCTTATAACCGTGTGCAACATTGTACTACTAAGCTCTCTCCCTTTGAGATTGTGTATGGGTTTAAGCCGCAGAGTCCACTGGACTTCACTCCTCTACCTCAAAAAGATCAAATCAGCCAGGACGGAGCAGCCAAAGCTGAGCTTGTCAAGAAGTTATTTGTGAAAGTCAAGGCGAACATTGAGAAGAAGAATGAGAAGACCAAGGAGTACACCAACAAGAACCGCAAAGCGGTTCACTTTGAACCAGGAGATTGGGTTTGGCTACACATGAGGACCGAGAGATTTCCAACCGAGAGGAAGTCTAAGCTATCACCCAGGGGAATCAGACCTTTCCAACTGGTCAAGAATATAAACAACAATGCCTACCAACTTGATCTTCCAGGTGAGTTTCAACTATCCTCTACCTTTAATGTTTCTTACTTGCTCCCCTTCGATGCAGATGAAACCGTTCTGAGGTCAGAACTTCCACAAGAGGGAGAGGATGATGCGATCCCAAGAACAAGATCGGTCAAGCCGGTTCCAGCCGTGTACGAGCCACCCTTAACGAGAGCTGGAGCTAAAAGAATAAGAGATGGCTTCAATCAATCCGTGGAGATTCTACTTGCCGAATAAGAGGTTGACAACATAATCGACCAGGTGACCAACCTCAGCATTTCAACCGATCAAGATCAAACCAGGCAAATTAAAGACCAAGATCAAACCGAGCAGAGCAATGATCAAATCAAACCGGTTCAATTAAGGGAGGATCAAACCAGGGTCGGGCCAAATAATGTGAATGAAATACCTTTGCTAAAAGAAGGCCACAGACTTACCATCTTTAGCATCACCTCCAGTAAAGACTGAAGACCGCACCATGCCAAGAATCAGTCCACTTCCATTCTCGCCAATCAGCCAAGGTAAGTCTGATTTCACTTGGGAATCCCATTGAGTTCACTTAAGAGTTTGGTGTGATTCCAATCTCTTGCTTTTCTTATCAAGGCTTAGCCATAAATCTTGTGGCGATAATCACTTCCCCGTGTTGAATCCATCCGTTCCATCAACCGACTTAACGAGAGAGAGTTCCACAACCAGCTGTTCAAGTTCCATCCTCTTCCACCGCCAATCCATTCATTATTCTTGTTGAGAGTGTTACACAACCAGAAACAAGGAACCATCTCTATCCATAGGCCCGTGCCTATATCATCTGGTATCAAAGCCGAAAGGTTCCTCACCAGGTCATTTATATCCCTTTTGCATTTGTTTCATCTTAGTACACTTTGCTTCTCATTAGATAGTTTCATATAAACTTATAAAAAACAAATAAAAATCATCATATCAGCTTCAAGTCTTGTTGCATTGATCTGAAAAGAAAAGAATTCATGTTGGTGTGTTTTACATATTTGATTCATTCTTAGCCTTGTTGAGTTTGTGTTGTGATAGTTTTCCTACTTGCAAGTCAAGGAGCCGTCGCAACCTCCTAAGCTACTAGGTTAATAGTTTGCATATTTCCTTTCCTTGTTTGCACTTGCCATTTCTTTGTAGTTGTCTTTTCGAAGTTGCATAACTTCCATTTCCCATTTGCACTTGATTTTTTGTATGTCATTGGACGCAGAAAGCATGGGAGACGAATCCCCCAACCAGCAGCTGGGACTGAATCAGCTCGTGGAAGCTATTAGAGGCATCAGTGAACGCCTGACTCAAGTGGAGAAAAAAAAAACAACCACCCCAGCCGAACCAACGGCATGCCAGGAACAACCAGCGGCCAAGAAGGCAGGAGGAAGAAAAGAAAACTGATGAAGACATGCCTGACCTTGAGGATGAGCGACCACCCGACCCAAACTATCAGCAAGGGAGGCAAGACCACCGCGGCCATGGACAAGACCATGGGCGAGAAGGAAGCCGAGAGAGAGATAGAGGAGACGAGAGACATGGAGGCAAAGACCTCAAACTCACCCCACCAACCTTTTCTGGAAAAGGTTAACCCCGAGGCCTACATTGATTGGGAGAAAAGAATGGAGCATATCTTCGACTACTATCAATACTCCAAGGCCATGAAAGTGTCCTTAACAGCGGCCTAGCTCACGGATAATGCACTAACATGGTGGGACAGAGAAGTCTCGGAGAGAAGGAGGCTAAGGCGTGGACAAATCACTACATGGAAGGACATGACATTCCACCTAAGGAAGAGGTATGTGCCTGCTTACTACTTCTGTGAGTTACAGAAACGTTTTTGAAAGCTTTCACAGGGAACTAGGACCGTGGAAGACTACTTTGAGAAGTTTGAAACCATCAGGAACAGGTTGGAGTTATAAGACTCAGACGAGACATTGATGGCCCAGTTTGTAGATGGCCTTCAAAATAGGATTGCGAGAAAGATGGAATGGTAGAACTCTGAGCACATGGAGGACATATTGCACTATGCCATTCAAGTTGAACAACACCTCAAGAGGAAGGCAGCCACCACCAGAGGGAAATCCACTTGGACTCCATCCTATTCCAAGCCACCAGACAAAGGCAAGGCTATGGAGGTGGAAAACCAGTTCAAGAAAACAGCTCCAGGGCCGTCCAAGCCAGGCCAACCCGAGCAAGGTAAGATTCAAAATCCAAGGTCTAGAGACATAACCTGTTTTAAGTGTCAGGGGAAAAGCCACTATGCCGGGGAATGCCCGAACCGGAGAGTAATGGTTCTAAGAGACAATGGGGAGTATGAGTCTCAGGATGAAGCGGAGCAAGAAGCAGTTGATTCTGTAAAAAGAGCTAACTGACTTTCCTGAAGTTGGTGAGATCTTAGTGATCAGGAGAGCCCTCAGTGCATTGTATGATCCCGAGACAGTCCAAAAGGGAAAACATCTTTCATACAAGATGTAGCATTGAAAGCAAGGTATGCAATCTAATCATAGATGGTGGTTCTTCCACTAACGTGGCCAGCAAGTATCTTGGGGATAAGCTAGGTCTCAAGAAATCAAAGCATCAAAGGCCATACCATTTGAGATGGCGCAATGATACCACAACATTGAGAATTGCGGAGCAACTTATCATACCCTTTAGCATAGGCAAGTATAGTGATCAAGTCAAATGTGATGTGGTGCCAATGCAAGCCGGTCACCTTCTCGTTGGAAGGCCGTGGCAATTTGAAATAGAGACCATACACAATGGACGCACCAACTATTACTCTTTCACTCACCAGGACAAGAGGCAAAACTTAGCCCCTCTCACGTCCACAGAAGACCATGAGATGCAGAAGGCCATTGACAAAGGACACCAGCTAAGTAAAACAAGTTAATATGTTTCACCGAGTACTATCATCAAAACTATTGACCATAAACAACCGGTATTACTCATGATCTTCAGAGAGAGCTTGTTTTCAGGTACTGAGTAAACTTAAGAGCTACCCACCGAGATGCTTCAACTATTAGAGAAGTTCAAGGATGTCTTTCCAGAGGAGATACCAGCCGGACTTCCCCCTATAAGAGGCATTGAACATCAGATTGATCTTGTTTCAGGAGCACCATTGCCTAACCGTCCTACATACAGAGTCAATCCGGAGGAGGCAAAGGAATTGGAGGCTCAAGTTCAAGAGTTGAAGTCCAAAGGATACATAAGGTAGAGTCTCAGCCCTTGCGCAGTACCCGTCTTGTTGGTGCTAAAGAAGGATGGCACTTGGAGGATGTGTGTGGACTGCCGAGCTATCAACAACATCACCATCAAGTATATGCACCCAATTATGAGACTATATGACATGCTGGGTGAGTTGAGAGGAGCTACTATCTTGTCAAATGTCGAATTGAAGAGTGGCTGTCACCAAGTTAGGATGAAGGAGGGAGATGAGTGGAAAACCGCGTTCAAGACCAAGCAAGGTCTATATGAATGGCTTGTGATGCCATTTGGCCTCACCAATGCACCAAACACTTTCATGAGACTTATGAACCACATCATAAGGATGTATATCTGTAAGTTTGTAGTGGTTTACTTTGATGATATTCTCATATACAGCCAATGTTTGCAAACCTTAAGAAATGTACCTTCTGCAATGGTCAATTGGTATTTGTAGGATTTGTTGTAAGTTCTCAGGGTCTTAAGGTGGATGAGGAGAAGATCAAAGTCATCCAAGAATGGCAACCACCATCCATGATTGGACATGTTTGGAGTTTCCATGGATTAGCCAGCTTCTACCAACGTTTGTCAAAGATTTCAGCACCATAGCAGCCCCATTGACGTTAGTGATCAAGATGGACACCACCTTTACATGGGGATCAGCTCAGGAGGACACATTCAATCAACTTAAGGAGAGCCTCACACAAGCGCCGGTTTTGGTACTTCATAATTTTGATAAGATGTTTGAGATTGAATGTGATGCATCAGGTACTGGCATATGAGCAGTCCTGACACAAGGAGGGAGGCCAGTGGCTTATTTCAGTGAGAAACTAAGCGGAGCAACCCTCAACTACCCAACCTATGAAAAGGAGCTCAACGCTTTGGTGAGATCACTAGAAACATGGCAACATTACCTACTCTCTAAGGAGTTTTCAATGCACACGGACCACGAGACTCTCAAGCACCTTAGGGGCCAGACAACACTCAAGAAAAGGCACGCTAGGTGGCTGGAGTTTGTGGAAACCTTCCTCTATGTACTTAAGTACTCAAGTACAAGAAGGGCAAAGGAGAACACTGTAGTAGATGCACTGTCAAGACGTTATACCCTCATTTCTACAATGGAAGCCAAGATCATGGGGTTTGAAAGCATTAAGGACAGCTATGAAGCTGATCCATACTTTCAAGAAGTTTACAAGGACACCACTAAGGCTGCCTTTGGAACATTCTATCAACAAGATGGGTTCCCCTTCAAGGACAAGCGTCTATGCATTCCACAAGGGTCCATGATAGAATTGATAACAAGAGAAGCTCATGGAGGGTTAATGGGGCACTTTGGCCGAGACAAGACACTGATGTGCTGATAGACCACTTATACTGGCCGCATATGAGGAGAGATGTGGAGAAAATATGTGCCAAATGCATTACATGTCTCAAAGCTAAGTCCAGGTCACATCCTAATGGTTTATAAATGCCTTTACTTATTCCTAACACACCATGGGTGGATATCTCTATCGACTTTGTTCTAGGCTCGCCTAAGATACACAACATATATTCCATTTTTTTAGTGGTAGACAGGTTCTCTAAGATGGTGCACTTCATAACATGTACCAAGACCAATGATGAAACTCAAAATGCCGATGTCTTCTTCAAGGAAGTTGTACGTTTACATGGGGTGCCAAGAACCATTGTTTCATACCGTGACACAAAGTTCCTCAGGCCCTTTTGCAAGACATTATAGAAGAAACTTGGAACCAAACACTTATTCTCCACCACTTTTCACCCCCAAACTGACGGACAAACCAAGGTAGTAAACTGCACAGTCTCATCCTAACTGAGAGCCACGGTTGGTAAGAACCTTAGGAATTGGTTAACTTGTTTGCCATTCATTGAATTTGCATATAATCCTGCCAAACACTCTGCTACTAACTTTCCTTCTTTTGAAGTTGTGTATGGGTTCAACCCTATAACTCCCTTAGATCTTATTACACTGCCACCAGCTATCTACTCAAGCACAGAAGGAGAAACGAAAGCAGACTTTGTGAAGAAGCTTCACCAAAAGGTTAAGGAGAAGTTGGAGAAGAAGACCGAGAAGTACAAGCTCATGGCTGACCAAGGACGAAAGGAGATCACATTTGAGCCCGGAGATTGGGTGTGGTTACATATGATGCAAGAAAGAATCCCCACAGAAAGGAAGTTCAAGCTAGCACTAAGAGGAGATGGACCATTCTGAGTCTTAGAGAAAATCAATGACAATGCATACAAGCTGGAGCTGCCAGGTGAGTTTAATGTATCTCCTACTTTTAATGTTCCTGACTTAGCTCTTTATGATGCAGATGAACCTTTTCTGAGGACAGAACCTTTTCAAGAGGGAGAGAATGATGAGGAAATAGAACCACAACCACCACTTGTACCAACCGTAAGACAAGGACCAAGAACAAGGTCGGGAACTAGGGTGTTGCGTGAAGAATTTAACCAAGCCATTGAAGCACTACTAAGCATTCAGGACCAAGAGGACTTCATGCATCAACACATCACATTCAAGACCACAGTCCAAGAGCAGGGAAAAAATGAGGAGAAAGAAGCTTATGTTATACAAGTCGGACCAACTTGCGAGCTCCCCCTTCTTAACCACAAAAAAGAGGTTTCCTTATTCACAATCTCATCAGCCTAAAGGCCATCAGATCATCTCAACCGTCCATTCTCTCAACGATTATCATCAGATTCACCAAGGTAAGCAATGGCATACTTGTATTTGCTTGACTTACTTGGTCTTCTATCTTTGGCTCCCTTTGTAGTCCAGGTTCATTAGCAATAAGGCTTGTAATATTTCCCTTTTCCTTGTTGACTTATGTCGCGTCTGTACTTGCTTCTTTTAGAGTCCTAGCATCGTGTCCGGTATTTGTTTCCAAGATCCCTAGAAGGGCAAAGCTGCATTGGACTCTTATAAAGTCCCTTCTAAGCAGCCGTGTATTTTTCACCTTCATTCTAATAAAGCATCGAACTTCTTCCAAAGTGTTATCACTTGCGAATTCCATTGAATTCACTTAAGAGCTTCGTGTGATTCCAATCTCTTTCTTGTCTTATCAAGGCTTAGTCCGTGAAGTCTTGTGGCGACCATTACTTCCCGTGTAGAATCCATCCGTTCCATCCAACAACTTCCCGTGTAGAGTTTCACAATCAGCTGGCCAAGTTCCATCCTCTTCCACCTCCAATCCATTCATTTTTCTTGTTGAGAGTGTTACACAACCAGTAACAACAAACCATCTCTATCCATAGGCTTGTGCATATATAAGAAAGGATCAGGTCGCCATCTCCTTACACGAGAGAGAGGTGACCTGGTCACTCGAACAGTAGGTCACCTATTCTCTCCAGAGAGAAGTTGGCAACGCTCTAGTACGCAAAGCAGGTCACCATCTCCTCACATGTGAAAGTGGTGATCTGGTCGCTCGAAAGGGAAGTCGCCAAGATCACCATACACTTCCAGACAACTTGATTCTTCGCACGTTCTCTTTACGTTTTTCTTGACCGAGTTAAGAGTTTGGCTTCGGAACAGTGTTCACAAAACTATTCATGAAACACTGTTCACAAACAGAACAAAAAACCAACGACTCGAAGATTTTGTCTACCGTTACTCGGGTTCTGAACACTATTCACGACACTGTTGACGGGACAATGTTCATAACACTGTTCACGAACCAAACATAAGACCGGGAAAGAAGCCAAACAAGATGACAAACCGAACTCAAATCGGTCAAGATCAAAACCGAGGCCGAGCTGGGTCGGGACAAGACCAAACGATGACGTGCTGAGATGTTGGGCCTCAGATCAGGCCCGAGCCCGTCAAAGTCGGCGGATTACTAAACTTAACGATGTCCCACATTGGTAGCAGCTCTTCTCAGCATCCCAAGGCATCCAGTATATATAGGATAACATGTATTAGGTTTTAAGGTATCCCATTCCGAGTACTTTGGATTTTGTATTGTAAGATTTATACAACGTTGATGAAAACCCTTGTATTTGGCAATAAGATCGTTTAATAAAACAAACTTTCAATCTCGGTCGTTGAGTTAATATAAAATAGGATGTTCGAGCCCCCATTTATTATAATTTTTGATTGTGTGAGTTTCAACTATCATAATTTAGCACCATCTGTGGGGATGAGAAATATTCTAAACCCGAAGAGCAAGAGGATACGAGAACAAGAACAGTGTCAGAAGAAATGTTGGAATGGAGCCAAGAGGTTCAAGGAGATATGATCTCATTCAAGGGAAGTGAAGCTACCGGAATCGACCACCCCTATAACGATCCTCTCGTCATTAGCCTTGCTATCAGAGACCATGATGTGGCAAGAGTTCTAATCAACACAGGGAGTTTGGTGAGTGTCATATTTTGAAAACCCATTCAGAGGATGAACATTGGGACTTCGGATCTCACGACCCATCCAAAACCGTCGACTGGTTTCACCGAAAGAACTACAATGACCGTCGGAGCAATCCGACCTCTCGTGAAAGCAAAGGGAGGGAAGAGGGCAGTAGAATTCTCATTGGTTGACTGCCCATCAATTTATGGTGCAATCATGGGAACACCATGGTTAAATTTGCCACATTTGCCTCAATTTTCAACTCCAACCGGAATCGAAACAATCTGGGGACGGCAGAAGGATTCACGAGCTTGTTTTCTGATGGAGCACAAACTAAGAGGTCGAGTGACCGAATCCGACGCTAAGATTAAATCGAAGAAGCCAAAGGCTAAACAATAACTCGGGAAGCTGGAGCATAAGTTACAGATTTAAGAAGCCCAGAAAATGGAGAGTGATTCCACGTGTGAACCGGTGGTCTCCACATGCATAGACGAAGTACAGCCGGAGCGATTCACGGAAATTGGATCTTACCTAGAAGAGCCGATAATATCAGAATTTATCTCTATCTTAAAAGAAAATGTCATTCCCATGGGCAGCGGAAGATATGCCCGGGATCGACATCAACATCAAAAGCCACGATCTAAATGTAGACCCGACCTTTACGCCGGTAACAACAAAAAGGGGTGAACTCGGGCCAGAACAAGCCCAACTGCTGAATCACGAGGTTAAGCGACTGTTAGAAGTCGAATCCATGGACGCATTTTACGGATATAATCAAATCATGATGAGTCCAGATGACCATGAAGAGACCGCGTTCATAGAAGATCGAGGGATCTACTGCTACAAGGTGATGCCCTTCGGCCTTAAAAAAAACGGAGAGACGTACCAAAGGCTCGTCAAAAAAATATTCGCCGGACAGCTCAGAAAGGCGATGGAAGTTTATATCGGCAACATCCTTGTAAAATCCTTAGAGGACAAAAATCACATCGAACATTTGTGAGAATGCTTTGAACAGCTCAACCCACACAATATGAAGCTGAGCCCAACGTAATGCAGATTCGGAGTAGCATCAGGAGATTTCCTGGGCTATCTCGTGATACAGCGAGGGATAGAGGCGAACCCAAAACAAATCAACGCTTTGATCGAGATGGCCTCACGAAAGACGAAAAGGGAGATCCAGAGGTTAACAGACGAGTTGTGGCGCTAAACTGATTTATCTCAAGATCGACGGACAAATGTCTGCCATTCTAGGACACCCTCAGGGCAAACAAAAATTTCTAGTGGTTGGAGAAGTGCGAGCAGGCATTCCAGGAATTGAAGACAAATTTGGTGAGCCCACCTGTCCTGGTAAAGCCGGTTGAGCGAGCCCTTATTCCTGTACACTTCAAAGTCGTCCATGACAGTAAGCAAAGTGCTCATAAGGGAGGAGTGTAACGAGCAAAATTACCAAACCTTTACGTATGCCAAACTCTGACGGATGGGGAGGCTCGGTGCCCATTAATGGAGAAAACGACACTCGCAGTGGTGATGTCAACCCGTAAACTGCGACCGTATTTCCAGTCGCATACTATCCTCGCACTCACTACTTTCCCCCTCAGAAAAATATTGCATAGTCTGAGTCAATCGAGGTGACTAGCAAAATAGGCGGTAGAACTAAGGGAATACGACATCGAGTACCAAAGAAAAACATGCACCAAGTCCCAAGTCCTGTCTGACTTTATAGTCGAACTCCCAGCTGTGGGCATCGAAGAACCAACTCCAAACTCAGTTTGGACGCTTCACGTAGATTGATCATTATCAAAGCAAGGTTCGGGAGTTGGAGTGTGACTAACATCACCCTTCGGAGAAATCTTGGAGAAGTCATTCTGACTGCTTTTTAATTCCTCAAACAATGAAGCGGAATACGAAGCCCTAATTGTAGGGTTAAGGCTCTCCCTTGGTCTTAAATTCCAATACCTTCAAACAAATAGTGACTCCCAGCTAGTTGCGAATGTGAGAGTCGAAAGTCAC
The DNA here is from genome assembly GCA_900108845.1 of Iljinskaea planisiliqua. Classification (NCBI taxonomy): domain Eukaryota; kingdom Viridiplantae; phylum Streptophyta; class Magnoliopsida; order Brassicales; family Brassicaceae; genus Iljinskaea; species Iljinskaea planisiliqua. The sequence goes on along the minus strand of FNXX01000031.1, from coordinate 123,739 downwards.
ACAATCAAAACTTATATTAGATGGGGGCTCAAAAATTCTATTTTAAAAGAACTCGAGGATCAATATTGAAAGTTTATTTTATTGAATGATATTTTTGCCTAACACAAAGAATTTCGTAAAAGCTTTAATAGTCTTACAATACGAAGTCTAAGTACCCCGAATGGGATGGTCTAAACCTTAATACATGCTATCTATATATATTGACTGACTTTGGATGCCGATATGAGCTACTTTCAATTAGGGACATCGTTAAGTGTAGTAATCCGTCGACTTCAACAGGTTTGGGCATTTTTTTTGTGGCCCATCTTCTCAGTACATCGTCGTATGGTCTTGTCCCGACCCAGCTTGCTTTGGGTTTGGTCCGGTCTGATTTGAGTTTGGTTTGTTGTCTTGTTTAGCTTCTTTTCCAGTTTTATGCTCGGTTCGTGAGCAGTGTCAAGAACAGTTTCTCGTGAACAGTGTTTCGAACCCCAAGTAACACTAGAAAAAACCTTTGTGTCAGAGGTTTTATGTTCGGTTTATGAACAGTGTTCTGTGAATTGTATCTCGTGAATAGTGTTGCAAACACTGTTCCGAGACCAAGTAACGTTGAACCAAACTTTATGCTCGTCGGTTCGGTCAACAAAAACGTAAAGAGATCATGCAAAGGATTAGGTCGCCTGGAACAATTCTCGGTGAGGTTGGTGACCTACCTTCAGAGTGACATGGTCGCCACTCTCCCGTGTGATGGGATGGCGACTTCCTCTCCTAGGAGAGTGGGAAACCTGCTTCTTCGAGTGACCAGGTCGCCACCCTCTCTCGGGAGAGAGTGGGCGACCTGCCTTCGTGTTCTGATGTCTATAGACTATGATTAGGTCGACATATTCAGTAAGATGGACAGGGAACTTGCCTCTTGCTAGGACCAGGTCGCCATTTTCCCGTGAAACGGCCTGGCGACCTGCCTTCTTCGAAACCAGGTCGCCATGTTCCGTAAGATGGACTGGCGACATGCCCTTTCCAGACCAGGTCGCCATGTTCCGTAAGACGGACTGGCGACCTGCCTCTTGCTGGACCAGGTCGCCATCCTTTCTCGGAAGGAGGTCGGCGACCTGTTCTCGTGTTCTGATGTCTAGAGACTATGATAAGGTCGCCATGTTCCGTAAGACGGACTGGCGACCTTCCTCTTGCTGATACCAGGTTGCCATTTCCCGTAAGACGAACTGGCGACCTACCTCTTTCCGGACCAGGTCGCCATGTTCCATAAGACGGACAGGTGACCGGCCTTCGTGCTCTGATGTCTTAAGACTAGTCTTTCGTGTAGATACTTAGATTCCTTGTCTTATCTATCCCGAGGGGTGCAGTGAACCAATTCAGTGGACAATACAAGGCAAGGGACAATATGATGGAAGCCTACCTCAAGATCGCTCAAAACTTGGCCAAAAAATTCAAGGAGTTTGAACTCACGTGTATTCTCCACGGAGAAAATGCCCCAGCAAACGCGTTGGCGGCCCTAGCATCAACTTCGACCCTCGGGGAAAGGTGGGTTATCCCCGTAGAATTCATTGAGCAACCAAGCGTTGATCCACTCCAAGTCGCAATCCTTATACGATCACCGGAAGGGGAAGAAGAGGGAGATGAAAACCCTTCAGAAGAGGAGATAGCAACCGATCCGCAGGAGGAATACGGTTGCGATCGCAAGTGGATGGGCCTGATACGAACTTACATCACGGACGGAGAGGTTCCAGGAGAAATAAGGGTGGCCTGAAAGCTGAGAACACATGCCGCCCATTTTGTTCTAATAGACAAAAATGTCTTTAAGTGGAGGCTCTGCGGACCATTAATGGCATGCGTAGAGGGCAAAGAAACAAGAATAATCATGAAAGAAGTCCATATCGGATCATGCGGAAACCACCCTGGAGGAAGAGCCCTTGCAATTAAATCAAGCGGCACGAACATTACTGGCCAACCATGGCGAAAGACTGCGAGAAATTCTCCGTCCAGTGCGAGAAATGCCAAAGACATGCACCAACGATTCACCAGCCCACTGAAGTCATATCGTCCATTTCCGCGCCTTACCTGTTCATGACGTGGTGATGGACATTCTGGGACCGATGCATAACTCAAAGCATAAGCGATTCTTACTTGTTATTACAGATAACTTCTCGGAATGGGTTGCGGTTGAATCTTATGCCAGTATCAAAGACATGGAGTGCCATAAGAGATCGTCACCGATAACGGCTCCAAATTCATCTCAGGCTGATTCGAAGGATTCTGCAAGAAGTGGAAGATACGGCTGAGCAAGTCAACGCCGTGCTATCCGCAAGGAAATGGCCAAGCCGGAACAGCCAACAAGACCATTATCGACGGACTTAAAGAGCGCCTAGGAGAGAAGAAAGGCCGGTGGGCAGATGAACTCGAAGGACTCTTGTTATCTCATCGGACAACTCCAAGGCGAGCTACAGGAGAAACACCATTCTCACTAGTTTACGACACCAAATGTTTTATCCCATTGGGGGTCAAGTTCCCCGGAGTCAGGCGTAGACTCCTCCCCAAAAAAGAAGGCCTGAACCATATGATGCTACTCGACAAACTAGTGATGGTATTTCTTTAGGTGCATTGCATTCCATGATCTTGGTACGGGTTTTCCTTCTTTGTTTTCGTGTTCATATGCTCCTGGGCGAACTACTTTCGTCACTTTGTATGGTCCTTCCCACCTAGCACCTAGTTTCCCCGCGTTTGGTTCCGCGGTATTCTGAAAAACTTTTCGTAGGACAAGGTCTCCTTCCTTGAATTTGCTGCTGCAGACATTGGAGTTGTAGTATTTGGCCGCTGCTTGTTGATAGTTTTGGATACGGACAAGTTCTTGGTCTCGCCTTTCGTTGATCATGTCCAGATCGTCAACTAGCACCAGATTGTTCAGGCCTTCTTGTCCGAAAAGGAGTCTGCATCTGACTCTGGGAAACTCGACCTCCAACGGGATAACCAGTGCGAATGGTGTTTCTCCGGTCGCTCACCGTGGAGTTGTCCGATGATACCATAGAACCCCTTCGAGCTCGACTGCCCACCGGCCCTTCTTCTCTCTTAGGCGTTTTTTGAGTCCGTCAACGATGGTCTTGTTGGCTGCTTTGGCCTGGCCATTTCCTTGCGTATAGCGTGCCGTTGACTTGCTTAGTCGTATCTTCCACTTCTCGCAGAATATTTCTTATCGGGCCGACAGGAATTGGGAGCCGTTATCAGTGACGATCTCGTATGGCACTCTGTTATGGAAAATGATGTTATTCTACACAAAGTACTCGACCTGGGCGTCTTTGATGCAAGCGTAAGGTCCGCCCTCGACCCATTTTTAGAAGTAATCTGTAGGGACAATTAGAAATCTCTTCTGCTTCGAGTTGTGCATTGGCCCCACAATGTCCATGGACCACCTCATGAACGGGTACCACACTGAAATGGATGATAGGACTTCCGCAGTCTGGTGGATTGTCAGCGCGTGTCTTTGGCACTTTTCGCATTTGAGGGAGATTTTTTCGCAGTCTTTCACCATGGTCAGCCAGTAGTGTCCGTGCCGCTTGATTTTGATTGCAATAGCTCTTCCTCCGGAATGGTTTCTGCATGATCCACTATGAACTTCTTCCATGATTCTTCTTGCCTCTTCACCTTCTACGCATGCCATTAGTAGTCTGGATAGCCTCCATTTGAAGACGTTTCCGTCTAATAAAACGAAATGGGCTGCCTGTGCTCTAAGTTTTCGGGCCGCCCATTTTTTGCCTGAACTTCTCCGTCCATGATATAGGCTCGTATCGGGCCCATCCATTTGCGATCACAGCCGTACTCTTCCTGCGGATCCATCGCTATTTCTTCTACCGGAGGATCTTATTGTTCTTCCCCTTTCGGTGATCGTATAAGGTTTGCGACTTGGGAAGATCAATGCTTCATTGCTCGATGAATTCCACGGGTATAACTCACCTTTCTCCGGGGGTCGAAGGCGATGCTAGGGCCGCCAATGCATCGGCTGGGGCATTCTCTCAGCGACGAATCCGCATCAGTTCAAACTCTTTGAATTACTTGGCTAAGCTTTGGACGATTTTGACATATGCCTCCATTCGGTCATCTCATGTTTCGTGGTCTCCACTGAATTGGTTTGGACCAGCTGTGAATCGCAGTATGCTTGCAGGTTTTGGATTAAGTCTAAGGGCTACTCTCAGGCACACAATTAGAGCTTTGTACTCTGCTTCATTCTTTGAGGCGTTGAACAGCAATCAGAACGATTGCTCCAGGATTTCTTCGGTGGGGGATGTTAATCGTACTCTGACTCCCGAACCTTGCTTTGATGATGATCCATCCATGTGAAGCGTCCAAACTGAATTTGGAGTTGGTTCTTCGACGCCTGAGGTCGGGAGTAAATCTGCTAGCACTTGGGACTTGGCTCATGTTCTTGTCCAATACTCGATGTCATACTCACTTAGGTCCACCACCCATTTCGCTAATCGCCCTGACTGACTCGGACTATGCAAAATTGTTCTGAGGGGGAAAGTTGTAAGCACGATGATCGTATGTGACTGAAAATACGGTCGCAGCTTCCGGGCTGACATCACCACTGCCAGCGCCGTTTTCTCCATTAATGGGTACCGAGTCTCCGCGTCTGTCAAAGTTTGGCTCACGTAAATGATCAACTTTTGCTCGTTGTGTTCTTCCCTTATGAGCACTCCGCTTACTGCCGTGGATGACACAGCGGTGTACAGGAACAAGCGCTCCCCTTCAACTGGCTTTTCTAGGACAGGTGGACTCACCAAATATTTCTTCAACTCATGGAACGCCTACTCGCACTACTCCGTCTATTCAAACTTTTTGTTTCCCCTGAGAGTGTCGTAGAATGGCGGACATTTGTCTGTAAAATGGCAGACTCGTCACTTTCCGTTCTTCTTCTTCACTACCACCGGGTTAGCAAGCCAATAAGGATATTTTTCTTCCATGATGGATCCGACCTTCAACAGCCATTCCACTTCGTCGTTTACAGCTTGGGCCCGTTCCGGTTTAACTTTGCGCCTTTTTTGCTTCATTGGTTTGAAGGTTGGGTCTATGTTCAGATCAAGGCTCGTGATATTAATGTCTATCCCGGGCATATCTTCCGCCGCCCATGCGAATGCGTTGACATTTTATTTCAAAAGAGAGATAAACTCCGACATGTTCGACTCTTCTAGGTTTTCTCCGATTTCTGCACACCGTTCCAGGTGTAATTTGTCGATGCATGTCGAGATTACCGGATCGCACGGGGGATCACTATCCACTTTTCGGGCTTCCTCAGCCAATAATTTGTACTCAACTATTGCGACTTATCGTTCCGCCGTTGTCTTCTTCGGTTTCGTCTTTGCGTCAGATTCGGTCAGCGGCCCTCTTAATTTATACTCCGTCAGAATACAAGCTCGCGAATCTCTCTGCCGTCCCCAGATTGTTTCAGCTCCGGTTGGAGTCGGGAATTTAAGGCATAGATGATAAGTCGAAGAAATGGCATTCATCGAGTTCTGGATGTCATTGTCGTTTTTCCGGTAAAACCCGTCGATGGTTTAGGATGGGTTGTGAGATGCAAGCCCCAATGTTCGTCTTCCAAATGGTCTCATGAAATATAATGTTCACCAAACTACCTGTGTCGATTAGAACTCCTACCATGTTGTGGTCTTTGATCGACAACGTAATGACAAGTGGATCGTCATGAGGGCGGTCGATTCCGGTAGCTTCACTTCCTCTGAATGAGATCATATTGCTTTGAAACTCCTGCGCTTGACTCCAGTCCATCGTCTCTTTGGGCATGTCTTTCGTTCTCGTATCCTCTCGCTCTTAGGGTTTAGAATATTTCTCGTCCCCACAGACGGCGCCAAACTGTGAGAGTCGAAACTCACAGAATCAAAACTTATAATAAATGGGGGATCGAAAATCCTATTTTAAAAGAACTCAAGGACTAAGATCGAAAGTTTATTTTATTAAGTAAAATTTTTGCCAAATACAAAGAATTTCGCAAAAGATTAATAGTCGTACAATAAGAAGTCTAAGTAGTCAGAATGAGATAGATTTAACCTTAATACATGTTATCTATATATACTAAGCAACGTAGGGTTCCGGGAAGAGCTACTACCGATATGGGACGTAGCCAAGCATAGCAATCCGCCGACTTCAACGCGTTTGGGCTTTATCAGAGGCCCGTTTTCGCAGCACCAAGATAAATCAATGACAATGCATATCAAGTTGATCTTCAAGGTAAGTAATGTTGCTGACTTAATTCCTTTTCTGGCAGATGAAGCGGATTTGAGGGCAAATCCTTTTCAACGAGGAGGGGATGATAAAATCACAGAAAGCAGCACTGGACCCCGTGACTCACGGATGGGTCAAGAACCTGAGAAGGAGGGTTCGCCCGAACAACTGGAGGTTGGACAACGGGTTTATCGACCAAAAGGGAAAGGGAAGGCGATCGATCGAGCCAGATCAGCCTTGGAACAGGAAATTCTGAAAATACTCGGGAGTTGAGCACTTTCGACCATACCGCGGACGATCGCGACCCGACACCACCCGAAAACCAGCATTTCAGGAATCCACGACCTAACGATTACTTTGCCGACCGATCTCTTGTTATTTACCGTTCAAGTGGGTCTTCTGAGGCAAATGGTCAAGGAGTATTACCTATGACTCGGAACAGAATAGAAGATGGTCGAACCAATCCACTCATGCATTGTAGGGAGATGGTTTAAGCTTAAAGTATCAACCTTTATTCGATTCCGCCTATCCATGCCTCTTTTTTAGAACCGGTTTCAATTATTTCCTTAATTTTACTATCCGATTGCTGTACTTTTACTCTGTTTATTTAGATTTCTTTCTCAAGTTGGTTAATCCTAATTTAAGCTTGTAAATATCAATTAAGTTGATAGCTTGTTCATTGATCCCTCTTGATTTTCCTAGCTTATTTTGAACCCCATAGGCTTAGTATCTCAACCTTCCTAATTGAATTGATTAATCCTCAATACTGTACTACATACGCTTATATTTGTTTTGGGCATTGACAAGTAGTCTAAAACCCTGTTTTCAGTATGCAGGGGTGAAATGGAAGAAGGAAAAACTTACTTGGTCAAACTAGGATAAAGGCAAAACAAAGCCAATGCCGATCAATGTTGGAGAAATATATTTAAAAAAAATAAAACATTCATCGGCTAAATCTAACACGCGTACCAGTCTATGTAGAAACAATAAGAGCTATGAAACCAACAATAATGTGCAACACAAATATCTTCCAAGAAAGATGTAACCACTGCTATTACGAGGTCCGGCCCAACATAATTAAAGCCTCTTGGACCAAAAGAAAATTTCGATATTTTATCATAATACGGAGATCCTTTTCTTTTTTTTTAGGAAATTTAAAATTTTTTACTACAAATGAATAAGGCTTTTTAAAAAAGTTGGCTCTGTTCATAGTATTTTTTATTTTATTTTTATAAATGTGAACCATTTTCTATATGTAATTTTTTAATAGGCTTAGGGTCCCCAGTCAAGTGCACCTCTGCCTACCTGTTTTGGGCCAAGTCTGGCTATTACTACAAACATATAGGGTAGCTCAATATCTATACTATTAAAACAGGAAACATTATATAAAAAGCCTTTTGTACTGTGTTATATTACGATTTTTGCCATTGATCCTATTTGCTTTTTTAAGATTCTCACTAAGGGCAAAATTGTCATTTGCAAATGTGAACAAATATGCAAGATATTGAAAAATTACAAGTGATATTAAAAAAATCCATAATAAAGATACCTAATTTCAAAAACTAAAAATATATTCTTAAATATAATTTTCGAAATCTATATATTAACTATATATACCATCAAAATCTTTCAATAAAAATATTATCTTGATTTCAAATCTTAAGATATATAATAAATCTAGAAATCTTACCAAAAAAATAGTAACTACAATTAATACATTTAAACACGTCTTAAATAATTATCACAGATATAAGAAAATTATTTTTTCATGACATTTTGGATTATGCATTTTTTAAAAAACAAATGTAATTAACATTAATAACAAAATTATCAATTAATATTAATATATTATAATAAATTAATAATTTAATTTTGATTTTCTAAATTGACAAATTTATATTATTAAAATATTATTAAATATATAAGAATAAATCCCCTTTTTAAGACGGGAAATAATCTAGTCTATACTATTAAAACAGGAAACATTTTAGAAAAAACCTTTAGTCATGTGTTATATTACGTGTAATGCCACTGTATTTAATTGTTTTTTCAAATGTTCATTATGGTATTTTAGTCAAATGATATAACTCAATTATGATTAAAATTTAAATAAAAATTAAATCAAAACCAAATTGTATTATATCTTTTTAAATGGCAGGATATCTTTTCAATATTTCCAAAATTTTAAATAAAATGAAAACTTTCAATATCTTTTTGATTTTAAATATAAATGTATGTTTCCATTTCCATTATAACAAAATCTTATACAAATATTTTTGATATATTTTAATGATTTTTTTTATTAATACTTTCGTAATTATATTAAAAATTATTAAAAAATAATTTTAATTAATTTTTAATATCATTATAATTATTTGATTGGACAGCTTAATTCACGGGATAGTCTATTTTATTTTTATAAATGTGAAATGACATTCTTCAAATTAAAGTAATTGTTTTATGAAAAACAAAATAATATTCAAAATAAAATGGTATAATATATAATATTTAAAAATTATAAATATGAATATATATATATATATACACAAATCGATAAGTATATTATATAATCATACTATAACTATATAACTAATAAAAATCTTATACAAATATTTTGATATATTTTAATGTTTTTTATTATTAATAATTTCATAATTATTATTAAAAATTGCTATAAATTAATTTTAATATCATTAAAATTATTTGACCGGACAACTTAATTCACGGGTTAGCCTATTTTATTTTTATAAATGTGAAATTACATTTAAACTAAAATAATACCTTATGAAAAACAAAATAATATTCAAAATAAAATGGTATAATATATAATATTTAAAATTATAAATATGAATATATATATATATATACACAAATCAATAAGCATATTATATAATGATACTATAACTATATAATTAATAAAAAATTATATAGTATTACCATCTATTTCAAAATAAAAGTACTAATATATCTAAAATTATGACTTTCACAAATATATTTTTCATACAAACTAGAACAAAAAAAATCAATTAAAAATATCGTCTATTCTCATAATATATTAAAACTATATATTACATTTATGAAAGAAAAAAAAACTGACAAAATACCTAAACTTCTAAATTTGTAAATATGTATTATTAGTATATTATTAAAACAAAATGGAATAATCAAAAAAATTCCGTTGTTAGGACATGCCAGAATATAGTCTATACTATTGAAACAGGAAATATTATAGAAAAAACCTTTTATACCTTGTAATATTACGACTTTCCTATTTGATTTTTTAAGAGTTTCATTAAGGACAAAATTGTCATTTGCAAATGTGAACAAATATGCAAGATATTGAAAAATACAAGTGATATTACAAAAATTCTATAAAACCTAATTTTAAAAATAAAAATATATTCTTAAATTTAATTTTCCGAATCTAATTATTAACCATATATAGAATCAAAATATTTTAATAAAGATCTTCTCTTGATTTCAAATCTTAAGATATAGAATAAATCTAAAAATCTTAACAAAAATAATAACTACAATTAATACATTCAAACAGGTCTTAAATAATTATAAAAAAAAAAATATCATGATATTTTTGAGTATGCATTTTTTTTAAAAAAAAATTGTAGTTAACATTAATTAACAAAATTATCGTTTAATATTAATATATTGTAATAAATTAATGATTTAATTTTGATCTTCTAAATTTATAAATTATTAAAAAATTATAAAATATATAATAACAAATCCCGTCCTTAGGACGGGCCAGAATCTAGTTCATCATTAAATAAGAAAACAGTTTGTCATAATCTAAGAGTCTCAATGGTAACCTAGGAATTAAAGGGAATAATGGATTCCTCTTCATTTTTAAATAATTACACCATTTACAAGTAATATATATTACACATGATTTTCTCTCATTCTTTTCTTAAAATTTCCTCAATCTGTACATTTTCTTTGAAACAGATTAGTAAAAATACAAATAGTGCTGCGGATGATTTAGCAAAACAAGCTAGGAATAATATTTAGCCGCATGTAATCAAATGTACAATGTAATGTTTTATCTTATAATGAATTCAAGAAATCAGATGACGACAAAAAAAACATATACACTTAAGAAGTAGGAGACTCAAGAACCAAAAAAATAAAAATAAAAAATAAACAACAGTTGGGACCGCATCGAAGAGAACCATTAAACTGACTAGACATTAAATAAAGCACCGATACAAAAATAAGGAATTGATTTGGATGCTCCTTCGGAGAATAACCACATCCCCCAAAGATATACGACACAAACGAACAATCTGAAAACCTACTTCATTCAAAAAAGACCAAATTGGCCAATTCATTCCAAAAGCAGCACCAAAGGCTCTCAAAGTTATGAAATCCAAAAACAAATAATAGAAGGGAGAAAATTGAGAACACAAAAAAACATACACAAAGAAATCAACATAATAAGGCGCAAAAAGAATAACAACAATCAACCAGAAAAAATCCAAAAAATTTTAAGAATCAAAAAAAAAAATGCACAATGCACAACAAAAATAAAGGAGCAAAAAAAATAGAAAAAGATATGACAAAAAATCTGGCCTTAAAAAAAAATTCATAAACTTAGTGGGCTTAATCTGAACAAAGTATAAACTCTGTCTAAAAAACCTCACTACCAAACGATAAAATAAAATAAAAATGAGAGAAATAAGATCTGTTTGAAGAAGACCCCCAAAATAATGGGGAAAACAAGATGAAAAACCAAAGAAGGAGAAAAAAATAAAAATATAAAACATAAATAGCAAGACGTGCAAGTATGGAGACCTCCAATTAATATAAATATAAGTCAGAGAAATTTAATGATTTTTACTTGTGGTAGAGTTTAATGATTAAAGTTATCATTGTTATTCCTTTTTTTTTTGTCGTCCAACATTGATTATAAAACCCATAATGGGTAAGTAAAGATACAATGGTGATTTCAATCTCAAAGGCCTTATAACTTTGGCCCATCACGTGAGAAAATGAGCATTACACCATGAGTCACATAGCCACGTGTAATTTAAACACAATATAGAACACGTGTTATGAGATTACATTTCCGAGTCGCCGATCATGCAGCCATCATCACTGTTCTTTCTCCGCCGCAGCAAAACTTCGATCCCAATCACCACTGTCTTTCCCTTTGCTTAATCGCCGATTGAATTGCCCAAACCCTGCTGGTTTACGGTCGGTTTGCGCTTATGATCTGGCAGCATACCAAACATGTATTTATGGAAAGCCATAACTTTTCATACCAACGTTTGTGTCTCTCAGTTTGTATCTCTCAGTTTGTGTCTTTCTGTTTGTGTCTCTTAGTTTATGTCTCTCTGTTTGTGCCTCTTTGTTTGTATCTCTCTGTTTGTGTCTCTACGTAAAGGCACTAGTCTCTCTATAAATAGAGAACATTGCAGAGAGATAAAGCAACAGACAAAACACTAAGAAACAATACACAAAGAGAGAAATCTAGATAAAAAAAAAAGTTATTGTGAGAGGAAGCTTGGAGAAATCAACCGGAATGGCACTTGAACGGTGGCTAGTGGTTGATTTCCGTCTGTGGTCTCAATCCCGACTCCTGCGTCAATTTCCAGATCATACCGAGTTATCTTCGTCACTAACCCGGGCTAAGGTATGTGTTCGGTCTTAAACGCTTCCACATAAGAACTCTTACAAAACCACCTCTTAACCACCAGAATGAGAGAACCCAGGAACTACAGAAGATCGAAATGACAGAACATTCACCGGAACACCCTTCAAATGAAGAGCTCCAATTCTACTTGTTCCTGCATCAGATCGACTGACAAGAACCCGACCAATTTGATCATTTAAACGATTAAACAGACTTTGCTCCACTTAGGAATAACAAAGATATAATTTTCTTAAAGTAAAAGGACCAAACATAATCTGATGGAAGAATAGAATCGATCAATACAACCGGAATTTGACTCAAGAGCAAGCAAAAGGAGAGCAACAAAAAAGAATCTGATAACCGGAAAGAGGAAATCCGACTAGCGGGAATATAAGACAAACAAAGAATCCAAATAGTCGGAAAGACGATCCGATTAAACGGAAACTAGAACCAAAATACTGAAAGAACTTTCTCTCTCTGAAAGAAACGAGAGAGAGAAGAGAGAGAAATCCTAGTTATCATTGTTATTCAATCCAATTATAATGCTAGGATCTATTCGTAGAGTTTAATAATTAAACTTTTTATTTGCATTCAATCCAGTTATATAGTTATGATCTATTTAATATGTAGGTTATAGTAGGGTTTATGTTGAATGAATTACGCATATTAAAAAAAATTACCTAATGAATTGATACACATGATTTTTATCCCTATTAACTACTATTAGTGTACAACAAATTATTAAAATAAAAAAAAAATTTGAGTTCCAAAACGATAAAGTGTTACACTATCATTCTGCAAGAATGAATTAAACCTAAAATACATGAAGTGATTTGTTTGTTGGTTTTATAAAACTAATAACTAAGATTGCAAATCAAACAATGCAAATTGAAATGGAAAAAGCGTTATGCTTTAGGGAAATTTGCAGGATATCAAAAACACAAATCAAAATATCAAATAAAGACTGTTCTCCAAACTTCGCTTCGAGAAAACTGCTAGCCGAACTTCTCTCTGAAAAAAACAGCTCGCCAAACTTCTCTACTAAATAACAGCTCGCCAAACTTCTCTCCGATAATACAGCCGTCCAAAGTTCTCTCTAAGAAAACAGCCCTCCAAAGTCTTCTCCAAGAAAACAGTTCACCAGCATGTCTTCGAAGAAACGACCGCCAAACTTCTCTCCAAAAACTGCTTTCAATCATTTTTCTCTAAAAACTATCTTTGACTAAAAACTATCTTTGATAGTGTTTCTCTGAAAACTGTCTTTGACTAATTTTCTCCAAAAACTGTTTTCAACAACTTTTCTTCGAATATTATTTATGACAACTTATCTTTGAAAACTGCTTTCAACAATTTTTCTTCGAAAATTGTTTTCGCCAAACTTTTCCCCGCGAAGTAAAATGGTCTCCAATCCTCTCTCCAAAAAAATGGCGTGTCAAACTTCTCTCTAAGATAACAGCTCGCCAAACATCTCCCTGAGGAAACCACTGTCCTTATACCGGCACTGAAAACTGGTTTCTCCAAACTTATTTATGAGAAAACGGTTCTCTAAAATTCTCTTCGAAAAACCGGCTTGGCAAACTTCTTTCCGAGAAAACGGCCGCCAGACTTCTCTCCGCGAAAACGGCTCTCCAAACTTTTCTCCGAGAAAACTGCTTGCCTAACTTCTCTTCAGAAAAAGCTCTCCAAACTTGTATAAAAAAACGGTTTGCCAACTTTTCCCCAAAAAGTGGCTCGCTAAAATTTTCTCTGAATATTTTTTTCGACAAACATTTCTCTGAAAACTGTTTTCGGTAACTTTACTCTAAAAATAGTTTTTGCGAAATATCTCTTCATGAAAATGGCTCCCCCGAATACTCTTCGAAAAAATGTCTTGCTAAACTTTTCTTTGAAAACTGTTTTGGACTACTTTTCCTCGAAAACTGTTTTCGACTACTTTTCCTTGAAAACAGTTTTCGACTACTTTTCTTCGAAAACTGTTTGGGACTACTCTTCTCCAAAAAATTGTTTCCGACAACTTTTCTCCAAAAATTATTTCCTACAACTTTTCTTCAGATTCTTTTGCCAAACTTCCCTACAAGAAGACGATTCTCTAAACTTCTCTCCGAGAAAATTGGTTTCCAAACTTCTCTCTAAGATAGCGGCTCTCCTAACTTATCTTTAAGAAAATGGCTCACCAAAATTTTCTCCAAAAAACATTTTCAGAAACTTTTTCTTCATGAACACACTTTCGACAAAAAGGCTAGAAAACACTTTCAGCTCACTGATGTCGTTCCCAATTACTTGTACCTCGTCATCTTCACACATGCATCTAATGAGCTGGGTGGGGCTAACTGGAGGTGTTATCCACCTCACCTATACCAAAGGCTAAAGCAACTAAGTATGAAAATTGGACCCAGCCAAATATAGTTTCAAGACATCTAGCACAACTTCCGCCTATGAAATTATTTTCCAAACTGCTAGCCAATTCTCGTCAAACGACTTATGGAACTTTTGTCAAAATGGCTGAGAAACTTTCGAGAAACCGGCTAGGCAGTTCTTGTTAAAAACCGCTAGGATACTTTAAATGAGCCAAACCAAGGACAAACTCGAGCCAAACCATTGACGAACTGGACCATCCGAGCCCCAGAGCTAAACCAGATGATGTCCAACCCGAACAACACGATCACCGACCTGAGTGAACCAGCCTGAGCCAGGAGGCAGACTAAGTTCACCGAGCTAAATGAACCATTTTCTAAGCAGACCAAACCGAAGATCGTAACCCAAGATTGAATGATCCCAAGCTAAATCGTGTGAGCAGCACCCGATCAGGTCATCTCGAGCGAGCATACAAGAACTGTATGTGTCTGACCAAGCAAACGGTTAACGGACTGGCTACCTGACGTGACCGTTCACCTAAGCCAATCAGATGCCCGACGCGACCATCCACCCAATCAGGCCGTCCACACGAGTTAGTGACCAGACCATCCACGAATAGTCTCGAATTATATCATCCCCATGCCACTCCAACCCGCCACCAACCATCCCTGAAATACATAAACTAAACCGGCTCCTGGTCGACAACAAAAACAAATGATCCTTACCCAAACCACTTGATGAGCCGCTAATGGGCTGAGGCGAGTAGCCAAAACTCCAATGGGCCGAGGTGACTAGCCAAATCTCCAATGGACTGAGGCAACAACTTGGCTCTCCAACAATTTAAGCCGAAGGAATTGACCAATCTTTTCATGGGCTATGCTGGATTTCTTGAATGTTCTAGAAGACAAAGCTGAATCATACGAGAGTTGAAAAAACGCAAGAAGATGGAAACAATCTCAACAAATCTCAGAATGTATTCTCTCTGAATTGACAAGCCACCACTATAAAGAGAAGAAAGCATTCAGAAATCCATATCATTTCCCTAGCTGAAAAACACTTAGAACTTTCAATTTAGCAATAGATTTAGCACATTTCCTCTCATTACTTTTACGACAAGATTAACTACGTAGTTTAATACTTTTTTACAACAAAACTTATCAAATCCGCAACAAAAACTGTCTTTAGATCTCTGTTGTTTGTGGTTTTGCTTCAGAAATTTTGAATCCCTACATTAACGTCAAAAATATATTGCTCTAGTGGTGATCAAGACTCACATGGTGAACAATGCTGGTGAATGCATCTCGTCTCCTCTGTTGCTGTTGAAAAGCTAGTAGGGAAGAAGAAGAAAATTGAGAAGAGGAAGGAGGGAATTGAGAAAAAGAGATCAATGGATGGTGATGCGCTGCAGTGGCAATGAATGGGCTAATGTTCTTTTCTGTCGACAAGGATGGCTAGGGTTTTGGAGAAGGGTGTTCTTACACCTTTATATATAGCCATGATTTTGACGAAAAATGAAGAGGAGATTTTATTTTTCTTGGCCAAAGGAGATTTATTAAAAACTAGCACAATTTTTGGTTTAGAGAACTGGATATTGCAACCCGAAAAGAACTTTAACGGCTATAAAAGAAAGGAGGACAAAAAATAGAAACAACTCAATGATCAGAATGTTGGAACAGAAACTATGAACTTGGACTCGGAAATCACCACAAAAAAATCTTTTTTGAACTTCCCTACAACTGCTTTTATAACTCTACTCCAACACAATATATAACACAAATCATTACACAATAACCTACTAACCATAAAAAAACAGTAACTTGGTTTGTCATGTTGGTGGCTTAAAAATTATTTTACAAAGTTTTATTGGATACCACTAAAGTTTCACAAGCATTTTTTGGAAACATAAATAAGTTTTTAAGAGTACAAGTTTATGAACCGTCTCCTCTCTCCCAAAACTGAGGCGAACAAAGCCAAACAGACACCACCAGTTTTTTGCTTTTTCGGCGGCTTTTCTGCTGGATCTTTTTTATCTTGATCTCTTTTCCACATCAATCATTCCTCTATAAGTGTAGTTCCCGGTGCAGTTGGTATTGGCATGGTATTGTTTTTCGGTGTTTGTCTGGTGCAGTCTATGTCCGGTGTTTGTCTTCCACCGATTTTGAATGGTGGTTGTGTTTTGCAAATTAATCGTCATAAAAATTCTCAATCAAAACCGCCATGGCCGTGGATTGGGAGTCAGATACTGATTCTATCTCTCTTCTCTGATGGATCTGTTATACGTTTAATGGTGGATGCACAATGGTGTCTCATGTTTTGTGAGTCGGATATGCTCGTTGAAATGAAACAGAGACACAATGGTAAGATGAAGGAAGACATACTACCACGAAGGAGACTTAGTCACATCTTAATTGGCATGCCCGAAAGGAGTATTTTCAATGTTGAATTTTTATTGAAGGTAGTTTTAACGGTATATATTGAGGTTAGGTTAAGGTCTACTATATTTTCAAGGACTGTTGCGGAGTAATTGGTATCAGATTGTCGCAATCTTAAAACTACTATTAGGTGTAATGGGTTTTACTTATACAATTAGAAGACGGCCTCAAAATAAAGAAAGACAATAAAAGTATAACGCCCCAACCGCCCCAACCAGTGAGCCCCCATGTCCTCTCACTAGGCCCATGGGCCGGCCCACCCCTGTCCGACGGTCGGAACGTTAACCGGGAGGTTTGAAAGTCATGATATACTGACCCTGCAATCACCACGTGATCGTTCCTTGTGTTTTGGCCTCACTCATACGGTACCACGAATGGCTTCCCGGTAGGTCACTCATCCTTTGACAACTCCAGCTCAAGCAAGCTTAACCCTGGAGTTCTCTCTGGATGTACAACCGAAAAGGTAAGTGCACTTTGGTGACATAGGTAGCAAAATCAATTCTTTTAACTTCTCCACATATACCAGAAATCGGGATGTTACAATTCACCCCCACTCACAGAGCGCAACATCCTCGTTGCGTACCACGACAGGTCCTAAGACGCCTCCCAGGTCGGAACTGAGACGGCTAACCAGCTATAATACCACTTATAACGCCCCAACCGCCCCTACCAGTGGGCCCCCATGTCCTCTCACTAGGCCCATGGGCCGGCCCACCCCTGTCTGACGGTCGGAACGTTAAGCGGGATGTTTGAAAGTCATGATATACTGACCCTACAATCACCACGTGACCGTTCCCCGTGTTTTGGCCTCACTCACACGGTACCACGAATGACTTCCTGGTAGATCACCCATCCTTTGACTACTACAGCTCAAGCACGCTTAACCCTGGAGTTCTCTCTCGATGTGCAACCGAAAAGGTAAGTGCACTTTGGTGACATAGGTAGCCAAATCAATTCTTTTAACTTCTTCGCATATACCAAAAATCGAGATGTTACAAAAAGAGTCGGAGAAATATTACAGAAATGTTTATTTGTTAGTGAGTAAAGCATTTACGACCAGAACTCATCGTGAATCTTATTTCATTGAACTGTTTTCAGAAAATAGCATACATAGCGGCCTGTATAATAATTTATGTTTTGTAGTCTTGTATGACCTTAACTTTTCACTTTGATATAATAGAATGTACATTTAGTCCGAAAAAAAAAAGATTAGGAAAACAAGCAGAAATCCGAAAGGCCGTTCTAATACCAAATTGTGACATCTGCCTCCTAGCAAGCTGGAACGACAGTGTATAAAGACATGCTATTTTCTGCAGATCGACCAGTATGTCCTCACATTGGTATCAATATTTACCCGAACACCTCCTTCTGTTCAAATCCACCAACACAACCAAAACATCAGTTTTGCTACTAATCATATGGAGGAAAGAAAGGGAAGAGGAGGTGATAAGTACCCAGTGAAACAGTCCTAAACCAATCGCTCCAAACGTGCCACTATATAACTAACACAAAGATGAGAGCTAAAACGTGCCACTATACAAGTAACAACATTTTTATCATAATTATTAAATAAAGGAGTCCACAACCACTAATGTCCAATAGTACATTTTAAACGTATATTTCAGCGGGCTAGCACGGCTAATTGCCACATACACCAAACCAGCATCTCTAGGATCCATCAAACCTCTTGGGCTTAGGAAGGGGAACAAACAGTGCATCCACCCCATAGTCTAAAAGAAATTGAGGCCCATTGGATATTTTT
Organism: Iljinskaea planisiliqua; assembly: GCA_900108845.1. NCBI lineage: Eukaryota > Viridiplantae > Streptophyta > Magnoliopsida > Brassicales > Brassicaceae > Iljinskaea > Iljinskaea planisiliqua. The sequence continues at coordinate 105,318 of FNXX01000031.1, read as the reverse complement.
TATTTTTTATTTTGTTAACCAATTTAGTTTAAAATAACAAACTTTTAGTTTTTTTTTTAAAAAAAGCATTATATAATATCAATCTATCAGATTAAAAAATTAAGATATAATTTTAATAATTACATTTTTATATTTTTATATTAAGATTTAGATCAAAAATATCAAAAATATTATGTAAACTAGTTTGAAAAGTATATTTTAAATTCTTTTTTTTTTAATTCATTAAAAATTTTAGAAATTTGTTTTTTCCCAAAAGCGATAGAAAATATTAATTAAGCCGGTGCTGCAATTCACATTACTTGTTTTACTAGATTTAGATAACATGTTTTACAAATTTTATTTGATAATTTAGATATTGACATGGCAAAAATAATTTATTTTCGTATCAATTAGCCAAAATGTAAATTAATCAAATTACTGTCCTTTAGAGGACGAAATAGATTTCTCAAATTCATAAATAAAGACTCTTTCATTTCCTTAAGCGAAATACTCTTTCATTTTTGTTTTTATACTTTTATTATTCAATATTTTTGTTTTTGAAGCAGGGAACGTTTACACCCAACATTAAGTACATATTTTGTTTTCTTACTTCTTATTATTATCAAGTGTCGCGTCACGTGGATGCGTGTTTGCGTTCTAAGAACTTTTTAACAACTAAGGTTAGAACTAGGGTCCACACCGAGTTGTCCACAATAGTCTATATAGTACCTAATCCTTTCATTTACCGCACCTGAATTTCCGCCATTACATTCTACTCCATTGATGGCTCTTGTGGTTGCTCCAAATCCTTGGTTCAGTACGGGCCTTACGCTATTCATCCAAAGCCGCAAACTCTTTTTGAAACCTACAGTTGGGTTGCTGCTACCCACAAGCTCAGGCGGACGTAGAAGGTCGAGATTGAGTCTCTGTCCAAGACCGAAGTAGCCTTTGCCTGGAGGAATACAGTCCATTTGCTCAGCGGGATGGTCGCAGTATGGCTTTCTCTTTATTTTTTCTATGTAGCAGAAGTCTATACGACATAGAAATGCACATGAAACAAACTGATTTATAATTAGCATAATTTATTGATCTTAAGTCAAAATGTTCATTTTCGATACATTTAATCTTATTTGTCGTAAACCAAGATTTTTTCAAATACTTCACCTGTTGATTATAACATCCACTTCTAAATTTAAAATAAGGAAAAGGTTTAGAAATATCTAATCCTTAGGCTTCGACAATAATCTACTTTAAGAATTAGTCATGACTATAGTAGTACATACAAAAATATTAATTTCTTTTCATAATATATTCAAAAACTAGAGAAGAAAAAGAAAAAAACTTACGTCCAGTCTCGTGAGTGAAATGAGCAAACATGATAGCAATTTCACGTCTAGTAACGGAATTGCAAAAGTTGGAAGATTCATTATATAGAGAGATATATGTTGTGTAGTTCGGTGATTTGCTTTTTGGGATGAGTGGAAGTAAATGTATTTAACAAAAATGAGGGAGACAAGGACGACGGTTAAAAAACATAACATTTACCGTGAAAACAAGTGTCTTGTAATAATTTATAATATTAATTAAAATAATTTAGTTATATAATTAAATTTGAAATTAAAAAAAAAATTACAAATAAAAATGTGACACCCCCATCCACTATACTTGAAATAGTTAGTGATATTAGGATACCTATTTCCAGCCACAAGGGACAAGACTCAATGTCGAAGACATTTTTGATAAGAACCCAACAACATAAACTGAACCTGGAGGAGAAGAGAAAAATAAGAGGCGTGAGCATTTTGATAAATACTCAATGAGAAAAGCTCTAAAGACCCTGAATTCATCTACCAACAATCATCACACAACACAAAAATTTTCCTAATTGATATATCATGGTTTTTATGGTTTTTAGCCATGATATAAGTCTTGTTTATAAAGTCTTTTTAGTGTTTTTGGAGTCTTTTAGAGTCATTTGCAGGTTTAGGTACGTTTGGAACTTATTTGGAGATTATGGATCATTCTGGAGCTAAGTAGGAAGTTATGCAGAAGAATTCAAGTCAGAAGCCACTTTTGGAGATGGTGTCGGTCGACACCATACTTGGTGTCGGTCGACACCCATCATTCTGCGCCAGTTTTGAAGATTTTTGAAGAAAAGGAAATTTGCCCAGACTTTTTCTTATTTGCAAATAAGTCCCTATTCGAGTTTTTAGGATATTTATATTATTTTAATGTCATTGTTTTTTAGACCTATCTTTATCCTATCAAGTATTCTAGAGAGAGAGCTTTTGGAGAGAAGAAGTCAGACTCCTTCAGAGAAGATTCAGAACTCCATTAATTTTATTCTTATTTCTTTTATGCAATTCTATTCAATCATGTTTATTGTTTCATTTCCCATGTCTGAGTAGTTTGCTAGTTAGGTTTAGGGTTTCTCATTAGGGATTTCATGGATTGCTAAGTTGATTGGTTAATTAAGGATTCTAAACACTAGTTCTTTATCTAGGTTGTGATTAATGCTTGATCTGAACTGAAAGGTTAGATTATTGATCATAGGTTGATTCTCGCAATGACAGTTGGTTAATTAGCTAGAAAAGAACCCTAGATTAGCAAAATACCTATCTGCAAAGGAATTTGATTTAGGGATTTTGTGAACAGATTGAACCTGAGATTATTGCATGTTTACACTTTAGAACTCGCAAAGAAATTTGGTTTTCTAGGTTTTAGACATAGATAGTTTTCGCAGCGACGACTGGTTTACTTTATCATTGTGTTTCAAGTTCTAGAACATTAGAAGAATCCTGATTTACTGATTTGCTTGTATTCCTGATTTCCTGAGAATTCCTTGAGCTTGACGTTTTCTCCTATTGATCTTACAAACCGATTTACTGCATTCTGTCTTTTAATTACAATCATTCTTGTTTAGCTTAATTCGATAACTAATAATCTATTGTATGAATCTTGATTCTCTGTGGAATTCGACCCCTAAGTATTACATCGATCTCTTAATTTGGTGAGTAGCTCTAGGGTAAATTTGAGCATATCAAATTTTGGCGCCGTTGTCGGGGATTCATTGAATTCGCCATTAGATTTGGAATAAAAATCAGTCTAAACATTTTACTTTTCGTTTACTTACATTGTTCTTTCTCTTTTCTTGTGTTTCAAGTGTATGCCTAATCGTAGTACCAGAAGTAACAGGGAAACTCAGCTTGTGAATCTCACGAATCAGGAGCTGAGAGAGTTAGAACGTACGAACCGCCAAGGAAGGAGGTCAGCAGAGATGAGGAGAACAATCATTCGACCTGATGCTGCTGGAGTCCTACGAGACCAAGAGGGTCATGCATACAATGACAATGGTGACCAAATCGATGATCAGGGAAATGTCGTCCAAGAAGTAGCAGCTGCAGAAAACAGAGACGACCAGATCGCCGGAGCACCACCTATCCGAGGGAGAACCCTTGCTGACTACAACAGGCCTGATCAATTCTATGCAAACAGGTCTGCCATTAACCCTCCGGGTTTTCAGAGAGCTGATTTTGAGCTGAAACCTGCCTACTACACTCTTGTGGGTCAGCATCTTTTCTATGGTCTTCCTCATGCGCATCCTATGGACCACATAGAAAAATTTGAAGATTTGGTGTCTAGCATCAAGTGCAATGGAGTGTCTTATGACTATCTCTTCTGCAAGCTTTTCCCCTGTTCTCTTGATGGGGATGCTTCCTACTGGCTGAAGCAGTTGCAACCAGGATCTCTAACCACCTGGGTTGATACAAAGAATGCATTTCTCAACAACTTCTTTGATGATGCAAGGTCTGAGGAGCTAAGGACAAAGATTTCTACATTCTCTCAGGGACCTGCTGAAGCATTCAAAGCTTCTTGGTTGAGGTTCAGAGCATATCGGAGGGATTGTCCACACCATGGCTTCAGTGATGTTCAGCTGTTGGATATTTTCTTCAGAGGCATAGATTGGAAATACCAGATGGCTTTGGATGTTGCAAGTGAGGGAAATTTCAATACCAGAAGCTCAGAGGAAGCCAAAAAGTTTATTGAGAACTTGGCATCTAGCAGTAGTACCAAGAATGCAAACTATGATAGGAAGAGGCTGGCTAGAAACATGGATGGTGCTCAAAGTGCTGAAGTGAAAGCAAAACTTGATTCTATCCACAATCTCCTTGTGGGAAAGAAGCAAGTTCATTTGCTGCAGAGGTTGAAACCTTTGTACCAGAGGAAGAGGATGTAAATTTCATCAATGGTGTTGGGTTTCAAGGTCAGAGATTTGGAAATCAGCAAGTTTATGGTTCTTCTTACCAGAAACCTTTTCAGAACAACAAGTTCACAAGAACATATGGTTCTTCTTCTTACCAGAAACCTGAACAGAATAGCAAGATGGAATCTATGTTGGAGCAGGTTTTGGAAGGTCATACAAAGATGACTATGAACTTCAATGGGAAGTTGAATGCTTTGTATACTGATCTGAATGAAAAGATTGAGTCTTTGGGTGCTCATGTTAAGAAGTTGGATATTCAGGTTGCTCAAACTTCTGATTCCATAAAAATATAAGAAGGATTTCTTCCAGGAAAGACTGATATCAACCCAAGGCATCATGTTAATGCTATCATGGTGAGAAGGGAAGAAAATTTCGTGGGGTCTGCAGAGTTTGATGAAGAATTTGGAGCCACAGACCTGGTGTCGGTCGACACCAAGGAGGAGTGTCAGTCGACACCAACAAAAATTCTCGAAAAATTGAATCCTAACGAACCGTTGTCGACCATGCCTCACGACACCAAATTGAAGAGGTCGACACCAAACCTGGTGTCGGTCGACACCAAGGAGGTGTGTCGGTCAACACTAGCGAAAAATCGCGATTTCTCGAGTTCTGACGGACAAAAAGCGATGCACTTCGACAAAAGTTTTGAGTATTGACCGACACCAGATGAGGGTGTCAATCGACACTCGACCTGTATTTTTCAATTGCCGTCAGAAGAGCGTGCTGATCGTCCCAAATCACCACCAACACCTAAGGAGAGGGTCCATAAACCTAAGATACCTTACCCGAAGCCCAGAAAGTCCAAACATGAGATATAGGAGGTCAGATGCAAGGCAATAATGGACAAGGTGCTGATTGAGATGCCATTGGTTGATGCAGTCAAACTTTCACCTGCACTTAAGAGATATGTTAAGAGGATGGTTGTGATTGGTGTAAGCCCTGAGGAAGCAGCATTGCTCACAAAGGACATCAGTGCAATCCTCTTGAAAAAGTCAGTATCAAGGAAAGAAAGGAAGGTGAAAGTCTCTGAACAGGTCAGTGCTATGATTCAGAGTAAGATTCCAAAAAAGTTACCTGATTCAGGGAGTTTTGTGCTAGACTGCTCAATCTCAACAGGAAGGTTTCCTCATTCTCTCTGTGACCTTGGCTCAAGTATTAACCTGATGCCTTATTCTGTTGCTGTAAGACTTGGGTTGACTGACTTCAAGCCTACAAGGATCCATCTCATCCTTGCTGATAGGTCAAAGAGAGTTCCAGAAGGGGTTTTAGAAGATGTTCCACTTCTGATTGCTGGCTGCACAATCCCTACAGACTTTGTGGTTTTGGAATATGGTGAAGAGCCTCAGGATCCTCTTCTACTTGGGAGATCCTTCTTAGCTACAACTGGTGCAATCATTGATGTTAGAGAAGGACAGATTGAGCTTGATTTGGGTGATAAGACCATGAGTTTTGACATGGGTAAACTGAGGAGAAAAGCTACCATAGATGGTCAAACCTTTTTTGTAGAGGTTGCCATGGATGAGGTCTCAGAAGCAGAACATCCAGTTGACATTACTGCTGGGTATGTCAAAGAGTTGGAGGTTGCTGAGCAAGCAAACATGCTGAGTGTTCAAGAGGCATTAGTTGAAACTTCCAAGAAAGCTGCTGGGCTTGAAGATTGGAGTGGAGATTGTATTGTAAGAACTAGACTTGAAAATGAAGGTCCAGACACATGCAACTTGCTGGAGGATGATGTTTTTGTGATGGAGACAAGAGTTGCAGAGCTGAATTGCAGAAAAAGTGCAAGGATCCGAGTTACAGATTTGGTGGCGATCGACACCACCCCTGGTGACGATCGACACCCCCCACGGACCAAACCAAACAAGCCTACATCACAACATCTTCAAGGAGTGTCAAAAGGTGTAAGTCCAAAAGCTGTTTTAAAACAGTCAGCTCCTCCCATCGGACCACATACACCTCTATTACAGCAAAAGTATGCATTTCCTATTCTCAATTCCAAACCCCCTGTTATCATAAAAAAGAAGATTAAGGATGCAAAAGCTGTTTCACAACTGACCAAGCCACGAGATTATCGTAGAGTTCTTGTTTCTTCTTTTGATGATTCTGCAGGAAAAAGAAGTGTAACTCCCAAACTCATAGCCCACCCTGCTGTTGTTCCTCATTCATTCCTTGGTAGAAATCATGCACCAACTGCTTACACACCACCTTGGATGATGAGATGTTCTTCCCAGAGGCATTCTCTGCCACTCTCTGATCCACCAGATGTCTGAGCCCCGACACAGTCAAGCTAATGACTGAAAAGAAGCGCTTAGTGGGAGGCAACCCACTTTTAGGTAGGATTTTCTTTGAATTTCGTTTGGTTTTTGCTAATTTTTAGTTTTGTTTTTCTAGTGTCAGAAAAAAAAAATAAAATTGGTGTCGACCGACACCCACTTCCAGTGTCGCCCGACACCACCCGACCAGGTACGTATTTTTATTTTTTCTTGTTCATTTGTTTTCACCTTGGTTTCTTTCTGATGCTACGGCTTGATAACACTGGGGACAGTGTTACTTAAGTCTGGGGGAGGAAAATACCAATGTATTTTGCTTTGTTTTGTTTTGAGTCAGTTGTGTCATTTTATTTGAGTTAAAACCAGTCAGGAACTATGAGCTTTTCTTGGAACTAACCACTTTGATTACCATTATAGTGACCATGCTTAAAGCCATTGACAGCAGGTTTTACTGACATAAAATCCCAAAGATGATTTGATCTACCATTATCCCCACATCTGTTTGAGTATTTGCAGGATCCTGAGCTGGCCTAACATCTAATGAACTTAATTTTTCTTATCTTAGGGCTTGGTCTACTTTGGAACTGAAACAGCTGGTTTGTGATTATAGTTCACCTCTCTCTTCCCTTCAGTTCTCTAAAAAAAAAAGAGTAAAAAAAATATAATGGTCTAAAAAAGGTGATCAAGGATTTTGATGGTGACCCCATTGATATTCTTTGTTTCATTAAAGACTTAATTTCAGAGCATTAAGTTGATAAATAAATAAATAAAATGATACCCAAGTAGGGAAAAATCAACTGAATGGAAGTGAGAAAAGGGAGAGGTAAAACTTGAAGCAAATCTGTCTAATAATCAGAACTTGAACAGGTAAGAGTCCATGTGTCCTTTGATCGATATTCCCTTGATGAGAATGCACGTTTTACAATTTAAAAAGGTCAGTGATGGTGAATTTAGATCTCTTATTGATTGTGGACTGGAATCGGGATGGTTGATAAGTCTGGGGGGAAGTAGTTGATGTTCTATCTAAAGTTGGTGTTGTTCAATGTGGCTTACAAACGTGTTGTTTGATTTGGTGTTCTAAAGAATTGGTGAGTTCCCATGTTTTCAAACCTCTTTCACTGGTTTAGTTCTGTGTTTTGCTTGAGGGCAAACAAAGGCTAAGTCTGGGGGAGTTGATATATCATAATTTTTATGGTTTTTAGCCATGATATAAGTCTTGTTTATAGACTCTTTTTAGTATTTTTGGAGTCTTTTAGAGTCATTTGCAGGTTTAGGTACGTTTGAAGCTTTATAACGCCCCAACCGCCCCTACCAGTGGGCCCCATGTCCTCTCACTAGGCCCATGGGCCGGCCCACCCCTGTCCGACGGTCGGAACGTTAACCGAGAGGTTTGAAAGTCATGATATACTGACCCTGTAATCACCACGTGACCGTTCCCCGTGTTTTGGCCTCACTCACACGGTACCGCGAATGACTTCCCGGTAGGTCACCCATCCTTTGCCTACTCTAGCTCAAGCACGCTTAACCCTGGAGTTCTCTCTGGATGTGCAACCGAAAAGGTAAGTGCACTTTGGTGACATAGGTAGCCAAATCAATTCTTTTAACCTCTCCACATATACCAGAAATCGGGATGTTACAATTCACCCCCACTCACAGAGTGCAACGTCCTCGTTGCGCACCACGACAAGTCCTAAGACGCCTCCCAGGTCAGAACTGAGACGGCTAACCAGCTCTGATACCACTTATAACCCCCCAACCGCCCCTACCAGTGGGCCCCCATGTGCTCTCACTAGGCCCATGGGCCGGCCCACCCCTGTCCGACGGTCGGAACGTTAACCGAGAGGTTTGAAAGTCATGATATACTGACCCTGTAATCACCACGTGACCGTTCCCCGTGTTTTGGCCTCACTCACACGGTACCGCGAATGACTTCCCGGTAGGTCACCCATCCTTTGCCTACTCCAGCTCAAGCACGCTTAACCCTAGAGTTCTCTCTGGATGTGCAACCGAAAAGGTAAGTGCACTTTGGTGACATAGGTAGCCAAATCAATTCTTTTAACTTCTCCACATATACCAGAAAATCGGGATGTTACAATTCCAAAATGTAACACCCGTCTCATCCTCACTCGAGAACGACGTGTCACTAAACTCAACTTATGTCTCAAATACTCCAATTAATAAAATCTCAACTTTATTTTCAGAAATCATTAAATAAATCTTATAAATCCAATAAATCGAATAAAATCTTAAAATAATGTTTAAAATAAAATACTGAAAACTGTAAAATCCCAATAATAGCACCCGATCGTCATAGCGTAAATCTACTCATCGGTCTCACCAGAAAAGGGAAGAAAAAGGGGTGAGTAACAGGGGAGTTACTCAGTGAGGTATGAGATGCTAATCACAGAAAATGCAATCTGGTCATAGCACTCCAAACACGGAAAACAGACTAAACATGCACAAACACAGTATCTAAAGTACCCAATGAACAGTACTACCGGATCCAGTGACCGGCGGCACCCTCCTCCCAGAAGGACAACTTATGGGATAGTGCCCAATCACACCGTCCAAAGACGATTTATCGATCTCTAATGGTACTAGACAACAGATCGACTGAGCTGCCAGCACCACTACGCACACAGCACGCGACGCAAGTACATAAGTCACATCTCTGTACCCCCGCAATCCTATCGTCTAACAACTTAACTAACTATATAAATAAACATATATCAAGGAAACAATTAACATTTTAATGCACAAACAATGGGTTGAATCATCTATATTCCTAAGTCCAATTTACAAGCAAAACTACCTAGACTCGCTCAGAGAAACAGATCACATTTAGTACTAAATTTCATGTACTGAATCCTAGACGAAAGTGCGGAATTCTGCGGAAAGCCCTCACCTTAGCCTTAACCACGAAGAACAATAGGAATCCCTATGCTCTAAAGCTCCAGATCGATTCTCCTTCACCAGAAAGCTAGATCTACAACTCCAGAAGCTCCCTGAAAAGATTCAGGTCAAACGGACCACGTTTGCCTAACCAAAACACACATCTCAACAGACTGGTCTCGGATCAGCACTACATAGACACGATTTGGAAACGAAAATACAACTTTCTACTCATAACTCAGAGCGAAACGAACTCGGCCGCTCTAGAAAGAAGATATTCGGGGCTTTCTAACGATAGGTTGATCGTTCCGTGGATCCTCACGGTTCGCTGGGAAATCGCCTCGCAAGATGGTGGCGGAATGATGACACGAATCCGCAACTGCGCCAAACATGCTCAAAGAAACAACCATAACTTTCAGTATACAGATCCGAATAATGAACCGCTTGCGGCAGTAGATCAATAAACGAGTCAAGAGTATACCTACCAAGTTTCATCTGATTTGATTAGATTTGCTAGTTCGATTGGATCAATAAACGAGTCAAGAGTATACCTACCAAGATTGGATTAGATTTGCTAGTTCAATTCTCCCTTCTCCCAAAACTAGTCGAATCTGCCCTATAGGACTTTCTAGATGGCTCTCGTGGCTTTTCCTTCAACGTTACTAATCGACGGCTAGATTTCACCAGAGTTTAGGTGTGGTTAGGCTTTACAGGGAAAATAAAAGAGGAAGGAGGCTATTTATAGGAAAAAGAACTTAGGGTTTTATTTAGACAAGTTGGGCCTTAATGGGTCTCAGGGTTAGGGTCGTTACAAGCTTATTTGGAGATTATGGATCATTCTGGAGCTAAGTAGGAAGTTGTGCAGAAGAATTCAAGTCAGAAGCCACTTTAGGAGATGGTGTCGGTCGACACCATACTTGGTGTCGGTCGACACTCATCAGACATACAATTTTCTGCGCCAGTTTTGAAGAGTTTTGAAAAAAAGGAAATTTGCCCAGTCTTTTTCTTATTTGCAAATAAGTCCCTATTCGAATTTTTAGGATATTTATAATATTTTAATTTCATTGTTTTTTAGACCTATCTTTATCCTATCAAGTATTCTAGAGAGAGAGCTTTTGGAGAGAAGAATTCAGACTCCTTCAGAGAAGATTCAGAACTCCATTAATTTTATTCTTATTTCTTTTATGCAATTCTATTCAATCATGTTTATTGTTTCAATTCCCATGTCTGAGTAGTTTGCTAGTTAGGTTTAGGGTTTCTCATTAGAAATTTTATGGATTGCTAAGTTGATTGGTTAATTAAGGATTCTAAACACTAGTTCTTCATCTAGGTTGTGATTAATGCTTGATCTGAACTGAAAGGTTAGATTATTGATCATAGGTTGATTCTCGCAATGACAGTTGGTTAATTAGCTAGATAAGAACCCTAGATGAGCAAAATACCTATCTGTAAAGGAATTTGATTTAGGGATTTTGTGAACAGATTGAACCTGAGATTATTACATGTTTACACTTTAGAACTCGCAAAGAAATTTGGTTTTCTAGGTTTTAGACATAGATAGTTTTCGCAGCGACGGCTGGTTTACTTTATCATTGTGTTTCAAGTTCTAGAACATTAGAAGAATCCTGATTTACTGATTTGCTTGCATTCCTGATTTCCTGAGAATTCCTTGAGCTTGACGTTTTCTCCTATTGATCTTACAAACCGATTTACTGCATTCTGTCTTTTAATTACAATCATTCTTGTTTAGCTTAATTCGATAACTAATAATCTATTGTGTGAATCTTGAGTCTCTGTGGAATTCGACCCCTAAGTATTACATCGATCTCTTAATTTGGAGAGTAGCTCTAAGGTAAATTTGAGCATATCACTAATCAAAAACCATCCAGTACAAGGAGAGTAAATGTGGTAGTTGAAACTAACACAACTAATTTTAAAAACTTTAAATTTAGGGATCCAAAATTTATGGAAATAACTTGAGAACATAGATTGGAAAAAAGATTTTATTGACTTGATGTCAAATACGCTTTTTTACAATACTTGTAAGAAAAAGTAATTTAATGAATAAGCCGTAAAATACGAGAATAAGAGATACTCTGAAAGTCTATAAATAGGTGTCTAGATATACTAAGGGGTATGAACCCTTGAAAAAAATTATAAGCAATGTGAGACTTTGTTAAGTCTCTTTTGGCACCCACTTTGAGCTGAGCTGGCCCGGACTGCGAGCAATTTCTGTTCTAATTCGTCCTGATCCTATCTTCTGCCTTCGGTTTGATCCTTACTTCGGTTATTCGCGGTTTAATTCTTGACTTCGTGTTTATGCGCAAACTCCTCGTCAGTTTTTACTATCGTAACAACACGAAGTTTCCGTAAAACAACAGGATGTTTTTCGGAAGATATCTTTGAATGCAAAAGACAGAGTAATCAGTTCAAAGACTTGGAAAATACATATTTTCCAGCTCAGAGGATACAAAATCCAGCTCATAAAATACAAAATCAAGTCCGGTGATCGGAAGAAAGCAGCTCAGAAAATTCATAAAGTCAGCTCGGAATGTTGATCAAGCTCGGATGTTCGGACAATCCAGCTTGATAATAATCAACATTCCAGATTGGGAGCGTGCAGAATTTCAGCTCGAAAGTGTGCAACATTCTAGCTCGGGGATTGAGCAATCCAGCTCGGGAGACACAGCCAACGTCCAACTCTAAAGATGATCAAATCCAACTTGGGAAAGTGGCCTTACAGCTAATGAATGGGAGAGCCAGCTCGAGACTGATCGTGTCCCAGCTCGGGTGGCACATGTGTTCAGCTCGGAGGCAGCACGTTCCAGATTGGAAGTGGGTGATCCAGCTCGGGTGAGATGCGGCGAAATCCAGCTCGGGTGAGATGCGGCCAAATCCAGCTCAGAGATCTCGGACGATGCTCAGCTCGGGAGGCCGTACGGTCAGGCACTGTCCAGCTCAGGATGTCAGCTCGGGGATGCGGTCATGTTCAGCTTGAGACTCTGCCTACTTCAGCTTGAGAGTAGAGAGAGAGAGAGAGAGTCAGCTCGGAGATGGTCTCGACCATCCAGCTCGTGGTCTGTTTGAATCAGAAGTTAATTCAAGAATACATATCTTTCGATTTATAGATTTCGTCCGATGTTTAGGCATTTTTAGCCGTTAATCTCGAGAGTGTGTGTTTTGACCCCAATAATTAACCCCCCAGCTCGTCAGCTTCGTATGTGGTAGTGACGAGTTCAAGTCGATTGTGATAAGAGGTTAAGGGCCAACGATGTTGTCTGAATATTTTCGTGAAACATCATAACTCAATCGTTTTGAAGCGTAGTTTGAACTTTTCTCGAAGGGTAAGTCATGTTTTGCTTCGTTGTCGGAAAATTCCAGAAGCGCTGTTTTTCTGAAGGAATGTTTAAGCACAAGGAAGTTTTTCCGCGAATCACTTTTGCTTAGAGTACGTTGCAGGAGCCGTTTCCCGAGAAAGGGATTTTGGCGAATTCTCGAGAGTGTTTCGCGAAGAAGTGAGAGGAAGTGATTGGACACTTCTCGTCTTCATTAGTGTGGATGCTGGATTCTACAACGTATATTTGAATTTGTCCGGGGGTATTTAGCTAATGAAATACACAAGAAATACATACAACAAATATGCTCAGAAAAATCTTAGCTATGAATAATTGAAAGTATATATATTGATATTGCCTTTTGCTAAAAAACTAGAAAAAGATCCTCCCATTACAATGTGGAGTCTTGTATTTATACAAGTATTTACATTTAATTTGCCTAATTATTGTGATTATTTTTTTTAAATGTGTCTGTTTTGGTCTTGTAGAAAATGTAGTAATGCTTCCTTTTGAAATCCCCCTGAACCACTCGGGTCTTCACATCTCTACGCTCTTCGTTCAAGATCCGAGCTCTTCAGCTCGAAATAAGAAGTTCGCTTTGGGTAACTCTCGACCTCCTTGACCTGTCAACTGGCTTGACCTCGTTGCTCACTACTACTCTTATAGCTCGGTCCAGATGATTCGTTTGATTATTTATCTGCTTGTGGGGACACACCTCCATAACGTTGCATAATTAATGAGATCCGAATCGGGGTTCGGGATCCGAGACTACCCTAGAGCAACTCTCCAAATTAAGAGATCGATTATAGTACTTAGGGTGAAGATAATCACACAATAGATTATTTGTTTTCGAATTAAACTAAACAAGAAATAATGTAATGAAAGCAATGTAGTAAAATCGGTTGTAAATCAGATGGGAAAAACATCACGCTCAGGGAATTCTTAGGATATTAGGAATGCAAGCTAATCAGTCAATCAAGGTTCTGCTATGTTCTAGAACTCGAAACACAATGATAAAGTTAACCAGTCGTCGCTGCAAAAACTATCTATGTTTAGCAACCTAGAAAACCAAATTCCTTTGCGATTTCTAAAGTCTAAACATGCAACAATTGCAGGTTCGATTTGTTCACAAATTCTCCAAACCAAATTCCTTTGCGAATGGACAATTTGCTCACCTAGAGTTCTTTCTAGCTAATTAACCAACTTTCATTACGAGAATCAACCTATGATCAATAATCTAACTGGCCAGTTAATATCAAGCATTAATCACACCCTAGATACAGAAGTAGTGTTCCATAAGCCTTAACTAACCAATCAACTTAACAAACCATCAAATCCCTATTGAGTAACCCTAAACTAAACTAGCAAACTACTCAGACATGGAGATTGAAACAATAAACATGATTGAATAAGATTGCATAAAAGAAATCAGTATAGAAAAGAAGGAGTTCTGAATCTTCTCTGAAGGAGTCTGAATTCTTCTCGCCAAAATTATGCTACAAATCTCTCTCAAATAAAATAAAGCTTAGGTCTAAAAAATGACCTTAAAATCTTATAAATAGCCTATAAACTCGAACACAGACATATTTGCAAATAATGGAAACTTCTGGGTAAATTTCCTTTTTCTTCAAAACTTGGAAACTGGCGTGGAATTTGTCTGTCTGATTGGTGGCGACCGATACCAACTCCAAAAGTGGTTTCTGACTTGAATTCTTCAGCACAGCTTCCTGATTAACTCCAGAATGATCCATAAGCTCCAATTAAGCCCCAAACATACCTAAACCTGCAAATGACTCTAAAAGACTCCAAAATCACTAAATAGACTCTATAAACACATCTAAAATCCCCCATACTTAGCTTTTGTTTGCCGTCAAGCAAAACATATAACTAAACCTGTGAAAGAGGTTTGAAAACATAGGAACTCACATATCCTTTAGAATACTAAATCAACCAACACATTTGTAAAGCCACATCAAACAACATCAACTTTAGATAAAACCTCCATTACTTTTCCGCACGCTTACTGATGTAGCCCCAAATGGAATGGTTCTACACGGGGGTTGAGGTTGTTATCCGAACAACTGGCCGACAGGCACTCTTTTCTTGGAAGTCACGGGATGGAAGCTTCTTGACTGGCCGACAGGCACTCTTCAAGTTTCTCAGAGAATGGAATGACCGATGGGGGATTGAGGACGTCACACGAAGGGATGAAAACGCTTCGTGATAAGTCAAACCGATTAGCTTCAAGGATTCACACACAAGAAGTTAAGGCGGCTAGTGTTCTTAACAAAACTCCGGTTCTTTATTGATATCGTGTAAAAAGTTATACAGACTGAATGAGAGGACTTTATTAAATAGTCCTGCAGCCTTGACTTACTTGGGTCGAAAATACAGAATTAGGAAAAGGCCTAACACTTGGCCGAAATTGCTAACAAGTCCCTAACGCAATAAGAAAGAAAAGGAAAACTAGAAAAGGAAAGAAATCCTGCGCAACAAGAAAAAGGGAACTTGTTAGTTAAATCAAAAACACAAACTTACCGTGGATCGATCCCTGGTGGCTGGCTGTGGGCTGGGCCGCCTTGGACCATCTGAGCTGATGTCGAAGTTGGCTGCTCCATTCCAGGCGCAACGGCTGGTATGTGGAAGATGCTGGTGGTAGCTAATCCTTGTAGCACCGGCAAGAACATGATGTCCCGGAGATTGGTCGTTGGCCCATGGGTGGCTCCTGTTGGTTCCATTGTTTGGCGTAAGGTGGTGGGAAGTTCTTCGATCGGCCCGGTTGGTAGTTCTTCGAATATTTCCCGGTTGAGTATCCTTCCTTTAAGCTCCTCATGCTCCAGTAAGGTGATGAGGCTTTCCACTTGTTGGTTGAACTCTTCAAGTACGTTTCGAGTTCCTGATCTCGTCCTTGGAGTATTTCGCATGACTGGTACGGTAACCTCCATGCCTTCCAGGTTCGGTACTTCGGTAGGGTCACGGGTCGTGGCTTCATCATCCCCTCCCTCTTGAAGAGATTCTGACCTCAGAATTGAATCGTCTGCATGGAAAGGAGACAATTCAGAAACATTAAACGTAGGAGATATAGTTAACTCACCTGACAGTTCTAGGTTGTAGGCGTTGTCGTTAATCTTCTCCAGGACTCGAAAGGGGCCATCTCCTCTTGGTGCGAGCTTGGACTTTCATTGGGTTGGAAATCGTTCCGTGCGCATGTGTGGCCAAACCCAGTCTCCTGGTTCGAATGTGACCTCTTTTCGGCCTTGGTCCACGCGTTCCTTATATTTGGCCGTCTTTTCTCTAAGTTATCCTTGACCTGTTGGTGGAGTTTCTTCATGAAATCGGCATTGGTTTCTCCTTTTGCACTAGAATATATAGCTTGGGGAGTTGATATATCATGGTTTGTATGGCTATTAACCATGATATAAGTCAAGTATTTGGAGTCTTTTTGGTATTTTTAGAGTCTTTTCGAGTCTTTTGCATGTTTAGGTACGGTTTGGACTTAATTGAAGATATTGGAGCATTATGGAGCAAGTGGATCTTTATATCCGAGAAGAGCAACTTGGAGACCCTCTTTGAGGTTGGTGTCGGTCGACACCACCCTTGGTGTCGGTCGACACCAATCGTGATTTCACCCTCAGCGAGTTTTACAAGTTTTGAAGATTGAAGAAATAGGCCAGAAGTTCCATCTATTTGCAAAACAAGTACTTTTCGTGATTTAGACTATAATTAGGTTTTAAAAGCCATGTTTTATCTTTACCTTTAATTTTATCTTGAAACCTTGAGAGAGATTGCTAGAGAGCTTTGGAGAGACAAATCTGAACTCACTTTGTTAGAGAGAAGATTTCGAACTCCCTTACTTCTTCTTTTGATTTCTCAATGCAATTATTCAGTCTATGATTTGTGTTTTATCAATTATGTCTGAGTAATCTGCCTGTTAGATTTAGGGATTTTCTAGGTTAATGATGAATTGTTGAATTGGATAGAATTGTTAGGGTAACCATATGGTTTCTTCATATAAATTGAATATAATGTTAGTTCTTAATTGATCACTTGGAATTTAGATCATAGGGTAATTGATAGACATGAAAGTGTTGTTAATTTCCGGAAAAGAATCTTAGATGAACAAAATACTTATTCGCAAAGGAATTTGGTTTAAGGATTTTGTGAACTTATCGAACTAGAGTTTATTGCATGTCTGAACTGCTGAATTTGCAAAGGAATTTGGAATTCTAGGATTTAGGCATTGGAATCTCTGCAACGAAAGTTGATTGATTTAAGAATTGTGCTTCGAGTTCAAGAACGATACTTAATAAACCCCTAAACATTTTGTCTGGTTGCAATTCTGATTTACTGAAAGAATTTCCCTAAGTCTAGCGTTTTCCCCATCGAACTTACAACTTCTCTGAATTCGTCTTCTTTTAATACAATTATTTATGTTTAGCTTACTTCGAAAGCCATTAATCTATTGCGTGAAACTTGAATCTCTGTGGAAATTCGACCCCTAAGTATTACATCGATCTCTTAATTTGAGAGAGTGGCTCTAAGGTATTTTTGAGCATATCAAATTTTGGCGCCGTTGCCGGGGATTCATTGAATTCGCCATTAGATTTGGAATAGAATTTCGTCTAAACATTTTACTTTTAGTTTACTTACATTGTTCTTTCTTTTTTTCTTGTGTTTCAGGTGTATGCATAATCGCAGTACCAAAAGTAACAGGGGAACTCAGTTTGTGAATCTCACGAATCAGGAGCTGAGAGTGTTAGAACGTACGAACCGTCAAGGAAGGAGGTCAGCAGACATGAGGAGAACAATCATTCGACCTGATGCTGCTGGAGTTCTACGAGACCAAGAGGGTCATGCTTACAATGACAATGGTGACCAAATTGATGATCAGGGAAATGTCGTCCAAGAAGTAGCAGCTGCTGAGAACAGAGATGCCCAGATTGCCGGAGCACCACATATCCGAGGGAGGGCCTTTGCTGACTACAACAGGCCCGATCAGTTCTATGCAAACAGGTCTGCCATTAACCCTCCGGGTTTTTAGAGAGCTGATTTTGAGCTGAAACCTGCCTACTACACTCTTGTGGGTCAGCATCTTTTCTATGATCTTCCTCATGAGCATCCTATGGACCATATAGAAAAGTTTGAAGACTTGGTGTCTAGCATCAAGTGTAACGGAGTGTCTTATGACTATCTCTTCTGCAAGCTTTTCCCTATTCTCTTGCTGGGGATGCTTCCTACTGGCTGAAGCAGTTGCAACCAGGATCTCTAACCACTTGGGTTGATACAAAGATTGCTTTCCTCAACAACTTTTTTGATGATGCAAGGTCTGAAGAACTGAGGACAAAAATCTCTACATTTTCCGAAGGACCTGCTGAAGCATTCAAGGCTTCTTGGTTGAGGTTCAGAGCTTATCAGAGGGACTGTCCTCATCATGGGTTTAGTGATGTTCAGCTTCTGGGAATCTTCTTCAGGGGAATAGATTGGAGGTATCAGATGGCTTTGGATGCTGCAAGTGAAGGAAACTTCAACACCAGGAGTCCAGCAGAAGCTAAAAAGCTCATTGAGAACTTGGTATTAGCAACAGTACCAAGAATGCAGACTCTGATAGAAAGAGGTTAGCTGGAAATATGGAGGGAGGTCAGATTGCTGAGGTTAAAGCCAAACTTGATTCTGTTCACAATCTCCGTGTGGGCAAGAAACAAGTTCAGTTTGCTGCAGAGGTTGAGACATTTGAACCAGCTGAGGAATATGAGGAAGAAGATGTCAACTTTGTTGGTGGAACTGGTTTTCAGAATCAGAGGTTTGGGAATCAACAAGGGAACAATTGGTGTCGGTCGACACCCTACACGAAACAACGGACCGATGTCGACCCGACCACCTTTGGGTCGACACCCCTACTCGACATCAACTGGTGTCGACCGACACCACCTCTGGTGTCGGTCGACACCCACATGGAGTGTGCCTAGAACTTACAACAGTTCACAATGAAGATTCTTCTGAGCACACAGCCGCTGTGGCAGTTCCTGATCACCCTTGGTATACTGATATTGCCAACTACCTTGCTGCAGATGTTGATCCAGGCTTCAAGGACTATGCTAGGAAGAAGTTCTTTTGTGACCTCAGAAGATACTATTGGGATGAACCTTACCTTTACAGGCATTGTTCTGATGGCATGTACCGGAGATGTCTTGCTGAAACTGAAGTTCCTGGTGCTTTGTTTCATTGTCATGGATCTGAGTATGCTGGACACTTTGCTACTTTTAAAACAGTGTCCAAGGTTCTTCAAGAATGCTTTTGGTGGCCTGCCATGTTCAAGGATGCTCAGCTGTTTATCTCTCAATGTGATCCTTGTCAGAGAAGAGGGAAGATTAGCAAGAAACAAGAGATGCCTCAAAAATTCATCCTTGAAATTGAAGTTTTTGATTGCCGGGGCATTGATTTCATGGGTCCTTTCCCTTCATCTTATGGGAATAAGTACATTTTAGTTGCTGTGGACTATGTATCGAAATGGGTAGAAGCAATTGCTTGTCCAAAGAGTGATGCTGCAGTGGTTCTTAAGCTGTTTAAGACCATCATTTTCCCCAGATTTGGAGTGCCTAGAGTTGTGATAAGTGATGGTGTCTCTCACTTTATCAACAAGGTCTTTGAAACATTGCTGAAGAAGCATGGTGTTCATCATCGTGTGGCATCTCCTTATCACCCTCAGACAAGTGGCCAAGTAGAGGTTTCTAACAGACAGATCAAGGAAATCCTAGAGAAGACAGTGGGTAAGACAAGAAAAGATTGGTCTGCAAAGTTAGATGATGCACTTTGGGCCTACAGAACTGCATTCAAGACACCCCTTGGTACTACACCATTCCATCTACTCTATGGGAAAGCCTGCCATCTTCCAGTGGAGCTTGAACACAAAGCAGCTTGGGCTGTTAAGTTGATGAATTTTGACATCAAGACTGCTGCAGAGAGGAGATTAATTCAGCTGAATGAGTTAGATGAGATCAGATTTCATGCTTATGAGAACTCTAAGCTGTACAAGGAGAGAACAAATGCCTATCATAACAAAAAGATCATCTCCAGAAACTTTGAACCCAATGATCAGGTATTTGTATAACTCTCGTCTACATTTATTTCCTGGTAAATTGCATTCTCGTTGGTCAGGTCCTTTCACCATCACGGAGGTTCGACCATATGGAGCTGTTGTCCTGAAAAACTCAGAAGGCAGGGAGTTTACTGTGAATGGACAAAGGGTGAAACACTACTGGGCACAAGCCGAGATTCCCGATGGACACATTGTTCCTTTGGGTGATGCACCCTCAACCAAGTCAAGCTAATGACTTAAAACAAGCGCTTGGTGGGAGGCAACCCACTGGTACGTCTGTATATACTTAGTCCTTTTCAATTTTCTGTTTTTGCTTCTTTTTATTTGGGTCTTATGCTTTTGGTTTGAGTTTTGTGTGTTAGGTTTCGGGCAGTGTCGGTCGACACCAGTGTACAATTGCAGTGTCGAGCGACACCAACCCTTGGTGTCGGTCGACACCGATACGAATGAATAAGTACTCGGGGTAAGCGGCAGCGGCACGACGCTGCGGGCGCGTCTTCGTCAGCTCCCACCTCTACACCTTCTGCGGGCCCCGTCTCCCGTCCGCCCTGGCCCAAACGGGAAGGCCAGAAGATCATCCCGGCTCGCGTTTGGGACGGCTCGCCTAGAGAGGTCGCCGAGTCCGATGAGTGCACCCGCCACCCCATCTTGGAGCAGTGGGACGATTACGATACCATGTTCTACAATGCATGGTTAGGCGTCGACATCCGTCCCACCCGGTGTGCGGACCCCACTGCTTTACGGAGGATAGGGATTCGGGATGAGGTTCTCCGAGTAATGCAGTAGCTGGGATTGGCTACGATGGCGACTCACGAGTACCAGTGTTACCCCGATCTCGTGCGCCAGTTTCTCGCATCCGTTCGAGTTTACTACTCGAACGAGATTGTTCGGCGGGCCCAGGAGGGGATCCTTACTTTCATGATCCGCGGTATCCCCTACCGTCTCCCGCTACCGGAGCTGTGCTCCATCTACGGTTTCGATCCGGATCTCCGTCACGTTGCACTGCCGGCTCAGTTCCCCGAGGTTCAGACTTTCTGGTCCTTCATTGGGAACGGCGCCTACGATTCGAAGAAGTCCACGCAGACTGACGTGCGCCATCCAATCCTGCGATACATTGCCCGCGTATTGGGCAACACCATTCTCTGTAAGATGGAGCCGGGTAAGATGCGGCTCTCTGAGCTGATACTCCTCTATTACAGCGTCCGAGAGCTGTTTGCCGACCAGTTCGATGGACCGCCACCGGAGGACGAGGTTAACCTCGGCACTGTTTTTGCACATCACTTGGTCTCTCTGAAGACCAAGCCTTTCTCTGGCACCGGGAGGAAGTTCGAGACTGTTGGGAGTCTTCTCACTCCTATCATCCTCCATTTTGGTATAGATGTTACTCCCAGTACCGTCCTCACTCAGCGATCGTTGATGGACGAGGAGCATCTTAAGCATGCCAAGTGGATCAAGGGTGATTGGCAGTGGTCTTTCCGGGACGAGCATGGCGATCATCTGATTTCGCTACCCCAACGCACGCTCACTGCTATCGATGATGACGTCGACCAGCTCCGCTTTCAGCCCGACCGCGATCAGCTGCGTTCCGCTCCACCCACTTGCCTCCGCCGAGGCACTTCTTCGTGAGCCCCCGCTACTGCTGCAGAGGACGACTCCGTTCCCGACCTTTCTGGAGGTCGCGGCTTTCCACCACCGTCACTTCCCAGGCCTCCTACTCTCCCTGCGGACACTGCGACTTTTCAGCGGTACATGATCGAGAGTGTTCAGAGTCTATGGAGCGCGATCGCTACCCTCTCTCGGTGTGGATGCATCCGACCTGGTTCTCCTCCTCGCCGGCGTTCCCGTTCCCGCTCCCCACCGCTTCCCCCGGCTGCTCCCGATTCGCCAGATGTGGCTGCTGATGAGGAGTAGTTCATCTCCTTCTTTCGGTTATCTTTTTCTTTTCTTTTCCTTTTCCTTTTGAGTCATTTATTGTTTTTGTTTTTGTTTGAGTCAGTTTGTCTTATGGAACTTATTTGGATATTTTTTATGTTATGCATGTTCTTTCTCACTTGTGTTTTAGTGTGTCAACAGTGTTACATTTGGAGGGTTCAATCGGTTTTTAAAACCTTTTGAATTGTTCTGTATGCTTTCATATAGTTGGTGCCTGCTTACGCGCAAGGTGTTGGTCGACACCCTGTGTGTGTCAGTTGACAACACTGCCATACACCTGTGTCGGTCGACACCCTGCGTGTGTCGGTCGACACTCAACACGACCAGAGGTAAACATGCTTCATTCTAAGTCCAATTTTCTTCCATTTCTTTTATTTCTTACTGACTTCAGGCCTGATACCACTGGGGACAGTGTTACTCAAGTCTGGGGGAGGTTGTTACTAACTTTGTGTTTTCTTTTGAGAGTTAGTTGTGTCAGTTTTATTGAGTCAAAAGTTAGTCCGGAAATGAGCTTTTCTTGGAATAAGCTGTTTTAGCAACCACCTTAGTGACCATTCTTACAACTATTAACAGCAGACCCTACTAAAACAAGATTTCAAAGGTAAATCAATCTATCAAATTCCCCATATCTGTTTGAGTGTTTGAATGATCCAAAGCTGTCCTATACATAATGAACTTAATTTTTCTCATCTTGGGGCTTGGCATACTTTGAATCGGAATCCTTGTTCATATCTGATAAGATTTGTTTTTGATTATGGTTTCCCTCTCTCTTCCCTTCATTGTCTTTTATAATATATATATATATATATATATATATATATATATATATATATATATATATATATATATATATATATAGTTTGGAAAGAAGTGAACTGATAAATTAGCGACAAACCCCGTTGGTTTTTGAGATTCATGGAAAACTGTCTAAAATAAAAAGAACTGTCAGTCAATAAAAAAAATAAAATGATACCCTAGTAGGGAGAAATTGGCTGACAGGATTTGAGAAAAGGGAGAGAAAAGAAACCAGAAGCAGATTAGTCTAACATTTGGTATTTGAATAAGTAAGAATCCATGTGTTCTTTGATCGATATTCCCTCAATGAGACTTCACTTAAATTTAATAAGGTCAGCAATGGTGATTTTAGATTTCTCTAATGGATTGTGGGTTGATATAGGATGGTTGATAAGCCTGCGGAAAAGTAATTGAAGTTTTGTCTGATGTTAAACTGTTTTATGTGGCTTACAAAAGTGTTAGTTAATTCAGTGTTCTAAAGAATAGGTGAGTTTCTATTGTTTTCAAACCTCTTCCACAGGTTTAGCCTATTGTTTTGCTTGAGGGCAAGCAAAAGCTAAGTCTGGGGGAGTTGATATATCATGGTTTTTATGGCTTTTAACCCTGATATAAGTCAAGTATTTGGAGTCTTTTTGGTATTTTTAGAGTCTTTTCGAGTCTTTTGCATGTTTAGGTACGGTTTGGACTTAATTGAAGATATTGGAGCATTATAGAGTAAGTGGATCTTTATATCCGAGAAGAGCAACTTGGAGACCCTCTTTGAGGTTGGTGTCGGTCGACACCACCCTTGACCCTTGGTGTCGGTCGACACCAATCGTGATTTCACCCTCAGCGAGTTTTACAAGTTTTGAAGATTGAAGAAATAGCCCAGAAGTTCCATCTATTTGCAAAACAAGTCCTTTTCGTGATTTAGACTGTAATTAGGTTTTAAAAGCCATGTTTTATCTTTACCTTTAATTTTATCTTGAAACCTTGAGAGAGATTGCTAGAGAGCTTTGGAGAGACAAATCTGAACTCACTTTGTTAGAGAGAAGATTTCGAACTCCCTTACTTCTTCTTTTGATTTCTCAATGCAATTTATTCAGTCTATGATTTGTGTTTTATCAATTATGTCTGAGTAATCTGCCTGTTAGATTTAGGGATTTTCTAGGTTAATGATGAATTGTTGAATTGGATAGAATTGTTAGGGTAATCATATGGTTTCTTCATCTAAATTGAATCTAATGCTAGTTCTGAATTGATCACTTGGAATTTAGATCATAGGGTAATTGATAGACATGAAAGTGTTGTTAATTTCCGGAAAAGAATCTTAGATGAACAAAATACTTATTCGCAAAGGAATTTGGTTTAAGGATTTTGTGAACTTATCGAACTTGAGTTTATTGCATGTCTGAACTTCTGAATTTGCAAAGGAGTTTGGAATTCTAGGATTTAGGCATTGGAATCTCTGCAACGAAATTTGATTGATTTAAGAATTGTGTTTCGAGTTCAAGAACGATACTTAATAAACCCCTAAACATTTTCTCTGGTTGCAATTCTGATATACTGAAAGAATTTCCCTAAGTCTAGCGTTTTCCCCATCGAGCGTGTCTCCGGGACAGAGCATCGGCTAAAACGTTTTCCTTGCCCTTCTTGTACTTGATAGCGTATGGGAAGGTCTCGATGAACTCTAGCCATTTCACGTGCCTCCTCTTCAGCGTGGTTTGTCCTCTCAGGTGTTTGAGCATCTCATGATCTGTGTGAACAACAAATTCTTTTGACAGAAGATAATGTTTACAAACTTCTAAACACCTTACCAGGGCGTACTGTTCCTTGTCGTAAGTTGGTTAATTGAGGGAAGCTCCCCTGAGCTTTTCGCTGAAGAAAGCGACCGGCTTGCCATCTCGTGTTAAGACTCCTCCGATTCCTGTTCCAGAGGCATCTCACTCTATTTTAAATGTTTGACTGAAGTTAGGGAGTACCAGTACTGGCGATTGGGTAAGGCTCTGTTTGAGCTTCTGAAGTGGTGCAGCTATAGTACTGAAGTCTCGTACAAATCGCCTGTAGAAGCTGGCCAGTTCGTGAAAGCTCCGGACGTGTCCGATCGTCGTAGGGGTTAGCCATTCTTGGATTGCCTTTATCTTATCATCGTCCACCTTTAAACCCTGCGAACTTACCACAAATCCTAGGAAAAAACTTGATCAGTGCAAAAGATGCATTTTTTGAGGTTTGCATAAAGTTGTTCCGATCTAAGGGTGGATAGGACTTGTTCTAGGTGGCTAAGATGATCCTCTAAACAGGTGATATACACAAGTATATCATCAAAATCAACCACAACGAACTTACAGATGTAGGCTCTTAGAACGTGGTTCATGAGCCTCATGAAAATACTCGGGGCGTTGGTGAGGCCGAAGGGCATGACAACCCACTTGTACAATCCAAATTTGGTCTTGAAGGCTGTCTTCCATTCGTCGCCTTCTTTCATCCGGACCTTGTGGTAGCCACTCCTCAGATCGATCTTGGAGAAGATCGTTGGTCCACTTAGTTCGTCCAGAAGATCGTCCAGCCGCGGTATTGGATGTCGGTACTTGATGGTGATATTGTTGATGGCCCGGCAATCAACACACATTGGCCACGAACCGTCCTTCTTGGGCACCAAGATTACTGGCACGGCACAGGGGCTCAGACTTTCGCGGATGTAACCTTTGGACATCAAGTCCTGGACTTGTCGCTCCAACTCCTGGGCTTTTTCGGGATTGATCCGGTAGGCGGCTGGGTTCGGTAATGGTGCACCAGGGATCAAGTCGATTTGGTGTTCGATGCCTCGAACTGGGGGAAGGCCGAGTGGGATTTCCTCAGGGAAGACGTCCACGTACTGCTCCTGAAGTGTTTTGACCGCTGGGGGTAAGGGTGTGTCCTCCTTGGAACCTGAAATCATACCTTCCTTAAAGATCATGAGTAGTACCGTTTCTTTCAAAGCAAGAGTTTTATTAATGGTACTAGTGGTTACTAAAAGGTTGGTTTTGCTTACCTTATCAGCTTTGGCTCCTCGGTCCATAGCCTTATGAAGTTCAAAAACTTCTTGTGGCGCGAGTGGGGCCAAGTTGTGCTTCGTGTTGTTGTGCACGAAGCTATAGTAGTTGGTCCGGCCGTTGTGGAGAGTCTCCTTATCAAACTGCCAGGGTCGTCCCAACAGGATATGGCCGGCCTGCATAGGAACCACATCACATAGTACTTGATAGGAGTACTTACCTATGCTGAAAGGTACTTGGACCTGCTCGCTTATCCGTAGCTCCACTTTGTCATCGAGCCATCGGAGTCGGTAGGGTCAAGAATGCTTGGTCTTTGGGAGACCGAGCTTATCTACTAGGTACCTGCTTGCCACGTTAGTGCAGGAACCTCCATCGATAATGATACTACATACCTTAGCCTCTACACTACATCTTGTATGAAAGATGTTCTCCCGCTGGATGGTGTCTGGGTCGTACAAGGAACTTAGGGCTCGTCTGGTTACTAGGATTTCCCCAACTTCAGGGTAGTCCGTCACTTCTTCCTCCGAGTCAACCTGTTCGGGTGGAGCCTCATCCTCGGACTCGTACTCTCCATCATCGTGAATCACCATGACTCGTTGGTTCGGGCAATCTCTTGCGTAATGGCCCTTTCCCTGACATTTAAAACAAGTAATGTCTCTAGCTCGCGGGTTGGGAACTTACCTTGTGTAGTGGTAGGTTTCGGGGCTCCCGGGGTGGCCTTCTTGGCCCGGTCATCTACCACGGCCGACTTCCCCTTGTCAAAAGTTCCTTGGTGGTTGCGAGCTCCAGTTGGGTTTGGGCCGGCTCATAGCGGCTCCTTTCCGTTTGATGTGCTGTTCGGCTTGGATAGCCACATGCAGCCACTCGTCCAGGCCGTTGTACGTTTGTCGTTCCACCTTATGGACATTGCGGTCTTGCAAACCGTCCAAGAACTGGGCCATCAGAGTCTCGACCGAGTCGTTGACCTCAAGACGGTTCTTGAGGGTCTTGAAGTCTTCGAAGTACTCCTCAACGGTCTGGTTCCCTTGGCTCAGTTTCCGGAACCTCTTCTGTAGATCCATGTGGAATGTAACGGGTATGTACCTCTTCCGGAGGTGATAGCTCATGTCGGCCAATGAGATAATGGGGTGCAGGTGCCACGTCCTTCGTTCGGCCACCTCTCGGTCCCACCAGGCCAGCACGTTATCAGTAAGCTGGGCCGCGGCCGACATTACCTTTCGTACATCCGAGTAGTTGTAGTACTCGAAGATGTACTCCATCCTTTTTTTCTAGTCCAGGTAAGCCTCCGGATTAATCCTTCCTGCAAAAGTGGGAGGTGTTAGTTTTAAATCCTTACCTTGCCAAGACGGCTCCTCCTCTGACTCACGGCGCCTGTCCCGGTCGTTACCCACACGGTGGTGGTCACGCGTACGGTCAGTCCTGGATTGATCGGGTGCCGGTGGCGGTCGCACGTCCCGTGTACGTTCGCGGGTACTCGGCGTGTCCGATGTGTACTCTTCTTCGGATCGTTGTTGTTCCAACCGATCCAAACGCTCCTGCATGGTCTGGAGATTGGCTAGGATCTGAGCCAGAGCGTCGTCACTTGTGCTCCCCATTGGTTCCTGCAAGCAACCTTAAAAGATCAAGTGCGTATTGGTGTCTGCGGAATAGGCTACGAATGAGACTAAACAAAGAATGGAAACAACAGTCGATTCTAGGCAATAGATAATTTACTAAACTTAACTGGAAAATTGAATAAACGGAAATAGGCAATAATAAACAGAAAAGGAAAGATGCAATATATATATATATATATATTTCTTTTTTTTGTAAACTTATCATAAAGGAAAATTTTAATGCAGCAACCCTAGTTTCGACAGTAAGGTCTAGGCGGCTGGAATGATGCAACAGTTCACACACAGCAAACAACGAAGCAAGAAACAACAGCTATCAACCTAAACAATCAATCTACTAATAGCAAAGAACCAACAAACGATATTTTTTTTTTAAAGAGCAAAGCAGATCGCAAACTTAAGAAATAAAGCAAGCGAAGATCAATAGTGAGATACAACCTAATTTTCGAGCCTAAGCTCTGATACCAGATGATGTAACCCCAAAGGAATGGTTATACACGGGGGTTAAGGTTGTGATCCGAACAACTGGCCGACAGGCACTCTTTGCTTGGAAGTCACGGGATGGAAGCTTCTTGACTGGCCGACAGGCACTCTTCAAGTTGCTCAGAGAATGGAATGAACAATGGGGGATTGAGGACGCCACATGAAGGGATGAAAACGCTTTGTGATAAGTCAAACCGATTAGCTTCAAGGATTCACACACAAGAAGTTAAGGCGGCTAGGCTTCTTTAGAAAACTCCGGTTCTTTATTGATAACGTGTAAAAATTTATACAGACCTAATGAGAGGACTTTATAAAATAGTCCTGCAGCCTTGACTTACTTGGGTCGAAAATACAGAATTAGGAAAAGGCCTAACACTTGGCCGAAATTGCTAACAAGTCCCTAACACAAAAAGAAAGAAAAGAAAAACTAGAAAAGGAAAGAAATCCTGCGCAACAAGAAAAAGGAAACTTGTTAGTTAAATCAAAAACACAAACTTACCGTGGATCGATCCCTGGTGGCTGGCTGTGGGCTGGGCCACCTTGGACCATCTGAGCTGATGTCGAAGTTGGTTTCTCCATTCCAGGCGCACCGGCTGATATGTGGACGATGCTGGTGGTTGCTAATCCTTGTAGCACCGGCAAGAACATGATGTCCCGGGGATTGGTCGTTGCCCCATGGGTGGCTCCTGTTGGTTCCATTGTTTGGCCTAAGGTGGTGGGAAGTTTTTCGATCGGCCCGGTTGGTAGTTCTTCAAATATTTCCCGGTTGAGTAGCCTTCCTTTAAGCTCCTCATGCTCCAGTAGGATGATGAGGCTTTCCACTTGTTGGTTGAACTCTTCACGTACGTTTCGAGTTCCTGATCTCGTCCTTGGAGTATTTCGCATGAAGGGTACGGTAACCTCCATGCCTTCCTGGTTCGGTACTTCGGTAGGGTCACAGGTCGTGGCTTCATCACTTACCAACCATCCCCATATCAACCCACAATCCATAAGAGGTATCGAAAATCACCATTGCTGACCTTATTAAATTTTAAGTGCAATCTCATGGAGGGAATATCGATCAATGGAAACATGGACTCTTACTCATCCAAGTATCTGATTTTGTAGACAGTCTGCTTCTGGTTTCTTTCCTCTGCCTTTTCTCACTTCCAATCAGCCGATTTCTCCCTACTAGGGTATCATTTTACTTTTTTATTGACTGACCGTTTATATATTTTTTTAGACAGGCTTCCATGAGACACAAGAACTAACAGGATTACCGCAAACTTCTCGGTTCATTTCTTTTCGACCTATATCCTTTGTTTTCTTTTTTTTTTAATTTGAAGGGAAGAAAGAGGGAAACCATAATCACAGACTAATCCTATCAAACTTGAACAAGGAATTCGATTCAAAGTATACCAATCCCCAAGATGAAAGAAATTAAGTTCATTATGCGTAGGGCAGCTTTGGATCATTCAAACACTCAAACAAATATGGGAATATTGGTAGATCAATTTACCTTTGGAATTTCCTTTTAGTAGAATCTGCTGTCAATGGCTGTAAGAATGATCACTAAAGTGGTTGCTAAAAAAGGTTATTCCAAGAATAACTCATAGTTCTGAACTAAATTTTAACTCAATAAAACGACGCAACTAACTCAAAACAAAATAAAGCAAAAATACATCAGTATTTTCCTCCCCAGACTTAAGTAACACTGTCCTCAGTGTTATCTATCCATAGGATCAGAAAGAAACCAAAGTAAAAACAAACAAAGACAAGGCCAAGAATACTTACCTACAGAGGGGGTGCCGACCAACACTCACACAGGGTGTCGATCGACACCAAGGTCGGCTCCTTGCTCCTATGATGTGTTTGCAATCTTTTTTTGTGTTTTGACAAAAGAAAAACAAAAATAAAAGTTAGTAAAAATTAAATGAAATTCAAATAAAATCCTACCTAAAAGTGGGTTGCCTCCCACTAAGTGCTTCTTTTCAGTCATTAGCTTGACTGTATCAGGGCTCAGAGATCAGGTGGATCAGATAGTTGCAGTGAATGCCTCCGTGAAAAACATCTCATCATCCAAGGTGGTGTATAAGCATTAGGTGCATGAGATCAACCAAGGAAGTGAGGATCAGCAGTAGGGTGAGACTTATGTGTGGGTGGGATACTTCTTTTTCCTGCAGAATCATCAAAAGAAACACCAAGCTTTCTACGAGAATCTAGTGGCTTGCATAAGTGTGAAACATCTTTTGCACTTTTAAAGTTCTTACTGATGAGATCAGGAGGTTTAGAATCTGTAACAGGAAGTGAATACCTTTGCTTTGTTGGTGGCTTCTGGGGTGGGAGAGGTGTAACTTTCTGTTTAACAACAGTTGACGGTTCTGCAGGACTAGAACTGTCTCGAAAACAATGTATTTTGGTCGTTTTTGGGATGGTTTGTGGGGGGGGGGGGGTGTCGACCGACACCAGTAGTGTTGTCGAAAGACTCCACATCTTCATGTATAAGGGTCGTGCGGAGGAGAAGGGTGTCGACCGCCTCTGAACCTGGAACTCGGACTTCTGCACCTTTCCTGCAGTTTAGCTCTACAATCTTTGCCTCCATCACAAAGACATCTTCCTCCAACAACTTGTATTTGGCTGGACCCTCATCTCTGAGCCTCGTCCTGAATAAATGATCTCCACTACAATCCTCAAGCCTAGCAGCTTTCTCAGAAGTTTCAGAAAATTTCTCTTGAACAACCAGCTTGTTCTCTTGCCTACTAGCCTCCAGCTCTCTGGCATACCCAGCAGTAATGTCATCTGGATGTTCTTTGATTGGGTCCTCATCCATGGCAGTCTGGACAGAAAATTTTTGTCCATTAATGGTAGGTTTCCTTCCATTACCAAAACTCCCAAATCTAGCTTTATCTTCCCTTCTCTCACATCAATAATGGCACCAGCTGTAGCTAAGAAAGATCTTCCAAGTATAAGAGGATCCTAAGGTTCTTCACCATACTCCAAAACTACAAAGTCACTGGGCATCATGCAGCCTGCAATCTTGAGTGGAACATCCTCTAAGACACCTTCTGGAATCATTTTAGAACTATCAGCAAGGATAAGATGAATCCTTGTAGGCTTGAAGTCAGTCAACTCAAGTCTTACAACAACAGAATAAGGCATCAGGTTAATGCTTGAGCCAATGTCACAGAGAGAGTGAGGAAACCTTCCTGTTGAGATGGAGCAGTCTAGCACAAAAATCTCTAGGTCAGGTATCTTTTTTGGAATCCTACTATGAATCATAGCACTGACATGTTCAGAGACTTTCACCTTCCTCTCTTTCCTTGATACTGTCTTTTTCAAGAGGATTGCACTGAAAAGCTGCTTCCTCAGGACTTACACCATTCACAACCATCCTCTTAACATACCTCTTAACTGGAGGTGAAAGCTTGACTGCACCAACCAATGGTATCTCAATCAGCACATTGTCCATTATTGTCTTGCATCTGGCCTCTTCCACCTCTTGTTTAGACATTTTGGGCTTCGGGTAAGGTATCTTGGGTTTGAAGGCCCCTCTTCAGTAGGTAATGGTGTTTTGGGATGATTAGCACGCTCTTCTGACGGCAATTGAAAAATACAGGTCAAGTGTCGATCGACACCCTCATCTGGTGTTGCTCGACACTCAAAACTTGTGTCGAAGTGCATCAATTTTTCGTTGGTGTCGACCAAAGCACCTTCTGGGTGTCGACCGGCATGATTATCAACCGTTCGTCACAACTCGATTTCTCGAGAATTTTGGTTGGTGTTGACCGACACTCCTCCTTGGTGTCTACCGACACCAGGTCTGTAGCTCCAAATTCTTCTTCAAACTCTGCAGACTCCACAAATTTTTCTTCACTTCTCACCATGATGACATTAACATGATGCCTTGGGTTTATATCAGTCTTTCCTGGAAGAAATTCTTCTTGCCTTTTTATGGAATCAACAGTTTGAGCAACCTGAATATTCAGCTTCTTAACATTAGCACCCAAAGACTCAATCTTCCCACTCAGGTCAGTATACAAAGCATCCAGCTTCCCAATGAAGTTCACAGTCATCTTTGTCTGACCTTCCAAAACTTGCTCCAACATAGACTCCATCTTGGTACTCTGTTCAGGTTTCTGGTAAGAAGAAGAACCATAAGGTCTTGTGAACTTGTTGTTCTGAAAAAGCTTCTGGTAATAAGAACCATAACCTTGTTGATTTCTAAATCTCTCACCCTGAAACCCAACTCCATTGATGAAATTTACATCCTCTTCCTCTGGTTCAAAGGTTTCAACCTCTGCAGCAAATTGAAATTGCTTCTTTCCCACAAGGAGATTGTGGATAGAATCAAGTTTTGCTTTAACTTCAGCACTCTGAGCACCTTCCATGTTTCCAGCCAGCCTCTTCCTATCATAGTCTGCATTCTTAGTACTATTGCTAGATGCCAAGTTCTCAATAAGTTTTTTGGCTTCCTCTGGGCTTCTGGTATTGAAGTTTCATTTACTTGCAGCATCCAAAGCCATCTGGTACCTCCAATCTATGCATCTGAAGAAAATACCCAGCACCTGAACATCACTGAAGCCATGGTGTGGGCAATCCCTCTGGTATGCTCTAAACCTCAACCAAGAAGCTTTGAACGCTTCAGCAGGTCCCTGAGAAAATGTAGAAATCTTTGTCCTCAGCTCCTCAGACCTTGCATCATCAAAGAAGTTGTTGAGAAAGGCATTCTTTGTATCCTTTCAACAGTTCAAAGAACCTGCCCGCAATTGCTTGAGCCAATAAGCTGCATCCCCAGCAAGAGAGTATGGGAACAACTTGCAGAACAGATAATCCTTAGAAACACAATTTAACTTGATGCTTGTCACTAAATCCTCAAACTTCTTAGTGCGATCCATGTGATGCTCATGAGGAAAACCATGAATATTTCCTTTTGGTTATTTGTTGCCTTTTTCTTGTTTATTTTGTTTCCATTTAGTATTGTAGCTAGATCTTCCGTATCTGCTGTTATTTGTGCGTGATTAAGGCTTAGGACTTGATCATTCATTGCTTGTTTTCTTTTGCACCTACGATTTAGAAGCCCATAACCTACTTGGTCTTTAAAGGTTGTTTTTCAGGACGCCATGGGAAGCACCAGCGATGATGTCCTCGCACAGATACTCGCCAATCTCCAAACCATGCAGGAGCGTTTGGATAGGCTGGAACAACGTCGTATCGAAGATGACTACACCTCGGACACGCAGAGCACCCGCGAACGAACACGGGACAGGTGCCAGGATTCAGAGGAGGAACCACCGTGGCAAGGTAAAGACCTTAAACTAACGCCTCCTCCTTTTGCAGGAAGGATCAATCCGGAGGCTTATTTAGATTGGGAAAGGCGGATGGAGTACATCTTCGAGTACTACAACTACTCGGATGTACGGAAGGTGATGTTAGCCGCGGCCCACCTCCGAAAGATGTACGTACCCATTACCTTCCACGGGGATCTTCAGAAGAGGTTTCCGAAGCTGAGCCAAGGAAACCGGTCCGTGGAGGAGTATTTCGAAGAATTCAAGACTCTCAAGAATTGGCTAGAGGTCAACGACTCGGTTGAGACTCTGATGGCACAGTTCTTGGTCGGATTGCAAGACCGCATCATCCGTAAGGTGTAACGACAGACGTACAACGACTTGGGCGAGTTGCTACATGTGGCTATCCAAACCGAACAGCACATCAAGCGGAAAGGAGCCGTTATGAGCTGGACCAAACCCAACTGGAACTCACAACTACCGCGGAGCTTTGACAAGGGGAAGTCGACCATTGTTAAAGACCAGGCCAAGAAGGCCACCACAAGAGCCCTGAAACCTACAACCGCACCAGGTAAGTTTCCAAACCCCCGGGCTAGAGACATTACTTATTTCAAATGTCAGGGAAAAGGCCATTACGCGAGAGATTGCCCAAACCAACGTGTCATGGTGATCCGCGACAATGGAGAGTACGAGTCCGAAGATGAGGCTCCACCCGAACCAGTTGATTCCGAAGAAGAAGTGACTGACTACCCTGAAGTTGGGGAGATCCTAGTCACCAGACGAGCCCTCACTGCCCTGTACGATCCAGACACCATCCAGAGGGAAAACATCTTTCACACAAGATGTAGCGTAGAAGCTAAGGTATGTAGCCTTATAATTGATGGTGGTTCCTGCACTAACGTTGCCAGCAGGTACCTATTGGATAAGCTCGGTCTCCCTAAGACCAAGCACCCTCAACCATACCGACTCCGTTGGCTCGATGACAAAGTGGAGCTAAGGATCAGCGAGCAGGTGCAAATGCCTTTCAGCATAGGTAAGTACTCCGACCAAGTACTCTGTGATGTGGTTCCTATGCAGGCAGGCCATATCTTGTTGGGATGACCCTGGCAATTTGATAAGGAGACTCTCCACAATGGCCGGACCAACTATTATAGCTTCATGCATAACAACAAGAAGAACAACTTGGCCCCACTCGTACCACAAGAAGTTTTCGAAGTTCAGAAGGCCATGGACCGAGGAGCCAAAGAAGATAAGGTAAGTAAGACCAACCTTTTAGTAACACCTAGTACCATTAATTAAACTCTTGCTATGAAAGAAACGGTACTACTCATGATCTTTAAGGAAGGTATGGTTTCAGGTTCCGCAGGGTTTAAAGGTAGGTGATGACAGGATCAAGGCGATCCAGGAATGGCCCACCCCTACTACGACCGGACATGTTCGGAGCTTTCATGGATTGGGCAGCTTCTACAGGCGATTTGTACGAGACTTCAGTACCATAGCTGTGCCCCTGACCGCAGACATCAAAAAGAACATCCCATTTAGCTGGGGACCGGCTCAAGAGGAAGCCTTCAAGAAGCTCAAACAGAGCCTCACCCAATCGCCAGTACTGGTACTCTCAAACTTTACTCAAACATTTGAAATAGAGTGTGATGCCTCTGGAACAGGTATCGGAGGAGTCCTGACCCAAGGAGGCAAGCCGGTTTCTTTCTTCAGCGAAAAGCTCAGTGGAGCTTCACTGAACTACCCTACCTACAACAAGGAGCTGTACGCCCTGGTAAGGTGTTTAGAAGTTTGGCAACACTATCTACTGTCAAAAGAGTTTGGTGTTCATACATATCATGAGACGCTAAAGCATTTGAGAGGACAAACCACACTTAAGCGGCGACACGCGAAATGGCTGGAGTTCATCGAAACCTTTCCTTATGCTATCAAGTACAAGAAGGGCAAGGAGAACATTGTAGGCGATGCTTTGTCCAGGAGACATGCCCTGATTACCACTATGGAGGCCAAGATCATGGGCTTTGAGTACATCAAGGACGCCTACACCAAGGACCCGGACTTCCAACAAGTTTTTGAGGCGACTCACACGGCTGCAAGCGGAGGTTATTACCAGCATAATGGTTTTCTCTTTAAGGATAAAAAGCTTTGTATTCCGCAGGCTTCTATGAGAGAACTGTTAGTGTGTGAGGCCCACGGAGGAGGTTTGATGGGGCACTTCGGACGAGACAAGACACTCAGTGTCCTCATGGAGCACTTCTACTAGCTGCATCTGAAATGAGACGTGGAGCGCTTCTGTGCCAACTGCATCACCTGCCTGAAGGCTAAATCCAGGTCACATCCCCATGCTTTGTATATGCCATTGCCGATTCCTAACCTACCATGGGTAGATATTTCTATGGACCTTGTTTTAGGGCTGCCCAAGATCAACCATCGAGATTCCATCCTTGTGGTGGTGGACCGATTCTCCAAGATGGTCCATTTCTTCCAATGCAACAAGTCCAATGATGCCAATCAGACGGCTGACCTGTTCTTTAAAGAAGTCGTGAGGCTTCATGGGATTCCCCGGACCATTGTTTCTTACAGGGATTCCAAGTTCCTTGGACATTTCTGGTGAACCCTTTGGAAGAAGCTAGGGACGAAGCTTCTATTCTCTACCACATGCCACCCACAGACCGATGGTCAAACAGAGGTAGTAGACCGGACACTCTCAACCCTCTTGAGAGCTTCGGTTGGTAAGAACTTGCGAAACTGGTTAACTTGTTTACCCTATATCGAATTCGCATATAACCATACTAGACATTCAGCCACTAGGCAATCCCCATTTTCAGTTGTGTATGGGTTCAACCCATTATCCCGTTAGATCTCACTACTCTTCCCCAAGCTATTTACTCTAGTGCAGAAGGAGAAACCAAGGCCGATTTCATGAAGAAACTCCATCAACGAGTCAAGGACGACCTAGAGAAGAAGACGGCCAAGTACAAGGAACGCGTGGTCCAAGGCCGAAAGGAGATCACGTTCCAACCGGGCCGGTAGAAGAACTCAACCCAACCTTAGGCCGAACGATGGAACAAACCGGACCCACGAACGGACCAACAACCAGCCCCCGGGACATCACGTTCTTACCGGTGCTACAAGGACTTGCGGCCACCAACACATTCCAAATATCAGCCCTTACGCTTGGAATGGAACAACCAACTTCTACCCCGGATCAGATGGTCCAAGACGGCCCAGCCCACGGCCAGCCACCAGGGTTCAACCCACGGTAAATTCATACTTTTGATTAATTAACAAGTTTCATTTTTATTTCTTGCAGGATTTCTTTCCTTTTCTTTTGTTTCCTTTTCCTTTTTCAGTTTAGGGACCTTGTTAGCAATTTCAGCTAAGTGTTAGGCATTTTCTTAATTTTGTATTTTTGACCCAAGTAGGTCAACGCTGCAGGACTATTTAATAAAGTCCTGTCATTCAGCCTGTACACACTTTTTACACATATCAATAAAGAACCCGAGTTTTCTTAAAACCCTAGCGTCTAAAGCTTCTTGCGTGTGAATCCTTGAAGTGAGTTCGGTTTGACTTATCACAAAGTCCTTCATCCCTTTGTGTCGCGTCTTCAACCCCCCAGCGATCGTCCCATTCACTGAGTAACTTGGAGAGAGCCTGTCGGCCAGCGAAGGAGCTTCCATCCCGTCCAGTTGGAGAGAGCCTTTCGGCCAGTTGTTCGGATCACAATCTCCACCCCAGTGTAAAACCATCCATTTGGGGCTACATCAAATCGTGATGTCTACCTGCAGCTATTTGTTATTGTTCAACCTGCAGTCTTTCGTGCTTTGGGGATAGCTTCTTTAGGCAAAATGGTCTCTCAAATTTCCCTTATTCGCTAAGTCATGTCGTGTTTACGAGACATATTCAGTTACACATGTTTTTATAACGCCCCAACCACCCTTATCAGTGGGCCCCCAAGTCCTTTCAGTAGGCCCATGGGCAGCCCACCCCTGTCTGACGGTCGAAACAATAATCGGGATGTTTGAAAGTTATGATATACTGACCCTGCAATCACCACGTGATCGTTTCCCGTGTTTTAGCCTCATTAACAAGGTAACGAGAATGACTTCCTGGAAGGTCACCCATCATTTAACTACTCCAACTTAAGCACACTTACCCCTAGAGTTCTCTCTGGATGTGCAACCGAAAAGGTAAGTGCACTTTGGTGACATATGTAGCCAAATCAATTAACTTAAGCCTTTCCACATACACCACCATATACCAGAAATCGGGATGCTACAGTTTTGCTTCTGCATCATCGTCAGTTTTAGCACAGTATGACTTCATAAAGTTAGGATATTCGCTTTTAGGAATTTCAAACCAACTACAAACACTCTGTTTTTGCTAATTTATGCTCAATCTTTTAGCTTGGAACCATCTGACAGTTGATGAGTGCTATGGTTCAATTTTGTTTCTCAGAGACATATGTTTCACTTTTATGGACTTCTCACTTCATTTGTCAGTTTTATCTGTATGCCACTAGATCACACCACTTCGAAATAACCTTCCATGCAAAAAGTTTGTTTTCTCGGACATCTTTGATACATAATAATGTTGTCATAGGAGCTTAAGCTATCGCTAAATTTCTTCAAAATTTTCATTACTGAGAGCATTCATTTTTGTAAGTTCTTTCTGTGCAAAAGTTAAAGATTTGTTTTCTACACAGGCTGATTGCTGCTTTGTCTAGAGATCTCTTGGAGGGCTTTATCCCCCGAGTGTTCTTGAACTCTTTATTCTTTGCAGCTGCAGGGTATTCGTATTAGAGTTTCTAAATCTGTTTTTAATCAATTATCTTTCAATGCTGCTACACTCTTCTACTGTTAGGGTAATCCAAACATTGTGACCATTGTACTTCCGTATAAGTCTTACTAAAAGTAAATGCTTGAGAAACCTGATGAATCGCTTCAAGATGCTTACAGAGTATTCGTTAATGTCGTGGAACTATGTTTTTTAAATCCATTTCTGTGTCATCTCACAATTGATTTAGTTGTTTTTTCCTCTCTGTATAGCTTATAACATGTTAACACATATTTTATCCTTCATTTTGTTGGTTTACGGTCGGTTTGCGCCTATGATCTGGCAGCATACTTAACTGGTATTTATTAAAAGTCATAACTTTTCATACCAAAGTTTGTGTCTCTCTGTTTGTGTCTCTCAGTTTGTGTCTCTCAGTTTGTGTCTCTCTGTTTGTGTCTCCTTGTTTGTGTCTCTCTGTTTGTGTCTCTACGTAAAGGCACTAGTCTGTCTATAAATAGAGAACATTGCAGAGAGACAAAGATATATACAAAACACAAAAAAACAATACACAAAGAGAGAAATCTAGAGAAAGAGAAAAACGTTATAGTGAGAGAAAGCTTGGAGAAATCAACCGGAAGGGCACTTGAACGGTGGCTAGTGGTTGATTTCCGTCTGTGATCTCAATCCCGACTCCTGCGTCCATTTCCAGATTATACCGAGTCATCTTAGTCACTAAACCGGGCTAAGGTATATGTTAGGGTTTAAACGTTTCTGCATAAGAACTCTTACACCTTTATGTGCATACATCGGCCAGAGAGAATTGCTAGATTTTTTTTACTTTAATTACTATCGTCTCACATATATACATGACATATATCACTAGCAATCTATTAACTGATATTTGGCAGATTGTTTAACTCTCTAGTAAGGGTCAAGTTTCGAGCTTCACTTGCGATTTCTGTGATCATATATTGACTATGTTCTAACCAACTTCTTTTATAATTTTTTTACTACCTTCCTTCCACGGATCGTGAACTCCTCAGCAACTCACAGAAAATGGTGCCGTGAAAGACCTGGATATTATTGAGCAGGTTGTTGGTGTTATTTAAAATATTGTACACTCAGGAATGTAGTTTTATATGTTCTATGTGATGAATTTTGGATCTTTTGTCACCCAGATATTCAAATCGTGGTGTTAAATACTAAAGAATCTGCAGAAGTATCTCGTCCGCGACATCGAAGGTATTGTCAGGTATGCAAAGTAAATGTTTTTAATGTAATCTACAGTGACTGTTTACTGTAATGGATCTGATTATGACACATGGTCTTTCTTTTTGTAGATCATCCTTGGAAGGCAAAACATGGCTTTCTCCATGTTCATAAATTTAACTATTTAGGGTTTTCTTCATCTTAGAGAAAATTCTGTAGTTATCAATTACGGGACTCCTAAGTTGTCAACTTCGTACTTGCTTAAGGGGTTCATTTGCAGTTGTTGTTTGCAGTGTTTCTTATGTCTACATAGTTGTACAATAATAATAAGGAAGCATGGTGTTAGCATTTGTTCTTAGTGTACTACTCATGTTCTGTTTATTTCATTTTGCAGTTCCTAATCAAGTTGTTTGTTAATCTTCTTAGTGGTTTCACTACACGACAAAAGATGTACCTTCAATACGTAAGATAAGATGGCTAACGCAAGGCCTAATTTATTTGATTAAAAGTCGTTTTAACAACAACAAAAAACCAGCCGGATTCCCGATCGAAGTGCTAACGAAGAAGTGTAAATACATAAGGACAAGATGGCTAAGTTTGGTGACTTAAAGTTCACGTTCCTTTTCAATTGTATGCTAAGTTCGTTTAACTATGTTTGAGATGTTAATAAACGAATATTGGACCTAATCTTGTTAGTGTGGTTTGTACATATGTGTTCTACCGGCTTCTCTATCAATAATGCCCCAACCATCCATATCAGTTAGGTTCCATGTTTTCTCACTAGGCTTATTGGCCGGCCCACTATTTCCGATAGTCGGAATATTAACCGGGAGATTTGAAAATCATGATACACTGACCCTGCAATCACCACATGAATGTTTCTCTTGTTTTGTCCTCACTCACATGATACCACAAATAACTTCCTGGTAGATCACCCATCCTTTGACTACTCCAGCTCAAACACGCTTAATCCTGCAGTTCTCTCTGGACGTGCAACCGAAAAGGTAAGCGCACTTTGGTGACATAGATAGGCAAATCAATTCTCTTAATTTTTTCTACATATACCAGAAATTGAGATATTACAATTCATCCCCACTCACTGAGTGCAACATCCTCATTGCACACCAAGACCAGTCCCTAAGACGCCTCCAAGGTCAGCCCTGGGACGGCTAACCGCCTGTGATACCACTTATAACGCCCCAACCACCCCTACGAGTGAGCCACAATTTCCCTTCATTAGGCCCGTGGGCCGGCCTACCCCTGTCCGACGGTTGAAACGTTAACCGGGAGGTTTAAAAGTCATGATATACTGACCTTGCAACCCATGAATGTTTCCCTTGTATTGGCCCCATTCACACGATATCACGAATGACTTCCTGGTAGGTCACCTATCCTTTGACTACTCCTACTCAAACACGCTTAACCCTAGAGTTCTCTCTGGATGTTCAACCGAAAAGGTATGTGCACTTTTGATGACATAGGTAGTCAAATCAATTTTTTTGACCTCTCTAAATAAGTTTCCATATATACCAGAATTTGAGATGTAACAATTCTCCCCTACTCACAGAGTGCAACGTCCTAGTTGCACACCAAGAACAGTCCCTAAGACGCCCTCCCAGGTCAGCATTGGGACGGCTAACCGGCACTGATACCACTTGTAACACCCCCAACCACCCCTACCAGTGGGCCCCACACCTGCTCAGTCGGCATGTGCGCCCAACCTTTTCCAACGGCCTTTGCGCTATTTTTTTGAAAGCTCCAGATAGTTGTCTACTAACCTGCAATCACCACATGACCGTTTTTCGTATTTTGGTCTCATTCACACAATACCGCGAATGACTTCCTGGTAGGTTATCCATCATTTGGCTACTCCAGCTCAAGCACGCTTCATCCTAGAGTTTTCTCTGGATGTGCAACCGAAAAGGTAAGTGCACTTTGGTGACATAAGTAGCCAAATCAATTCTCTTAAGTGTTTCCACATATATCGAAAATCGGGATGTTACACTATCCCACATTCACCTATAGAATTTCCAGAAACACAGATCAATCCTCTGTAAAAGAGGAAAATAAATTATGACACAGCTAGAAGAGACTCAGTGACAGATGATAAAGACCATAGCAAACAAAACAAAAAAAGAATTTAATGTGATTTCTATTTGGGGCGAAACTAGACAAAAAAGAGAAAACAGAGAAACAAAAGAGATATGTTCTTTGAGTGTTAATATAAGAATTGTGGCGAGTCATCACCTAAGCCATTAAATTTTAAAGGAAGACCTAAATAGGTTGATTATAAATAGAGTAAACAACATAAAGCTCATTTTGAGATTTTGGCAATCACAAATTTTACGTCTGAAATCACTTTCCATGCTTTTCTTGGAGATATTATATCAAGGTTGGCTTAAATCTTTCCACCGTGAAGTCTGGCAATGCATGAATGTATCCCAAAATTTAGCAAATGCCTCTCAAGACGCAGAAGAAGAGAGAATGACTGCTGGAGAAATAATCTAATATTATTACGTAATATAATAGTTGTTAAAAAAACTTGTAACACTCGTCTCATCCTCATCCCCGAGCGTGCAACTAACCCTAACTTCTATCTCAAATAATTCCATTTAATAAATCTTTCACTTTATATTAATAATTGAATAAATCCTATAAGCCAATAAATTCAATAAACTGATAACTCAAATAAAATCGTAAAATAATGTTTAAAACAAAAATACAGAAAAC
This sequence comes from Iljinskaea planisiliqua, assembly GCA_900108845.1. Taxonomy (NCBI): domain Eukaryota; kingdom Viridiplantae; phylum Streptophyta; class Magnoliopsida; order Brassicales; family Brassicaceae; genus Iljinskaea; species Iljinskaea planisiliqua. The sequence goes on along the minus strand of FNXX01000031.1, from coordinate 63,669 downwards.
TGTAAAAATCCCAAAATGTACCACCCGAATAATCATAGTACAAGTCTACTCATTTGTTTCACCTGAAAAGGGAAGAAAGAGGGGTGAGTAACATGGGAGTCACTCAGTGAGGTTGGGATGCTAAAACACACAAATCATAGCACATATAATAGAATAGCCTAAACATGAACAATCACAGAACCTAAAGCACCCAAACAAAGCAAACAATGGTCCTAGACGAGTTAAGTGACCGTCCCACGCTCCGAGGAGACTTAAAATGTATTATGTGACCAAACACATCGCCTGTAGATGCATTATCGATCTTAGAATACAGATAGCAGATCGACTTAGGCTGCCCGCACCCCCGCACACAAGCGACACTAGTGCAGAAGTCCGTCTCAGAGAAACATATCACAGTTAGCTAATAAATTACCATACTGGGTTCTCTAGACTTGAGTATCAATATGCAGAATACCCCTCACCCTAGCCTTAACCACGAAAAACAATAGGATTTCCTATGCCCTAAAGCTCCAGATCGGTTCTCCTTTAACAATTATCAAATCTAAGAGTCCAAAATCACCCTGTAAATGTTCAGGTCAAACGGACCACATTTGCTTAACCAAAACTCACATCTCAAAAGAATAGTCTCGGATCAGCACTAATCAAATACGCTTTGGAAACACGACTATAACTATGTACTGATATCTCTGATATAAATTAACTTGGTCTCTTTGGAAAGAAGACATTCGGGGCTTTCCAATGATAGGTGGATTGTTCGGTGGATTCTCACGGTTCGTCAGAAACTCTATTTACAAGGTGGCGGCAGACTGATGATGGGAATCTGGCACTGCGCTGAACACGCTCGAAAAAACAACCATAAGTTTCAATACACAGATACGAATGATAAACCGCTTGTGGAAGTAGAATAATGAAGATGTCAAAGCACACCTACTGAGTTTCTGATTGATTGAATTAGATTTACTTATCCGATTATTCCTTCTCCCAAAACTGGTCGGATCTGCCTCTTATGTCCTTCTAGGTGGTCCGGTGGCTTTTCGTTTGAAGTCGCTAATCGAAAGCTTGATTTCTGCAGAGTTCGATGCAAGGATATTTTTATAGGAAAATAAAATAAGAAGAGATTATATATAGGGGAAAAGACATAGAGTTTTGATCTTATCGAATTAGGCTTTAATGGACCTCGTATTTGAGTTGTTACAAAAATGCTACTGTAATTTTCTTCGGAAAAACAAGTCAGCAACGGGGTACCACCTCAATGACATGGATAAAAGATGAAAAAGTGCAACTATTACAAACAGATGGAAAAATTCAGCACCTTCATCTAAGCACATAAACTATAGAGAAGGGAGATCAACACCAACAACGGAACAATGGCTGAGATACCCTCGTCAACCAAACATTAATCTCATTTACCCCTCTTCTAATTCCATTTTATTTTAGATTTAATTTTAATTGAGTAAAGGTGGTTGATTTCTATTGTATCCCTAAACACTTAATAAAACTACAAAAATGCCACTGTTTGATTTCCAACATTTGTGACTTTTCCTCTTCCCCATACCCACGCGCCCTTCCGTTTCCTTATCTGTAAAAAAAAAAAGGCGAAAAAAGATCCACAGTAAAACCCATCCCAGTAAAAGCGAAATCCAAATTTGAAAAACCCGACCAACTCTCTTCCCTCCGTACCCTCCTCCAACGAACGGATCCTAAAAACACTTGGAAAAACTCACTAATTTTGGTGAATAGCAATTCAGACGCAAGTCGCTGGAAATCGAAAGAGGTAACGCTCAGATTCTTGACGGTTTTTGAAGTCTCTTCAGATGGGAGCTTCTATTTGCTTAGTCGATTCTAACCTATTTGCGCGATTGGGATGTAGGCAGAATTGTCTCACTTCTCGTCCCTCAACCATGTTCCGTAGTAAAAATCCTATGTATAGATTGAGAGAGAAAGTTCCGGGAGAAGTTCAGGAACCCGAAGATCTCCCTTCAGGAGAAAGCAGCCGAACCGTAACAGACGGCAATTCTGATTCGACGGTATGTATAACCAACTTTTGGTACTTGCATGTCCGTTTTGAGAAAACATGGATTTTCGATTTAAACTTCAGTTTTTGGGAATTAAAAGTAACACTCGTTATATGTTGAAGGGAACTGAACCGATGCTTCCAATGGAGATGCACTTCAAGCCATCAGAGTACGTGAAGAAAATCAAGCTCTCGACAAGGTGTTATGTCACGCAAGCAGTAGATACACTTTTAAAAGGGTTAAAGCATCCGCTTAAACCTGATGAGAAGAGTTGGTTTTTGAATCATCCCCAATTCAAGCATTTCTTCAACATGCACAAGGACCCAAACCACAAGTTGATGGGCATGTGGATGCTACTACTTCGAACGGTGTGTACAAACAAGAAGAAGGAAGCTTGGTTCATTGTTAATGGCGTTCCCATTCAGTATGGTCTTACGGAACACGCTCTCATCTCTGGTTTGAACTGTCGCAGCTATCCTCGGGACTATGACCAATTGGGTAGTATGGAGTTCGTGGAGAAGCACTTTAAGGCGGGAGCTAGTATTAGATATGCCGAAGTGAAAGAAAAACCATTGTCAATGAGATATTCTGAAGATCGGTTGAAGATGGTTGTCCTCTTCTTTTTATCAAGTGTGATTATTGGACAGTCGAAGACAGGACCCGATGCTCCTTCTGTGGAGCCCTTCTTTCTCAGAGCTGTGAATGATCTTAATTTGTGCAAGACATTTCCCTGGGCGAGATTGTCTTTTGATAACAATATGAGAGAGATCGAACACACTTTGGATCATTTTGGAGGAGAAGTTCGCGGGTCAAATTGGGCTTATCCATGTTTTTGCATTCCTTTGGAGGTAAATATGAATAAATGTATTTGTCAGTATTACTTGTATTTCGTTATATTTGAAGCTAACTCAAACTATATCTTTCGTTTGTAGCTTTTATCGTTTGAGGCAATCTCATCACTGAGGAAGAAATTCCGAGAAGATGTTCCAACTGCGAAGAAGACGTGCCCAAGGATGTGCAAGAGGAAGTTTAAACGGAGTGCCATGAAAGGATTTTCTCTTGAGGAAATAAATGAAGCACTTGGTAAAACTAAGGTCAGTAATCCTTTTTGTTTTGAACTTTTTAAAATTGCATTGTTTATTTATAATCCTTGTTTATATTCACAGGAGATTGATAACATCTTAATCCCTTACGCCGAGGAAGAAGCTTTTATTGCTCGAATTACTGAGGAGGATGACGACGAAGATTTCTACGACCCTATTATTCATAGTTGGATGAAGTGTCTTGTCGATGAGGAGAAACCAATCTGTTTTGAGCAGATGTATGAACAAGATGTGGCAGCCCGATTAGAGGAAGTTGTGAGTGAGCCCAATGCGGCAATTGACAGCCAGACCAATACGACAATTAAGGCCCCGCAGAATGCAGCATCGACGAATGCTGCTTTGGAGGCACTCGGTCAGAGCCTGAAGAATACCATGGAGAGAGGGTTCAAAGAAGTAAATAAGAAGGTTGTTGAAATCGAGAAAAGACTGTTAGTTGTGGAGGGATATGTGAAGGAGCAATTACATGCTCGGACGGCATATGAGGACATGCATTACACTTTTAATCAACAGTATGAGGCGACTACGGTTTTGGAAAGAGAGTCTGAGAATGTTGAGAATGAGGAGGAGGGAGAACAGGTGATAGAGAAAAAGGCAGAAAAAGAGGCAGAGCAGGAGGAAGAGGAAGCCGAGAAGGAGGAAGAGGAAGCCGAGAAGGAGGAAGAGGCAAATACCGTTTTAAATAATTGTGATAATAGGTAATACTAAATACAGTAACTTATACAAAATAATACTGATTGTGTTTTGCAGGAGAAGTTGAAGAAAACAAAAAAGGTGAAGGGTTTAAAGAGAAAAGTGGGTACCCCTGTCACGTATGGGAGGAGAGAGAGGACCAGAAAAGTTTCCCAACTAGAGGCAGAGAAGGAGACAGAACAAGAGACAGAGCAGGAGGTAGAGGCAGAGAAGGAGGCAGAAAAGGAGGCAGAGCAGGAAATAGAGAAGGAGACAGAGCAGGAGGTAGAGGCAGAGAAGGAGGCAGAACAAGAGACAGAGCAGGAGGTAGAGGCAGAGAAGGAGGCAGAGCAGGAAATAGAGAAGGAGACAGAGCAGGAGGTAGAGGCAGAGAAGGAGGCAGAAAAGGAGGCAGAGCAGGAAATAGAGAAGGAGACAGAGCAGGAAGCCGAGAAGGAGGAGGAAGCAGTGAAGAACGCAGAGAAGAAGGAGGAAGAAGAGGCAAATACCGTTTTAAATAATTGTGATACTATGTAATACTAAGATATAGTAACTAACTAATACAAAATAATATTGGTTGTGTTTTGCAGGGGAATTTAAAGAAGGCAAAAAGGGTAAAGGGTAAAGTGGTTACCCCTGTCACGTATGGGAGGAGAAAGAGGACCAGAAAAGTTTACCAACTAGAGGAAGATAAAGAGCAGGAGCAGGAGGCAGATAAGGAGGCAGAGAAGGAGCAGGAGCAGGAGGCAGAGAAGGAGCAGGACCAGGAGGCAGAGAAGGAGCAGGACCAGGAGGACGAGAAGGAGCAGGGGGACGACGCAGACACAGAAGAGGTAAATACCGTTTTTTAAAAATTGTGATATTTGGTAATGCTAGGTAATACTAAATAATAGTGGTTGTGTTTTACAGGGGAACGAAGGAGAAGAGGACGTTTTTCCATTATCACTGGAGAGGTGTAGCACTGTGAGAGTTAAAGACGGGAAAAGAGTAAAGGAAGTGAAGCGTACCCCTGTCTCGTATGGGAGGAGGAAGAGGACCAGAAAACTTTCTCAACATGTGTTACCTCCATACACAGAGGAAAACGGCAAGAAGTTTAATAAGAAGTGAACTATGCTGTGCTATGTGTTGTGTTTTCCATTTTAAAACTATGCTATGGTATGATGTTTTGTGTTTTCCATTTTAAAACAATGCTATGTTATAAATTATGTTTTGAAACAACGATAAGCAAAGTTTAACATAAAACATAGACAGAACATTAAACATTAAACTCCCAGAACATGAAACATTAAACATGAAATATTAAACAGAACATTAAACATAGACAGAACACCGCAATTTCAGCTCAATTAAACATTGTCTCGACCAGCAAGAATATTCTTCAGCTCCGCAATTTCCTCACGCATTTTTGATAGCTCGTATCGAATGGTACCAAATTCCTGGAACCTCTCTTTCTGCTCGCGAAGCTCAGTATGTAACATTTCAAGTTCCTCTTCGACACCATGGAGCCAGAATTTTCTTATGTGTAGGCCGTCATTCTGCACATAAAAAGATATTAATAAGGACACATATTCAAGGATGCAGGTAAAATATCTCACCTAACCAAAGGGCGAGAAAGGACTCACCTCATACGCTTTGCAGGTAAAATATCTCTTTGCGAAGTCGGGTTCAGTTGAGGTTTCAACAACCTCACAAATTATTTTCTCTCCACAAGGACAACGTCTCCTAATGCCATAGTCAGCATAAGGGATCCACTCTAATCTCTCCATTAACTTCTTGTTCCTCTTGTCCGAACGGTAGTTGGGGTCTAGGGGATCCATTACGTAGATCTACAAAGCGTAAGCAATTTAAAATTTGACAACAAACCCAGAATAAAGCGTAAGCAATTCCAAATTTGACAACAAATCCAGAACACACTTATTTTCAGATATGAGAGGACAGTTTGGATAGATGAGAAAACGAGGCACTGCCCGAATATGGACAGTGTGGGAAGTGTGGGGAGAGAGGGAAACCTAAGGAGGGGGAGGGAAACCTGAATAATAAAATGGGAGGGAAGGGGAGGGAAACCTGAATAATAAAATGGGAGGGAAGGGGAGGGAAACCTGAATAAAAAAATGGGAGGGAAGGGGAGGGAAAATGAGAAAAATTCTGAAAACCCTAGATTTTTGGGATTTTTGTGAAACCAAATAAAAATTAGAGGACCACTTGTGTAAAATGGATACACATGCGCCGTCATGTGTACATGGGTGCCCTTTTTTGCTTACGTGGATGCCGCCAAAATTACACTTAGTTCTCCCCAGTTTTGTAGTTATACCAATTTGTAAATAGTTATACTTTTTGGTGTTTTGAAGTTTAATTAGTTGTACAGTACCACAAATATTAAATTTGTAGTTTAACAGATGTTTTTAGTCAATACTTTCACAATTCTGAGGTTTTTTATGTATTAACATGTTTTAAAAATCATTTTCTGTACGTTTGGCTTCCTAATGTGATTAGTCTTAAGAAAGTGTTCATAGAAGTGTAAGGTATTGTTTCTATAAATATGCTAATAATGAACTATATAATTTAGTATATATATATATATATTTTTAATAAAAAGAAATGAAATTATAACCATGTAAGAAGAATGATATTTCTTAATAAAAATAAAGGAAAATATATATATTTGTTATAAAATATATATATAATATATATTTTAGATAGATAAAAAATATAAACAATAATATAAGAATATATATATATATATATATTTAAAAATATATATATATTTGTTATAAAAATATATATATATATATTTAATATATTAAACCGAGTATTTCAAAGTTACACCACTTATACATAATATTTCAAAGTTACAAACAAGAAGACGAAATATAAAGATAAACTAAGCATCACTACCACTTTGAAAATATGCATACATCCCTGATAGTCCTCTACCTCTCCCTCTGCCTCTCCCTCTCCCCCTCCCTCAGTGTTCTCCAGCTGATGGGAACCTTCTTTCTTGATTTCTTCCAGTCTTCTTGACCAACTCCGGTGGAAAGACACACAAATTTCGTATATGCTCAGGAACAATCCAATCAGACTTATGAGGTACTGGATAAATCGTCCTGCAATACGCCAATGACCATACCTCCATTGAATAATATTTAGAGCAAAACTCTTGGAGATGGAGATCCGTCTCTGTCTCCCCACTCATGAAGATGGCAGAAGCAATTGCATGCACACATGGGTATCTATCTATATGAAAGTGCCTGCAACTGCAAGTTTTCCTTCTCATATCAACCAAATAAGACTTGCCATCACGTCCAATGACGCTGTATTCACGAAAGAAGCCGTTCAATTCATAAACCGTCAATTTCTTTGCTTCCGGTGATATTTTATGGAGTTCTTTCTCCACATACGCCACAAGCTTCTGTGTGTTTGATCCTGCAGCAGTGTTCCTATGCTTGTTAAACCATTCAGCCATTTTTTCAACTATCACATCAATCATTGGTAACAGCGAGTATTTTCTAGCTTTCCTTAAAACACCATTAATAGATTCAACAATATTGGAGGTGTCTATGTTGTATCTTTCTCCTGGAAAATAACATCTCACCCATTTCTCGACAGCAACACGATTGTCCAGATACTCTGCTGCAGCAGGATACTTGGTTCTAAAAGCAGCATAAAGAGTCAAGAACTCACTCTCTGTATAGGCATGAGCACATTCCTTGAATTTATGTACACATGTATCTTTGTTGACGTAATAAACGCTTCCTTTCACGTTTTGAGACAAATGTTGTATACAATACCCATGCTCAGATAACGGGAACACCGCAGCCATCGACTTGATGAGGCTAGGGTTTCTATCAGAAAGAAACACCATTCCAGGATCATCCGGTATTACTGATTTCAACCTATTCAAGAACCACATCCAGCTAGCCTCTTTCTCACCGTCAACTACACCAAAAGCAATTGGATAATGATGATGATTAGGATCTTGAGCTGTAGCAACAATTAAAACACCACCATAACTAGTCTTAAGGTGGGTTCCATCCACTACAATGACTTTTTTCATGGCTTGAAATTCCTCAATGGAAGCTCCCAGAGCAAAGAATAGATACTTAAACTTTTTCCCCTCATCCAATTCCACATAAGTCTGTGTACCAGGATTCATCAACTCTAGCATGTACATATAACAATACAACATTTGGAAACTCTCCTCTGGACTTCCCCGCACATCATTCGCAGCTTGTTGTCTTCCCCTTAACGCAGTAGAGTATGATACTTTAACACCAAGTCTCCCTTGAACCATCCCGATCAAATTTTTAGGAGTAGGAGTGTCGAATTGCCCCGGATAATCTTCATGTAAAACAGATGCAACTAATCGTGGTGTGCCTTTCCTTCTATTTCAGCTTGTAACTGACGTAGCTCTAGAGCATGTATGCATATTGTTGTAAGTTCTAACCGTGAAACTATCTGAATTCATAAGCTTTGCAGCTCGTAATGACCACTTGCAACCAGCTTTAGCTTCACGACATTTGACCACATATCGCTTTCTGTCAGACTTGATTGTTTCAACCTCAAAACAATTCTGATGTGAAGCTTTATGAACTAAATCTTGCACTGTCTCTTTACATCGAAATTCTTGGCCTATGGTCATATCAATACCATCTTCCCAACCAGTATTTACACTCGATTCTTCTTCTATACCAGCTGGAACCTCATCTTCCAAGTCAGTATTACCAAGTTCTTCCCTTGAAACATTTCTTCCTTCATACTCTTCCGATCCTTCGCCAATGTAGAAAGTAACCATATCATCATTACCATCTCTATCTTCATCACAATCTATACCATCATTAACATCTCTACCAAACAACTCTTCATTACTTATACCATTACCACTTTCATCATCATTTTCTTGCCCAATTCCCTGGTTTTCATCAACCTCTTTCACAATCTCCACATGCAACAGACTTCTACATGTTTGGTTATTAACTTGCATTAGGTAGCCAAGAACTTCATCATTATTCCGGATATATGATGGTTTCTTAGGATCCACTACCAATGGAAAGTAACTAACTTTCAGTTGTGTCATTGCTTCATCTTTCTTAATCTTCCAGCAAGTTCCTTCAACTAACCAATCATATGTGACCTCCTCAACAGATGTCTTTATCACTAAAGTGTGAATTTCATCTTCTCCTAAGATCCATCTAATCTCTTCACCGTCCTTTTCATAACATCCCCCATAATCAAAACAAATAACAGTGTATCTACCATTATTCATTTCCCCTGTACAAGAATAAAAAATACCATTAGCATATGTCTCAATCATATGAGTTCTCTCTGTAATACAACTTAGTTATACCAGTTCGTTTATGTAATACTGGTTCTATCAGTAATACCAGTTTTCGAATTACACTCAGTAATACCAATTGCACTAACTAATGTAATACCAGTTGCGGTTCAGTAATACTCAGTTCGTCCACCCAGAAAATTTTCTTTTCATCTGCCAAACTACTATGATTTACTACGATTCAAAATGATTCGATACGCATTTAACCATTATAACTGCTCTTCTTTAACATGTAATCACCTTTCCAATCAACTTACCAAATAATTTCAATTACCAAATAATCCAAAAAAAAAGAGTAAAACTCCATTTTGTTATCTAAGAGGAATGTAACACTCTCCTAAACACGATTTTACTAAGATTAAAAGCGCAGAATTATAACCGCAGCAAAAACACTCACCTTTCGAAGAATTCCTTAAACGTTGGAGAAGCTGGAGAATAATGGCGGAAGCTGTCTGTTTTTGGGAGACATGGAGGAAGGCGACGAAGGTGGAGACCAAAGAGAGATTCACTTTGTAGGACCCAGTGACAGTTGAATTTGTTGTTGAGAGCAGTAAATGAGGGATTAGGTAATTTTTAATGTTTGTGGTCATGTCCATTTAATTTATTAATGGAATTTCGATTTATTTAATTGTTAAAAGGGAGAATGTAAAAGTGAGAACAAAATAGCAGAGGGGTAGTGAGATTAGCAAAAAGGTAGTGAGATTGTTTTTAAAGATTTAAGGGTATCTCAGTCTTTCGTCCACCAACAACTAAATGCAACAAATCAGAAAAAGCCCTATTCTTTAGTCAGGACAAATATCATGTTTTGAATTATTGTTATTTTTTCTTTTATTCCTTTGATACAATTTTTTATCATTAGCATAAACAATGAACATTATTTACGAGCTGTCTTAATAGATTGAAAAAATAATATTAAGGAAGAACCAAACATTTGAAACAACAAACATATACAATTTTACGAAACAAACTCTAGTGTTAAAATAAATATTTACTCCGACAAGTTTTACTTACGACTCATAATTTATGAGAAGCAAAAGCCGGAAATGAGGCAAAAAATGGCAAAAAAAAAAAAAACATTATTCAAATGGGAATACATCAAAGATAACTCACAAAAACCCAAAGAAGAACAATGACATCTACCAGACGTTAATATTCGACATCAAATAGGAGAAACATTAGTGACTGCAAGACCGTAGTACGGCGAAAACAAACATGACGATGACAATTCAAAATTACAAAAACAACAATCAACAATATAAGAAAACACATCACAATTAAAAAAAATATACAGGAAATATTTACACTTACTACATATATATAACAAACCAATAAAGAAGTCCAATAATAATCAGCAGAAACGAGACAAATACATGCGACTCTAATACAAAAAGAAGCCAAGGAACACCAATGTAAGAGTGAAGGGGAAATTAATAAAGCAGCCTTTACTTCTTTAAATAACCTGATTGTAGGGAAAAAAAAACGAACGATAAAATAAAATAATTAACAAACAAAATGACATACAACTATACCATTTGAAAAGAAAATTCCAAAAAGATAACAAAAAAAACCCGGCAGAGTAACCTAAACAGTATAGTGGATGATGGTTGGGTTATACCTTAGTTCTGCAGCCATATTTATCTTTAACATTAACACTCAACCAATCATATTGTAACCTAATCTATAATCAAGCAGCAGAAACTGCAAATACAAACCACAATTAAAGAAACTAAAAGCACCACCAAAACTTAGTCTTAAATAAAGTGCACTTCTTGCGCCAAGGCGCAAGGCACATTTGGTGTGCTCATCGCTTTGGTCACTTGCGGCATAGCATTACTCCAGAAGACAAGGCGAGAGCCTATCTTGTCAAAACGTTACAGCTTTGTTTTGATCTAGTTAGGATATTTTGACCGATTTTTTAAATTAATAAAATCATATTTGAAAATTTTTAAATAAAATATTAGGTTTACAACTCTGTTTTCTGTGATTCAGAATCTAATTTTTATTGCTTTAGGATATCTAGTAATTTTCTTAAAGATTACTTTTGCTTTTCCTTTATGTTTTTATGATGGCTTGATTTAGTGTTTTCATGTTTTCTCATTCGGGATATTGATGTTTGGAAATTTTGGATTTGACTTTTTGGCTACAAAATTTATAGATGCATTTTTATGCTTTATTGTTTCTATTGATTTGATACTCAAGGCGCACGCCTTAATGCGCGATGGCACATGACACATAGCTCGGAACAGAACGCCATGGTGAGTATTAAGAAATTTAAAACTCAGCATCAAAACAAACGCCCAAACACAATAACACACAAAATGAAGTGACTGAATTATATAGAGGTTACAAACTACACAAAAATGAAAAAAAAAAATGGCAGAAAAACCCTGACCAACAAAACTAGAACATCTCCACTGATATACTCAGAGACATTATCTCCCAAGTAGGAATTTCATCCCGAACGAAGATGTAATATCCCTATCCCAGCCCATCTCATTTTAATTATTTCTTTTGCTCAATTCAAACCCAATTAAAATAAAAAGGCCAAAAACCTTTTTTAATAACGTCCCACATTGGAAGTTTACGATTTTTACCTCTCTCTTCCCTCCCTATATAAGGAGCTTCATCCCTTCTCTTTTTCTTCACCAAGTCAAAGCAGTGCTTTGCCCAGTGGTCAGTTGTTGTCGGATCATCCGACGACCAATCACTTATAAATCTTTTTAGTGATTTTTTCCGGCGAGTTCTGCTAAGTTTCCGGCGAGCTTCCAGTCAAGTTTCCGTAAAGTTCTTACGAGCCTTTTAGTAAGTTTTTCATCTCCTTCCTCTTTCTGTTCTTGTCCTTATCTAGATTTGTTCGGTTTTAGTTTAGTCTAGGTCGGTTTAGGTAGATTGAATAGGTTCAGGTTTCCGAGTCTGGGTCTGGGTCGGGTCGGGTCCGGTTTGACTGGTTTGACCGGTTTAACCGTTGACTTTGACCATTGACTTTGACCATTGACTTTGACCAGTTGACTAGTTAACCTATGACCGCTGTTCAAAGGCCGTTCTCACTCGATTTTTCGTGATGATTTCAGTTTTAGCATCTGTTTGAGCATTCGGAGTTCAGAAGCCGCAGTTATCATCCATTTTGGCCAAAGTGAGGGCTTTTCCGCAGACTACCGTGTTTTTCGTCAAGAAGCGCCATAGATGGAATCTAGTACTAAATGTGTTCCGTTTTTTTTATCGAGTCTAGGTAGTTTTGCTTGTAAATTGGACCTAGGAATATAGATGATTCAACCCATTGATTGTGCATTAAATTGTTAATTGAGTCTTTTAAACTTGCTAGAGCTAGGATTAGTCGACTATGTGAGTCGATAGGATTGCGGGGGTACAGAGACGTGACTTCTGTACTTGCGTCGTGTGTTGTGTGCGTAGTGGTGCTGGCAGCTCAGTCGATCTGTTGTCTAGTACCATTAGAGATCGATAAATCGTCTTCGGGCGGTGTGATTGGGCACTATCCCATAAGTTGTCCTTCTAGGAGGAGGGTGCCGCCGGTCACTGGATCCGGTAGTAGGACATTGACTGTTTTTTGGGTACTTTAGGTACCGTGTTTGTGCATGTTTAGTCTGTTTTCCGTGTTTGGAGTGCTATGACCAGATTGCGATTTCTGTGATTAGCATCCCATACTTCACTGAGTAACTCCCCAGTTACTCACCCCTATTTCTTCCCTTTTCAGGTGAGACCGACGAGTATATATATGCTTCTTTGGGATTTTATGTTTTCTTCGTATTTTATTTTATACATTAAGCATTTGAGGTATTTGAGCTATGAGACATTGAGGATTAGAGTATTTGAGTTATGTGTTGTGGTTAGTGGCACACCGTTCTCGAGTGTCGATGAGACGGGTGCTACATTTTGGTATCAGAGCTGGTTAGTCGTCCCAGTTCTGACCTGGGAGGTGGTTTGTGACCTGTCGTGGTGCGCAACGAGGACGTTGCGCTCTGTGAGTGGGGGTAAATTGTAACATCCCGATTTCTGGTATATGTGGAGAGGTTAAAAGAATTGATTTGGCTACCTATGTCACCAAAGTGCACTTACCTTTTCGGTTGCACATCCAGAGAAAACTCCAGGGTTAAGCGTGCTTGAGATGGAGTAGTCAAAGGATGGGTGACCTACCGGGAAGTCATTCGCGGTACCGTGTGAGTGAGGCCAAAACACGGGTAACGGTCACGTGGTGATTGCAGGGTCAGTATATCATGACTTTCAAACATCCCGGTTAACACACCGACCGTCGGACAGGGGTGGGCCGGCCCATGGGCCTAGTGAGAGGACATGGGGACTCACTGGTAGGGGCAGTTGGGGTGTTATAGAAGATTAGACAAGTCACAGCAGCATCACCAATTTTGGAAAAGGCAACAATTGACAAAAGAGTTTACAAGTACCTAAACCTCCAACCACTGGCGCTATATCCAAACTGAAATTTAACTGAAATAACACAACTACAAGACTAGAACATCTATAAGCAGCAGTTTGGGGTTAGTACTGGTATGGTATTTAACTATAAATTTTTTTAATGTTAAGTGATAACTCTCCATTTTGCATCATTTTCTTGAGCATTCCATAGTAGTGTAATTCTCATTCATGCATCTTTCCCCTTGTTTCAGTCCTATTTTCACTCATAAAAGACTGAGCATGCATTAGGACAGATTTTAGTCATTCATGCAAATTTTGGAGTTGTTATCAGTTGTTTGAGAAATTAAGGTTACTCGGAAGAGGCTTGGAGCGATCCACAAGTTTGGAAGAAAAAGACCATAAGAAGATGAAGATCTCTCATCGATCAACAGGCACGCACAACAGGAAGAACCTGGTACAGTGCACCCTAAGTTTGCACATCGGCCAATCATAATGGTCTCAACCCCATGTTCGTCCATATTGCTATACAAGTCCGTACGATCTTATCCGCGTCTCCATCTCAGAGCACTACGCTCCAAGGCCAGCTTATCGTAGGCAAAAAGTGGTCTCGAGTAGGGTTTTTGTCGTGCACCTATAAAAGCAACCTCACGCTCGCCTATAAAAAGTGGTCCCGAGTAGGGTTTCAGATTTGCTTTTATTTGTAGACCTTTTTTGGTTCTTCTTCCCCTTTCATTAAAAACTCCATTGTTAAACCTTGTTTTCTTATAAAATATCACAGCTTTATATATTCTACCCACAATTTAATCCTTCTTCCCCTCTCTAATCATGTTTAACACTCTTTCCACCATGGGATTAGTGGTTAAATCCATGATTAGTGAGTAGTTTAATTTTGGTTTCAAACTGAGGTTAGGCGGTTTCGAGTAAAGGATGAATCTTTAGTGTCTCTTTGAGCTTAATGATTTTGATCTCTTCTTGTTTGATGTTCCTAAGGCTTGATCTATCTTCGCTATTTGGATCTTGATTCTAAGTCTTCCTAAGCAAATACCATGCTACTGTAAGACTCGATCTATCAAATAAGAAAATCACTTGTCATAGCCTAAGAAATTAGTTGACTAAGAAGTGATTTTGGCTTGATAAAAACTTGCTTAATTATGCATGCTTATTCGTGTATCACTAGGGAAACGTTAGGTTAGATTATGGTTTTGCATATGGACTCTTGTCATGAGAGTGGATTAGTGTAGTTTATAACTCCTTAGCCATGAGATTAGCTTCATCGGGAGATGATTTATGCATAATGTTTCAACCTTTATTCGATTCCACCTATCCATGCCTCATTTCTAGAACCTGATCAATTATTTCCTTGGTTCTCCGATTGCTCTGCTTTTACTTTGTTTATTTAGATTTGTTTCTGAAGTTGATTGGTCCTTATTTAAACTTGTTAATATCAATTAAGTTATAGCCTTGTTCTTTGATCCCTCTTGATTTTCCTAGTATCTCAAGCTTGCCAAACGGATTAATTAACCCTCAACATTGTACCACATACGGTTGTAGTTGTTCTGGGCATTGACAAGTAGCCTAAAAATCTACTATCAAGTGGCACCGTTGCCATTTGGGAAATGTTTTCGAGTATTGAGTTTCGGATTTAAAAAGAAAGACTATGACTTTGTTTTAAGTTACTAATCATTCTTCTTGAGCATATTTTGAAGGTACAACTCGATACAGAACGTAATGGATGAAGAAACGATCAACATTGGCTTGCAAGAAAACGAGGCTGGTGCAAACCACAAAGCTGTTATGCAACCGAAACGGGCAATAGGAGACTGCTATTCACCAAGCAAGTACAAACCGCAACATGGCATTACTCCACCTTCGAGCAATACCAGTTTTGAGATCAAAAGTAGCATGCTCGCTATGGTCAGGAAGTCAAAGTACAATGGTGATCCAGCAGAAGACCCATTAAAGCACCTTGATGACTTTAAGAAAGTTTGCTCCTTGACAAAGCAAGATGGCATATACGAGGATGGATTCAAGCTCCGACTCTAGATCTTTCCATTCTCACTATGAGGGAAGGCCCACCAATGGGAGAAGACACTGACGTCTGGATCCATTACAACATGAGAACACTGCAAAGGTGCCTTCCTCAAGAAATTCTTCCCACAATCAAGAACCGCGAAGCTCAGACAAGACATCTCCACATTCATTCACCTTGAGGATGGGAGATTCAGTGCTGCGTGGGAAAAGCTGAAAGGTTACACCATCAAATGCCCTCACCACAACTTTTCTACTTCATCTCTCCTCAGTATTCTTTATAGAGGAGCTTCCAAGCAGTACAAAACACTCCTTGATGCTGCCAACAATGGACTCTATCTCAGACAGGATGAAGAAGACAGTTTGCGTTTACTGGAGAATTTGGCAACAAGTGCAGGACAATATGATGATGAAGAATCAAGCGCCGATTCGAACACAACAATTACAAAGGAGGTACTGGAGCTACAAGCACGACTAGATGATTTACTAAAGTCAAAGGAGAAGCCGGTTGTTATAATTCAGATGCACAAGCTGAAACAAGTTGCGGAGGCTCCTAATTAGGACGAGGTTCACATTCCACCAGATAGACAACACCAACACGACCCACAACATGCACCAAACCAGCCCTATGGAGCAGCATCGAACCTTTATGCTATCCACAATACACTCGGGTATACTCCTATCTCACCTTATTATCAGCCACCACCACATCTCAGTTCCACTATCTTTTATCACCACATTACAATGGTTATGGATACTACCCACATCCGACTCAAGAAGCGGACACCAAAAGCTTTCTAACTCAACTTGTCTGTGACCAATCTGCTACCACTAAAATGCTTGAAAGCATGGCAGCCCGGATTGACAAATTAGAAACTGATACAACCTTGTTTCAGCAGCCTCAAACCTGTACCGCTTCAACTAGCCAGCCATTGCTTCCACAAATAGCCTACGTTCAAGCAGTCACATTACAAAGTGGACAGCTTTGAAAAATCTGAGGATGAACCAGTTGAGGAGATACAAGAAAGCGTGGAAGATCAGGTCCATACCCAGCTTCAAGAAAGGGAAAAGAGCAAGAAATACAAGAAGCTCATAAAGAGAACAGTAAAGAGTCACGGTTTGTACCTCCACCATACAAACCTCCTTACCCATTACTGATTCGATTCAAGAAGCAGCTCTAACAAAAATACAAGGCTTTAATGGATGAGCAATTGAGGAAGGTCGAGCTCACAATGCCACTCGGGGATGCCCTTGCTCTTATACCATCTTACCAAAAGTTCTTGAAGGAAGTCATTATTGAAAGAACAAAGGAACTCCAAGGGATGGTAGTCTTGACTCATGAATGTAGCGCCATTATTCAGAAAAAGATTGTCCCTAGTAAGCTAGTAAATCCTGGAAGTTTCATTCTCCCATGCTGAATAAGTCCTATCACGTTCTTAGGGCTGAGTTTAAGTTAGATGCAATTGTCTATAGCCACCAGGCTAGGGTTAACGAGCTATAAACCAAGCCTTATCTTTCTAGTCCTAGTTGACCGGTCTATGAGACTCCCAAAGGTCTTCTTGAAGATGTCCCTATCAGGATAGGTTATATGGAAGTACCAACTGACTTTGTAGTCTTAGAAATGGATGAGGAACTGAGAGATCTTCTGATTCTAAAATCGCCATTTATTGCCACGGGCGGGGCTGTTATAGACGTGAAGGGAGGAAAGACCGTACTAAACTTAGGACAAGACATAAAACTGAAGTCTGATATCAACAAAGTCATGCAGAAGCCCACCACCGGAGGAAAAGCTTTTTTGGGTTGATTCTCAGGAAGAACTTAATGAAGAAATCTATGAAGAGATAGCACTACAAGATCCTCTATTAGTAGCTTTGACAAAGGAAAAATGGGAGTTTAATTTTCAAGATCAAAAGAGTGATTACTATGTTATGAGGATGGATTCTCGAAAGATAGTGCAGGACGATGAATTCCCTTTAAATGTGGAACATGAGAGACTGAGGAGTTTTATGACCAGAGAAACCGACACCTTAGGAGCTAAAGAAACAGCTGAAACAACCTCACGCACACAAGAGTAGCTCGTACACTATGATTGGAGCGAACTCAATGCTCCAAAGGTGAATCTCAAACCATTACCCTCCAGGCTAAGGTACACTTTCTTGGGAACAAACTCTACTTACCCTGTTATTGTCAACGTGAACCTTACTATGGATGAGTTAGAATCCCTGCTTAAAGAGCTCAGGAAGTACAGAAGGGCAGTATGATACTCAGATGACATTAAGGGCATATCCCCAACCCTTTGTACTCATAGAGTTCATCTTGAGGACGAGTATATGAGCTCCATTGAGCATCAATGGCGGTTAAATGCCAACCTTAACGATATATTCAAGAAAGAAATCTTAAAACTGCTTGATGCCGGTGTGATTTACATAATATCAAAAAGCAAATGGGTCTCACCAGTGCATGTGGTTCCTAAAAAAGGAGGTTGATTGTCGTTAAGGGCGAGGCCGATGAACTTATTCCTACTAGGACCATCAGTGAACACCGTATGTGTATATGCTATAGGAAGCTTAATGCAGCCTCTAGGAAAGACCACTTCCCCTTGCCCTTGATAGATCAGATGCTTGAGATATTAGTAAACCATCCATTCTATTGTTTCTAAGATGGATATAATGGTTTTTGTCAAATCCAATTCACCCAAACGATAAGGAGAATACGACATTTACATGTCCCTATGGCACATTTGCGTACAAAAGGATACCATGTGGACTACGTAATGCACCAGTCAAGTTTCAACGGTGCATGATGTCGATCTTGTCTGATCTAATTGAGGAAATGGTAGAAGTGTTTATGGACGATTTATCGGTGTATGGTTCCTCTTTTGCTGTTTGTCTTTCTAACTTGCGCAGGGTGTTAAAAAGGTGTAAAGAAACCAACCTAGCATTAAACTGGGAGAAATGCCACTTCAGGGTAAGAGAAGGGATAGCGGGCATTAAGGTTGATAAGGCAAAGATAGAGGTTATGGTGCACTTGAAGCCACCAAGGACAATCAAAGAGATAAGAAGCTTCTTAGGCCACGCTGGGTTCTATAGAAGGTTCATCAAGGATTTTTCTAAGATAGCTAGGCCATTGAAAAGACTCTTATGTAAGGAGGCTGAGTTTATATTTGATGAAGACTGCTTGAATGCATTCAAAACCAACAAGGATGCACTAACCACTGCTCCTATTGTCCAAGCACCGAGTTGTGATCTACCCTTTAAAATCATGTGTGATGCAAGCGACTACGCAGTTGGGGTTGTATTGGGGCAGAGAGTGGACAAGAAGCTCCATGTAATATACTACACAAGCAGAGCGCTTCATGATACTCAGGTAAGGTACACTACTACTGAAAAGGAACTTATGGCTGTGGTGTTTGCCTTCGAGAAATTCAGAAGCAATTTGGCGGTTCAAAGGCTGTTGTTTATACTGACCACACAGCTCTTAGATATATCTACGCAAAAAAAGGATACCAAGCCAAGGCTGCTTAGATGGATCCTGCTCATACAGGACTTTGATATGAAGATAGCCGATAAAAGGGCATTGAAAAATGGGGTTACTGATCACTTGTCTCGAATGAGGATTGAGGACATGGTCCCTATCAACGATGCTCTGCCTGAGGAAAAACTGATAAAGATAGGTACCATTGACAACTTGTGCGAAACCGGGCAAAGGATAGAGCTTGTGGAAAGCATTTAGGAAAAGATTGATGTTTAGTATGCAGATTGTGTGTACTACTTAGTGAATGGAGACATCCCAAACGAACTTGACGCATATCGAAGGAAAAATTCTTCAAAGACATCATTATTCCTATGATGAGCAATACCTTTTCAAGAGGGGCTCGGATGGCATGTACAGGAGGGGTGTGGCCAAGGAGGAGGTGAAGGATATTCTCTATCATTGTCACGGCTCTGCTTATGGAGGCCATTTTGCCACTTTTAAGACAACAACAAATATACTTCAAGCCGGATTCTGATGGCCCAGCTTGTTCGATTGTCTTGACTGAACCGGCGAGCTGAATGTTTGGTCTAGCGTTACTAGGTTTTGGAACAGTCTTCACAACACTATTCACAAAACACTATTCACGGAACAGTGCTCACAAATTAGCCACAAAAACTGGCGAGCTGAAGGTTCAATCTAGCGTTACTCGGGTTCAGAACACTGTTCATGCAACTATTCACAGAGCACTGTTCATAACCTGCTTACGAACCGACCACAAAATCAGGAAAGAAACCCAAATGAGAAGGCGAACATGAATTAAATTGGACCGGACCAAATAAGAGGCGAACTGGGTCGGGCCAAGACCAAATGACGGCGTGCAGAGAAGTTGGTCTGCAAACCAAGCCTGAGCCCGTCCAATCTGGCGGATTATTAAAATTATTATCGTCCCAAATCACTAGCAACTCTTTTCAGCACTCCAAGGCATCCAGTATATATAGGATCGCATGTACTAGGCTTTAGCGATCCCCATTCGGAATTCTTTGGACTTTGTATTGAAAAACTTTATATCATTTTCAAAATGCTTTGTACTCGGCAAAAGATTAATAAAAAAAAACTTTCAATCTTGGTCCTTAAATTTTTATAAAATAGGATTTTCGAATCCCCATATATTATAAGTTTTGATTGTTTAAGTTTTGACTCTCACAGTTTGGCGCCGTCTGTGGGGACGAGAAATATTCTAAACCGTAAGAGCAAAAGGATACGAGAAAGAAAGCCTTGTTCGGAGGCGTAGCAAACAACAACGGAAACAACGGAGGAATGAACCAGCCGGATAGTGCGGTAGGTCCGGGAGGAGAAGCGGCTTCCATAGCCAAGTTGAAGATAATGTTGACCACGCTCTTAAAGCGGCAAACCGAGCAGGGGAAGGTCAATGTAATAGTGGCTCAACATTTGGAGGCCATTCGAGAGGAGAGCCGAACCAAGAGCATCCCTCCGATAGGAGACTCGGAGCAGATGCGTCAGTCCATCAGAGGAAGGCGTGTCCGATTCTCGCCACAAACGGTTGTGTCAGCGGGGCAAACCTCGAGAGAGCAAACCCCAATCAGGACAAGGGTGGATAAACTTCAACGAGTCTTTTCGGTCTTGTTATGGGAACAAGTATATACTCGTGGCAGTGGATTACGTTTCCAAATGGGTTCAGGCAGTAGCCAGAACCACTAATGATGCCAAGGTAGTTCTTAAGCTATTTAAATCCACAATATTTCCACGATTCGGCATTCCAAGGGTAGTAATAAGTGATGGAGGCAGCCACTTCATAAACAAGGTCTTTGACAACCTTTTGAAGAAGTATGGAGTCAAGCAAAAGGTAGCAACACCTTATCATCCCCAAATGAGAGGACATGTTGAAGTCTCTAACCGAGAAAGCAAGGCTATTCTGGAAAAAAATAGTTGGAGCAACTAGAAAAGATTGGTCAGCCAAGCTTAATGATGCCTTATAGGCTTACCGAACTGCGTTTAAGATACCCATAGGCAGATCTCCTTATGCCCTTCTTTGCGACAAGGCTTGTCACCTCCCTGTGAAACTAGATGATAAGGCTCTTTGGGCAATCAAGTTTCTCAATTATGTTATCAAGACCACACAAGATAAACAGCTAATAACCTTTCTCGAACTGGAGAAAATCCGGTTAGAAGCATTTGAGAGATCTCGGATTTATAAGGAAAAGACCAAGGCTTTCCACAACAAAAAGCTCAGGCCAAAGAACTTTGCAGCAAGAGACCAGGTACTTCTGTACAACTCACGGTTAAAACTCATTCCAGGAAAAATGAAGTTCAGATGGTCCAGCCCATTCACCATTAGGGAAGTCTTACTTTATGGGGCCGTGACGTTGCTTATAAAGGAAGTACTTGAATACATATTCAATGGACACAGGCTGAAGCTATACCTCACGAGTGAGAAGTACCAGATTGGACAAAAAATATTCTGTCCCTCTCCAAGACCCTACCAAGGCATAACCGGCTGTGCAAAAAGTCAAGTTAAGAGACTTTAAACAAAGCGCTCTTAGGAGGCACCCCAAGCTTATCCTTGTTATAATTATCTTGCTTTTATTTAGTTGAATAATGTTGATGGAGTTTTACGATGACTCACGTACAAAAAAAATAATAATAAATAAAAAAACAGGGCAAGTGCATCAAGTAAGGTGATTGCCACAATGAAACCAGGACTACAGTAACAGTTGCAACCCGATGTGATATGCAGTTTTCAGCCATCTTAGTTCACTCCCACAGGTTAATACCGTTGTAGCAAAATACACGGTACTACGTACCGGAGTGACCCTGTTGAGACTCACCTCAGCAGAACTGTAACAGGCTCGCACAAGGGTCACAAGCCAATGCAACCGGGTGTAATCTCTCTCCTCTCTTAACCAGAACTCCTCTTGCTCCAGCTGATTGATTTCTCTTCCTTTTGATTTTTTATTATACAAGGGACTGTGAAATTTAAGTTTCTCGGAGGGTTGTGTATATAAAATTATGCTTTGTTCTCTTATTTCCATTTTTATCCTTAAGTCTCTTACCTAAGAAAAACCTCATCACAAAAATGTATAACATGATGCTTTGTTCTCTTATTTTCCAATTTCATCTTTAAGTCTCATATATAAGAAAAGCCTCATCACAAATATGCATAAATTTTAAGTTTTTTATGCATGCGTAGATAGATGCATTTCATCATAAGATCAAGTATAGATGCATTCATTAAGAATTCATATCATTTACATAAGGTGTAAATTATAAATACCCTAGTAGATTGTTGGGTTCAAAGCCCACCATTCGAAGATTGATGCGCCAATACAATCAGCACACAAGAGCAGGTCGCCAACTCCCTTCCGAAAGAAGATGGCGACCTGATCACTTTCCATAGACAATCAAAGCACCAGAGCAGGTCGCCAACTCCCTTCCGAGAGAAGATGGCGACCTGATCACTGTCCTAAGACCATCAAAACACCAGAGCAGGTCGCCAACTCCCTTACGAGAGAAGATGACAACCTGATTATTGTCTGAAGACAATAAGCACACGAGAGCAAGCCGCCAACCATCCTCCGAGAGAAGATGGCCACCGGGTCACTGTCCAAAGACACCAGACCACCATAGCAGGTTGCCAGCTCTCCTCCGAGAAACGATGGCGACCAGGTAACGTGCAGAGCAGGTCGCCCCTTCCTTCCTTGAGAAGATTGGGACCTGGTCATGCAAGGAGCAAGTCGCCAACTTCGCATCACTGAAGATGGCAACCTGAAAACGATCCATGACAAGTGGCGACCTGATATCCTTTGTACATGCGTTATTCGATTTTCATGACTGAACCTGCGAGCTGAATGTTTGGTCTAGCGTTACTCTGTTTTGGAACAGTGTTCACAACACTATTCACAAACCACTATTCACGGAACAATGTTCCCATATTAACCCAAAAAATGGTGAGCTGAAGGTTTAATTTAGCATTACTCGGGTTCGGAACACTGTTGACGTTACTATTCACAGAGCACTGTTGACAACCTGCTTACGAACTGACCACAAAATTGGTAAAGAAACCCAAACGAGACGGCGAACATGAATTAAATTGGACCGGACCAAATAAGAGGCAAACTGGGTCGGGACTAGACCTAATGAAGGCGAGCTGAGAAGTTGGTCTGCAGATCAAGCCTGAGCCTGTCCAATCTGCTGGATTATTAAAATTATCATCGTCCCAAATCACTAGCAACTATTTTCAGCACTCCAAGGCATCCAATATATATAGGATCGCATGTACTAGGTTTTAGCGATCCCCATTCAGAATAATTTGGACTTTGTATTGTAAAACTATACATCATTTACAAAATCCTTTGTACTCGGCAAAACGATCAATAAATAAAAAAAAACTTTCAATATTGGTCCTTGAATTTTTATAAAATAGGATTTTCGAACCCCCATTTATTATAAGTTTTGATTGTGCGAGTTTTGACTCTCTCAGTTTGGCGCGGACTATGGGGACGAGAAATATTCTAAACCGTAAGAGCAAAAGGATACGAGAAAGAAAGCCATGTTCGGAGGCGTAGTAAACAACGACGGAAACAATAGAGGAATGAACCAGCCGGATGGGGCGGCCGGTCCTGGAGGAGAAGCGGCTTCCATAGCCAAGTTGAAGATAATGTTGCCCACACTCCTAAAGCAAAAAACCGAGCAGGAGAAGGTCAATGTAACAATGGCTCAACAGTTGGAGGTCATCCAAGAGGAGAGCCGAACCAAGAGCGTCCATCAGTCCATCGGAGGAAGGCGTCTCCGATTCTCGCCACAGATGGTGGTGTCAGTGGGGCTCACCTCGAGTGAGCAGACCAAGTCAGGACAAGGATGGATCCATCTGGGCTGCCACCTTTTCTACGAAAGAACACTATCGGAAAAAACACCGGTCGACCGGCGTCAACGGTAACTGAGGATGAGAACGGAGGTCAAACCGGAACTGCCTAAAATGGAATCGAGCAAGACGAATGAGAGACGGATGACGAAGAGAGAGATCTCACCGAGGAAGAGAAAACATACTCTGGGTCGACCAGCAACGGCGAGCCGAGGAGTAAGGCAGAACAGGCCAGCTGAGCAAAATGCTGCTTTCTGCAAGTCGTAAGAGCGAGATGGATGAGCTCCGAGCCAAGCTTACCCTCACGACAAACAAGATGAAGACAGTGTGCTCCCAGGTCCATCAGGCCGTCAGCGCATCCCCTGATATCGATCGGGTCATGGAGGAGACATAGAAGATCCTTTTCACCTATGGAATCACGGATATAAAACCTTTAGATCCCAGAAAATTTTGAATCCAATTTTATGACGGGACATCATATCCAAAGGCCCACATAACGGCTTTGCGGATCGCCATAGGCCGAGCCAAATTCAAGAGCGAGGAAAAGGACGCTGGTTTCGGCCTCCTCGCCGAGCACCTGAAATGGCTGACCTTAATATGGTTCTCCCACCCAGAAAAGGATTTCATCGACAATTTTGATCAGCTGTCCGCGGTTTTCTTGAAACACTACTTGTTGTTCATAAGCTGATCAACGTCTGATGCGGATCTTTTTACGCTATCCCAAGGACCGACGAAAAGTTTCCGAGACTTTATCGAGCGATTCAAGGTGGTAGTGTCAAAAATCAAAGGTTTAAACGATAACGCCGCGATTGACGCTCAGCGGAAGTCTCTATAGTATGAATTCCGCTACCGGGAGAAATCTGTCTGTATGTCTCGCTAACCATCCAAGACGCTCTGCATCGCCTCTCAAACTTCGTGGTCCACGAATAAGAAATGAAAATCCTGACGAAAAAGTATCGCCTACCAAAGCCGGTGATCAAGGGTCCGACCCAACGATCCAACGTCCCAAGCGAAAGACGAAACGGGCGTAGTAGAACTTATATCAACCATGAAGGAGGAGCGCATAACTACAAAGTGAGCACGGAGATATCACCCGAGGGAGCTGGACGCGGGAAAGGATCTTGGAATACGTGGAACCACAACATGGGCTACGACTAGAAAGCTTTCTACGATTTCCACCAAGATAATGGTCACTCTACTGCAAACTGCAAGACAATTTCAAGAAGACTCGCAGCCAAGTTTTTGACAGCAGAGTTCAGAAAATCAATTAGGATGAAAAGCCTCGGAGCGGTTGAAAGGAACGCCAAGGCACAAGACAATCAGCCCGATAAAGAACGTCCTCCAAAGCCGGCAGTAGGAGGAAGGAGATCAAACGAGGAGGCCCCCACAAATAATCGAAGAAAGATCAACATGATCATGGGAGACTCTCAATACTGCCGAGACATGGTCACTTCTATAAAGGCCGTTCAGCGAAGAGGCGACAAAGAGTCAAACCCGCAGGAACCGCTCACTCTAGACGACGACCTGAGCACTTTCGAGGAAAGCGACGCCGAAGGGCTTGACCAGCCCCACGATGACCCTTGGGTGGTGAAACTGGTCATGAATGGCTGCGACGTGTTCTAAGTCTTGATTGACACGGGAAGCAATAACTCTTTTTTTAGCAGTTCTATCAATGCCCAAAACAACTATAAATCGTTGCAGTATAGTGTTAATGGTGTTAATCCATTAGGGGGCATATGGTGCAATCTGATTGTTAATAACCATTTAAGTCAAACTGGAAATAAAGTGAAGTGAGAAATCGATTAAAAAAAAGAGTCTTCTGTCACTCAAAACTCATGTATGAGACAAATTGACAAATTTCTATGTAATTATGCGAACCAAGTAAGAAAGGAATAGACTTTAATGCCAAATGAGGGCCCTTGATGGTTTTTCCATGGAGATCGGAGGGTCGTTGAGGTCTATACAAAATCGGAGCTTGATTCTTTGGTAAGAGGCTTTTAGCTAGATTATCCCATGGTGTTTGGGTAGAATCCTTTTGAACCCTGAGCCACGAAAGCAAGCTTCGCCGTGTAGCGCGATACTTGGTATGGACAGGGATGGTGGTACGGACAGATTCTACCAACGGGGTAGAGCATCAGGGGTTGCATTGCACACAGTTCAAATTTCGGGATACCCTGCAGCGGGTTGAAGCCGTTGTACTTGGTTGATGTGCAAACTTAGGGTGCATTGCATCAGGGTCTTCCAGTTGTGCATTGCCCGATGTGCAGAATCAGGAAGTCTTGCACCGGGTTTATCTTGTTGCGCATCCCATTGCTTCCTGAGGGGGTACCTTACCTTGACTACTTTCTTCCAGCCTCATTCCATTCACTTGGCTAATCCTTCCTCATACCTTGGTTACTTGAAAAAACACCTGGAAATGCAAAGAAATATAGAGCCCTAGTCTAATGCATCCTAAGCCTAATATGAGATGAATTCCTAAGAAAACATGTAAAATTAAATCTTAACTATCGTGTAAGCGTATGCGAATGGAGTGCAAAATGCAGAGGTATCAACACCCCCAAACTTAGCTTCTTGCTTGTCCCCAAGCAAAGAAACTAGTACAAGGGATGAAGAAGAGATGAAATACACACAAGTGAAGTCCGAGATACTATCTAAAAGAGTTTAACCCGATGTTTATGCCTACAATTTTAAAGTACAACAATGTTCTCACTTACTCCAAGAAGCGTTAGCCACTAATCATCATATCACCAAATGGAACTAGCCCTGAAATCCTATAAAATCAAATCATTTTTCCCTTTTCACATTCACTAAAAGAACTTAAAATCATGGATCTCATTCAAGTTAATCAATCGAATTCATTTGGGTAAAGGTAAGACTTTCAAGCAAGCTAAAAATGAGCTCAAGATGAGGGGCTAACGGTTCAAAGCTCTTGATTCCGATCCTAGTCTACCCTTTTCCAAGGCTTTTCTTTGCCTTTCTTACTAACCTTCCTTGTTCATCTTCTGTCATTCTTCACATGGGGTTCTTCTTCACCTTTGGCGCTGTCTTTTGGCTTTGGAATCTTCTCTTTCTTTGTGGTGTCTTATGGTTTCACCTTTTGTGATGATGGCTTGCTTTGATTTCTTTGTTTTTGGCCTTTTCTGTTATTAGTTTGATTGCCTTTCTTTCTGGGAATTGAGCCTCCGTTTGATTTTCCCTTCCCTTGTTATACACTCCCAACTCTTCTCGCTTAAGAACTCTTTGCTTCCATTTTCTTCACAGCATTTTTAACTTCATCGAGAATAGACATTAAGACCCCCTCCTAAGCTACCCAAGGATTTCCTAAACCTAAATCAGTTCAAAATGGGAATCAGTATCTACATGCAAGAAAATTCGAAAGTGAAGACGCCTCACATACTCTCGCAAAAGTGTTTATAGTGTAAAAGAAAGCTCCAGCCTAGGGGAGTGGTGAAGCTTCTTGGACTAACAAGAGTAGTAAAATTTTGAGAAAGTAGTCCAGGTGTAAAAATCCATGAAATCCGATTTTCAAAACAAGAGATGTGATAATTCCTATGCATCTTTATGGTCAAGTTATTAAGGGAAAAATTCAAATCAATGCATATTCAGTCAAGGCTAAATTCTAAAAACACGTATTCCAAAAAGTGGTGCTACCTTAGTTTCAGCTTAATACTAAGTGCACTAAACAACTCAGGACATAGGCGTAGGTTTAAAAACTTTAAAACGACAATCTTCAAGGACTTCTCAGTGT
The DNA here is from genome assembly GCA_900108845.1 of Iljinskaea planisiliqua. NCBI lineage: Eukaryota > Viridiplantae > Streptophyta > Magnoliopsida > Brassicales > Brassicaceae > Iljinskaea > Iljinskaea planisiliqua. The sequence continues at coordinate 36,032 of FNXX01000031.1, read as the reverse complement.
GTGAATGCTAAAATTCCATGATCTTATATGAATGCATCCTAAAATCAAATCTAATCATGCTGAATGCGACTATATGCTCCTCTTTTTGTTGAAAATATTTCTAAATTTTCCAAACTTTTATTGATTTTTCAATGCATATAGATGAATGAATGAATCGTAATCTAAATGCAATGCATTGAGTATATACTACACCAAACTTAAATCACACGGTCCCTTGTGTGATAAAAATGAGAAAGAGTATGAATTGTCTTAATCTAAATGTGATGTTACTTCTTAACCTACACATGCATATTTACAAAACAAAAACCTTGTGTGGGTTTCAGAATTGACCTGATGGTGCGGACATAGTGTCCCCGCCGGTGGAGAGGGATGGATTGCTGGAGATGGGGGTCGGTGTCCTAACAGCCTTTCTTTTCCTTGTCCTGGAGGCTGGTCCCTGGTGCGATAACGTTGGTGGTCCCACCACCAGTGCTAGTATTTGGTGCGATAACCTTGGTGGTTCCACCAACGGGATGGAGCTCGTTGATTTCCTTCTCGTCTGTCCCACAGTGTTAACTTTCTCGGAGTCTCCTTCTCCTTATTCCTGTTCATCATTCTCATCGTACCATCGTGAGATGACGATCCCTTCAACATATAAGTAAGATTTTTGACCCGATTTTTGACCCCTTTCGTTCCTTTCACTAACCGCTTGATGGTGCGATCTTGCCACTTGTTCCACCTTTGGTGGAGGTCAATGTGCTAGTTCACCTTTTTGAGGGAGTGATGACTCCCCTTAAGTTATGTGCCATCTTTAGCCATTCTCAATAGGCCCACCATTCCATCATCAATAAATTCTCTTTCCTTTAGGTTCACGGTGCTAGATTCCTTTCTACCAAAGAACGTATGAGCAATGGCCTTGTGCACATACCTCAAGGCGGGTGTCTGATTTTGGTGCTATTCATTACATCGTGCTTGTACTTTCCTACAGCAATGGTGTCCCACAGTGCACTTAGCTCTGCCTTTGGTATGTTCAAACCATCCCGTCTCATCAAAATGCTACGGAAACCGAGGATGGCTACAAGCTTGAGGAAGCCCATTTGGTAGTTGTTGCTCCCGTACTTGAACCTGATGTATCTATCTTCTTCTTGGCTGTAGTTGTTATCTTCTTGCTCATGGGCATAGAACTTCAAGTCCAGGGTTGCAAAGAATTGGAAGGTAACTTCGTCATGAGAAGGGTAGGTGGTGACCATGAACTTCTTCAGCCCCATCTTGTCGAATAGGATTTGGGAGTCTTCGATGATGTCGAGTTCTTCCATTTACCTTTTTGTGTTTGCAACGGGGTGCACCCAATGTGGCTGCCTGTTGTGATAGGATTGGTGCTACTTGGCTCAGTATTTGATCTGCCTCGATGGTCCTCGTTCGGCCAAAGTCACCTGATGCGTGTTGAGCATTTATTTCTCCGAGTTTAACTAGATATGGGTGATGTCCGGTTCGGGTACAGGACACAACTGGGTCATCCTGTTGCAAGTCGCCTGTTGTGCACCAAATAAGATCTGCAAACGGATTCTTTCTGTTGTGACTTACCCCTCCATGATCTCTTTCCCTACATCATAACTCTTTATGGCAAGTCGCAGTTCTTAAAAAAGATCTCATGAAAACTAGAAATAGGCATTAATATTCACAAGGATAAGTTTGAGGTGCCTCCCAAGAGCGCTTGTTTTAAATCACTAAACTTGATTTTTTCTTTGCTTAATGTTCAACTAAGATAGGGGGATGTGCACCCCTTGATCCTATAAGGGATCCTCAACCTTCTCAGTAGACGAAACAAAGCTAGCTAGGGACTTATGAAGAGCTTTCCCATGGCTTATCTCATTCCCATGTTCATAGGTCAATGCGGTTTGTTTCTTAACCGTGAGGTAAGCAAATGGGTTAGCCTTTCCCTTGCATCTGTATTTGAATACCTCCATAAGTTGAATACATAGGTTTGAGAGCCATACCTTTCAAGGACTCGTTGAGTGAGAGCCCTTGTTTCTCGTTCTTTTCACACAAAAAAATCCTTGACCAGCATCTCCTCCTACTCCCTGGTTGTTTCCCGGAATATGTCATTTAGGCCGGCTCCATGAAAGCTCTCCCCATCATAACAAATCATCAGGAAAGGGTCTTTCTTTTCTTGTGTTGGGTCTGCAGGTCTTAAGGAGTTAGCATGATCTTTGCTATCCTCGTTGCAGCTGCTAGGTATGAACCTCATTATCTTGCTCTCGGTCAATCGAAGATCCACAACACCACTCCTGCAGACAATCACACATCCAGCTGACTCTAGAAACGGCGTTCCCAGTAGTAGCATTTCGGCGTCTTGGTTGATTTCCATTACCAACAAGTCCAACGGAAACAAGACATTGTCAATCCTTAGTGGGATGTCTTCAAGAATCCTTAAGGTTCTGCTCACACTCCAATCAGATAGGGCCAATTCTCTGTTGCTCTCCAGAAACCTATTGTGGCCGAGACGTATAGTTGTGGATATGGACATTAGGTTAATGCTTGCTCCAAGGTCACATAGGAACTCTTCGAAATGGATGTTTCCCACCTTGCAAGTTTTTTTCAGAAAAAGGGTTCCTCTTTAGAGCTTCCCCCGAACTCTGACATGTTTCTTCCAATGGCAGCGCTTGCTTCCGCATAGAGCTGGCCCTTTGGGGTTAAGCGAAATGTCGGGACTTCTTTATCTTTGGCCATGCTGGTAAGCTGCTCTTCTCCCAAATGTAAGGTCTTTATCAATTTGGCTTCCTTCTCTTCTAATGTCAGCTCTCTCTTTCTATGCAGGCGAAGTATATGGGGTTTGTATGCTTGAGCTTTGTTCTTTGTAACAAAGCTTCGGGAGTTGCATAACTTGACCCACGTTTTGCTTAAATCTCTCCCCCCCCCCACTTGAGACCTCGATGTCCTCATCGATTCGTGTGTGCGATGTAAGTGTTAAGGTGGAGTGTGGTTCATGTTGTGTATAGAAATTGACCATTTGGCAATACTCCTTTGGGTTCATGATGGCTTTTCCAGGAAGCTTTCCGGGCTGAGAAGAAGATGTTATACCCTTGTTAATCTCCAAAGTCTTAACTCGTGCAGCCAGAGCATCTATCTTCTCTGTGAGCTCAGTATTTACCCCATCAATTTTGTTATGGACATCGGCAAAGTGTTTGTTCACGTCCGTTTCGATGTGTTTCTGGTCTTGAAGGAGTTGCTTGAGGCTGGCTTCTAAGTCGAAGCCATGCTCCTGCGGTTGAGTAGCTGGAGGTTGTTGGAAACCGGGAGGGATGAATGCTTGTTACCATGGTTTAAAATTGCATTGTAAAGGGTTGCGTGGGGCAAACCCTTGTTGGTTGTTGTATTTGATGAATGGCTTTTGTCCACCGGTTTGTTGAGTGTATGTTTGGTCCTGGGGATAAGCAATGTTTGGGTTTCAGTATGATTAGTTCTGATTGGGTCGCCAGTTGTTGTATCCGCCTTATGCATTGAAGTAAGCCAAGTCTTCATACTGTATTTCTTCACCCTCTTGTTGTTGTAGCAACTCGCCTACATAGTGTATCTCCTTTTCAGTAACTTGACCAAGAAGTATACTATCATTTAACTCCTTTATCTGCTTCTTGTTTGAGTCCACTTCATCCTTTGTGCGGCGGTTAGATCGGTTGTAGTCCTCATCGTATGTGGAGACACTTTGTACCCGATTTTCAACCAATTCTAACCTTCTTCGACATCCTTACCGAGGAAATTACCATTCTGATCTTAGGCAAGGCAGTGCGGTAGAGAGTGCTAAACAACGATTTTTGAGTGAATACATAGTGAGGGCACTGCATCGTGTACCCTTTGAAGTGTTCCCAAGCATCCCCAAAGCTCTCGTTGGGTTTTTGTATGAAACCGCTGATCTCATTACGAAGTCTTGCAGTGCGTGTGGTGGAGAAAATATTTTGAGGAATGCCTTCTTGCAATCGTCCCATGAGGTAATGCATCCCTGAGGTAAAGTCTTTCCCCAAGCGTGTGCCTTTTCTCCTAGTGAGAATGGGAATAGTCGGAGCTTAAAACCATCTTCGCGGACTCCGTTGATCTTTGTAATGGAAAAGATGTGGTCAAAGTTGTCCAAGTTGTCCTGAGGGTCTTCGCGTGGCAGGCCGAAGAGTCGGTTCCCTTGAACCATGTAAATGAGAGCACTTTTGATCTCGAAGATATTGTTGGCAATCGAAGGTGGTTGGATGCCGTGGCGGTTGCTAGCTGTATTTGGTGCATCACCGGCTTCAATCTGACGAGGGCGTCATTGGTTGTACTTAGCAGCATCATTTGCATGAGGTTGTGCACCAGAAAATTTGTGGTCGTGGAACAGCCTCTGCCCATTGTGGTGGTGGGAGGTTTTGTTGTGTAAGTGGGTTTGGGAATTCATCAACATTCGGGAGAGGTTTTCCAATGATCGGTGGGTTGATTGGTTCGTTCATCGTCTCGATGTGAGGGTTTGCTCCTTTCCGTCTAGATGACTGTCGTAAAGATCGTTCGAGCTGTTTGATTTCTAAGACTGGTGGTATGAGATGTTGACTATCGTGAGATGTGATGTTCATTCAAGACCTACAATCACAAAAATCACACAAGAAAGGATGGAATTTTGTTAAAGAAAGGTAAGGGTCTGTCCTTTAGATGGTTAAGAACCGAAATGATCAATCTTTCCCCTAATGGCAACGGCGCCAATTGACAATTTCTTTTTAAGCAGTTTTTTCAATGCACATAACAACTATAAACTGTTGCAGTATAGTGTTAATGGTGTCAATCCACTAGGGGGCATATGATGCAATCCGATTGTTAATAACGATCAAACTGAAACCAGAAATAAAGTGAAGTGAGAAATCTATTCAAAGAAAGAGTCTTGTGTCACTCAAAACTGAAGTATGAGACCATTGACAAATTTCAATGTAATTCTTCAAACTAAGTAAGAAAGGAATAAACTATAATGCTAATGGAGGGTCCTTAATGGCTTATCTATGGAGATTAGAAGGTCGTTGAGGTCGATACCAAATCGGAATGACAATCTCAACAAGTAAAGACTTGGAGCTTGATTCTTTGGTAAGAGGCTTTTAGCTAGATTCTCCCATGGTGTTTGGGTAGAATCCTTTTTAACCCGGACCCGCAAAAGATAGCTTTTGTCTAGTGATGGTGTAAGGGGCGAAGCCTTAATTTCCTACCTCGTTGAACCGTGGAGTCCCTTATCTGGCTAGTTTTCTAGGTAAAGGAGACTCCACCTGCTCAAACAATTCGGGCTAAACTTCAAAAGTGGTTTTCTCTATGAGAAGCCTATGAACTCGGCTTGGTTGAGCAGGCTAAAACAATAATTAAGAAGTGTAAGAGAAGAAGAATCCTTGGTTGAAGCTTTGAACCGAATGGAATGTCAGTCAAGACTCCTCTTTTCTCCTTCAACAATCAAGAAAACCCAAGATGACTACTCACTATCCATGGAAAGAGTTTCAAAATCCATGAGGATGAGATATTCTTTCATTGTTAGCTAAATTCAGAAATTAAAGAAATAGAGTAAAACAATAATTAACGATACCGAAAATAAAGCTTAGATTAAAAGATCTAGTTCAAATCGACATGAGAACTAAGCTCCCAACAGCTTTGACGGCAGTAAAATGTTCGATAGACAAACATAAAGAAAACAAAACGAGAGAATAAAAGTGATGATCTAAAAATGGCTGCTTTGATTTTGAGGATGATGTGTCTTTATAGGCGCGGGTGTGAAACCCTACCGGGACCACTTTGGCCGCGTGATGAGCTGGCTTTGTTGTGTAGCGCGAGACTTGGTATGGACAGGGAAGGGGGTACGGACAGCTTCTCGCACCAGGGAAGAGCATCGGGGTTGCGTTGCATAAAGTGCAAACTTTGGGATCCTGTGCAACGGGTTGAGCCGTTGTACTTTGTTGATGTGAAAACTTGAGGCGCACTGCATCGGATCGGGGTATTCCTGTTATGCATTGCACGATGTGCAGAATCAGGGAGTCTTGCACCGGGTTGATTCTGTTGCGCATCTTGTTGCTTCCTGAGGATGTACCTTTCCTTGACTTCTTTCTTCTGGCCTCATTCCATTCGCTTGGCTTCCTCATACCTTAATTACCTGAAAAACACACCACAATGCAAAGAAATGCAGAGTCCTAGTCTAATGCATCCTAAGCCTAGAATGAGATGACTTCCTAAGAAAAACATGTTAAATTGAACCTTAACTATTGTGTAAGTGTATGCGAATGGAGTGCAAAATGCAGAGTTAATAGGAATTTTGGTGGACATGATATTTCGTGAGATGCTTTGAAAGATGGACGTTAGTTTATATGACCTCCGATCAAACCCAAGATCGTTGACCGGATTCACTGGTGAAGTGACCATGACGGACTGAACAATCCGACTTCTAGTCAATTCTGGCGGAATCACGAAGTTTGTAAATTTCTCGGTGGCCAACCGTCCCGCAATCTACAATATCATCATGGAAACCCCATGGATCAACTCGATGCGCGCTGTGCCGTCGACGTATCACTTTGTCTTAGATTTCCAATCTCCGAGCAGAATTAATACTATCTGGGGAAACCAGAAGGAGTCACAGATCTGCTTCTAAGCCGAACACAAGCTCCGAAATCCGACCACCAAAGGATAATCCAAAGCGCAAGAAAGCGGATGCGAGCGTTCAGTCACAAGCTAAGGCCCCCAAGACCATAAAAGGCGAAAAGAATGACAAGTCAGAGAGGATGCAATCCGTGAAAGATGGACATATTCCCGAAGAAACGATGATTACCAAAAAAGCATCTTTGAAGTAGCAGAAGTCACGACAGACGATGCTTCTTCAAAAGACTAGTTAAGAATGGTCTTAAAAAAAATGGGTAACTACGGGTTGCTTGATCGTTCTCTCAACAGTGTACGTAGGCAGCTCGCCTCAAAACGAGTTCAACCATCCTCTCTTAAATAGGGGGGGGGGTTGTGATACAATCAGAGAAAGCAACACTGGACCATGTGAATCACGGATGGGTCAACAATCTAAGAAGGAGGATCCGCCCGAACAACTGGATGTTGAACAACAGATTTATCAACCAAAAGGGCAAGGGAAGGTGGTCGATGAAACCAGATCAGTGTTGGAATGGGACAAATCTGAAGATAACCAGGAGCTGAGCACTTTCGACCATGCCACAGACGATCGCGACCAACCACGGCCACAAAACCAGCATTTCAGGAGTCCACGACCTAACGATAACTTTGCCGACCGGTCTCGTGTTATTTAACATTGAAGTGGGTCTTCTGAGGTAATTGGTCAAGGAGGATTACCTATGACTCGGACCAGAATAGAAGATGGTCAAACTAATCCACTCATGCACCGGACCGGACAGTCCGATTCACCCGATATGAAGCTGTCACACGGTCCTTGGCTCCAGAACTTGCTGAGGAATCCAACTTTGTTCGTGTCAAACCTCATTTGCCGGGTTTCGAATCTGTGTTGATCGCGGATGGAGATGACGGTCCGGCCATGCTGATCCATCCACCCAAACATGTGAACTGGCAGCTCAAGGGTTATTCTTAACATTTATTTTAGTCTTAGTCAAATGTGAGATTTCCTAAGAGTTTTATGTTATTTCTTGCACGCAAGCTTAATAGTATAAGTATTGTATAGTATTGGCCATTTTGACACCTTTTTTGTTTTTTGATCTTTAATCAATTGATTTCTTTTGAGATTTAATCTCTTGTTCTTCATGAGCAATCTGGTTGTCTTGTGCGTAACATTCCATAACCAGCGTCTTGGTGAGTCATATCCAAGGTTGGCTAAAGGTTTATAATATCAGATGACTTTCCCATCTTCAGACGGTCCAAAAAATCCATCCAGCTCACTGAAGTGCTTGTGGCCTTCTCGGTTCATATCCATCAAACAAATACCATTTCATGAAGTGATTTCCTAGGGAAGTTTGTCTCAAGTGGTATCTGAGGATTCTTGAAAGGGTGTTTTTATTCTTCTCATCTTCCACATTCTAGAAATAATCTCTTAAACACCTCTTTTCTGTCTATCTAGAATCAAGGATCCAGGCCAGTCTTGTTTGTCATTTTTTGTATTAAAATAAAAATAAATAATTGATCTAAGGGCTGAGGAGGAATCCAGTCTTGAATTGGTTAAAGCGGAACCCTACCAAAAATCTTGCAATCTCTGTATCTTATTTCTTAGGGAGTTTGGCTTGCGAACCACCGGATTTGATTGGGTTGCTTGCCTAGAACAATCGAATGATCTTTCAAGTGAAACACCTATACTGAAAAGAAAACGTGTGAGAGATGGTTTAGCTTTATCTGTTTTCTAAAGTGATTTCAGGAAACCACGGAAAGAAATCAACGCGAACAGGTGGAAGAAGTGTCTGGTTTATCTAATATCATAATGAGGGCACTAACTTGTGAATTCAAGCGTTTCATGAATGTAGGAATGGAGGGCTGCACACACGGAACAGCTGGATCAGCAATCTAAACAAGTCATCGCACTTAATAGGAGGAACAGAACACGGAACAGATCAGTTCATGATGAGGAAGATGAAGGAGAGATCTCTTCCGGTGTCAGCCAAAGGAGGCCTTAAATGAAGCAACCATTCCGGGGAAGAGAAGCTGATAATCCCTTTTCTAGGGAAGATAGAAGAAGATTAGAAGATAACCTTGTTGGGCTGAAACTTAAAATACCTGCCTTTCATGGTAAGAATGATCCAGATGCCTTCCTTGAATGGGAGAGAAAAATTGAGCTTGTCTTCGATAGCCAAAATATCTCAGACCGCAAAAAGTTTAGTCTTGCTGCCACTAAATTTTATGGCTATGCACTTAACTGGTGGGATCAGCTCGTGACTAACAGGAGAAGAACAGGTGAAGAACCCCTTGTTGATTGGACTGAACTAATTACTCTTATGAGAAAACTTATTTTCCTAACTCATTACCTCAGAGAACTTCATCAAAGGCTGAGGCGTCTGACGTAAGGAATCAAAAGTGTTGATGATTATTTTCAGGAAATGGAAACCCTGATGATGAAAACTGATACAGATGAAGATCCGGAAGACACTATGGCTCGGTTTCTTAGTGGACGAAACCGTGAAATGCAAGACCGCATGGAGCTACAGGAGTATGACAGCTTGGAGGAGAGGCTTCACAAAGCAATCTTAGTGGAGCAGCAAGACAAAAGAAAGACTTACTCACGTCCTACCTTCTCTAGAATTTCAAAACTGGCTTATCAGGACAAAGTTAAAATCCAGGCCAGAACACACTCAGACTTTAAAGCTAATCCGGTTTTTGTTGTTGACAAACCAAAGCAGGAAGCAGCTCCAGGACGAGCAAGAGATATAAAATACTTCAAATGCCATTGGTTAGGCAATTATGCAAACAAATGTTCAAACAACCGAGTGATGATTCTACTTGAAAACGGTGAAGTAGAGTCAGAAGCTGAGAAAGAAGACACGGGGCCTATCTTTTATGAAGCAGATGAAGAGGAAGATTTACATATGTTGGCCGAAGGAAGACTCTTGGTGACCAGGCGTGCACTCAATGTATATACCAAACTTGATGAGAAAGCTCAAACAGAAAATCTTTTTTCACTAATGTTCCTAGTGAGACGGTTGTCAGGAAATGAGGGCTGGAAGTGAAGAAGAATCCGAGACCCTATAAGCTGGAATGGATTAATGACGAAAGTTAAATAATAGGCTGAGGTGTCGATAACTGTTGGGCACTATGAGGACAAAATTCTCTGGGATGTTCTGCCTATGGACGACCGTGGTAATTCGACAAAAGGGTAATACATGATGGCTACACAAACCGCCATTCATTTGAGCATCATGGCAAGAAGATCACCGTTGCACCACTATCACCTCAAGAAGTTCATGAAGATCAGGTTCAAATGAAGAAGAGTCGTGAACAAGACAAGGGTAACTCCGAGCCTAAAACAAAGAAATCCAATTTCTTTGCCAAAGCAAGTCAGGTTAGGAAAAGTCTTTGCTCACAACAATCTATGATTCTGATTATGTTCAAAGAATCACTGATGCTCGCAACTGACATAACACCAGAGCTTCCGAGTGACCTCAAAGACCTATTACAAGACTTGAGTGATGTCTTTGTTACGTCGCAAACTCCCACTAAAGCCCTGAGTATGGACCATGTGGCCAGAGGGAAGGACCGGGCAAAATACCTTGGTCGTAAGGGGCATGGTCCGGAAGGGTGATGGCCGGTAAGGACGTTGGTTCTTATCCGAGCTAGGGACAATGGGAAATAGCTAGACCCGAGTAAAACATCAGCTGAGGACAGCTGGGGCAGCTCACGGTCCAGTAGGGACAGTGACACTCCAGCTGGGTCAGCTGGTTCAGCTCACGGCCAGCGCAGCCAGCTGGAGGGAGTGACCAGCAGCTGGGGCCAGCTGGTGACCAAGTGAGCTAGCTGGGTAAGGTAGTGGCCGGGGAGTGTCAGTCACCTCCGGAGGTGAGCTGGTGCGACAGGGGAAGGGGTGTGAGTGTGAAAGGGCATGGGGAAAGGGTGCCTGGTCGAAGGGTCACCACAAACCAAGGCAACCCTTCCCGAATGGATGCAACCATTCGCAGGTGCCTGTTTGACAGGCAAGGCCTCCCCTATAAATACCAACCCCCACGCCTTTTTCTGGCACGAGTTCCTGGAGAGGAAAAGCCGTAGTAAGAAAGAAAAGAGAGAGAAAACCGATTGCGATCGGAAAGTGAGAAAGAGAGAGACTGCGACCGGGAAAGATGTCCGGGGAAGAGGAAGTTCCGACCATCGACAAAGGGAAAGACCTTGTCGATCCTGATCAAGTCCCAAAGGTATGTCTGACTAACCCATGTCTAACTGTCGATCCTGGACAGCCGGTGAAAACCGTTGCGATCCCGGAACCGGACTGATTGGGCCGTGTCTCACAACCTTTGTCTTGTCTCCCTCTCTACCTTTCTTTACGGCTGATCCCATGAGTCTTTGGCCTCGGCCAGACTCATGTGTAAGCTATTTTTCGGGGCTTGGGTCGCAGGTTGACACCGAATGGGTCTATGTGAATGGGAAGAGGGTCGGGTCGCATAATTTCACCGGATAGGACTAAGAGCCTTTTCGGATGAATCCTTAATGGACCCCTTGGCCATGCATAGAACTAACGGGTGCCATTTGCGGACACAACCCAGAAAATCGCTGGTTGCCTATGGGAAATCGTCTGGTTCGTAATGAACCCAGACAGGATGGTCGGTTGGGCCTATGGTCGGATAGACACGACCTGGGAACCATCGCGACCGTTCGGCGAGTTGCACCATTTGGTGGCAAAAAGCCTTACGGTCGGTCGCTTCTGGATAGGGTGAACTGGTGCGGGTGTGTAAGCGTACCTTGGGCATGCTAACGCGTGCCCTCGCCAGTAAAACCTCTTTGGTCGGTGAGCCTGGTCCGCTTGTGAACCATTGCGACTGTTCAGCGAATTGCACCCTTTGGGTCAATTTCCATCACGGTCGAGTCCAACTTGGACCCACAGAACCGGTGTGAGTGTCGGCATGCCTTGGATATGTTGGAACATGTCCTTGGGTGACCGTACCTCTTCGGTCAGTACAGGTGGTGATAGAAGGTCGAAACTAGGATTGGCACTTCGGGTGGTACTACGTTGGATAGTTCTTGGTCCGAAGGCTACTAGCACTTACGGATTGTGATGGATTGTTAGGGACCGTTAGAGGATGCGGAAGGCCTCTAGTATTCCCTCTCCTTTGGACCGTGGATGTGACTCACCACGACGCCCTTGGGAGGTTCACTGTGGAAGTAACCCTTACCAACAGTTAGACTGTCCGAAAGAACAGAGAGAATCACAGCAGATTGCTCACGAGATCAAAAGTTCGATAAAAGATCAAAGGTTCTTATTCCATACGAAGAGTTTGAAACTTATAGAGTTTTTGAGTCAAAGAGATTAGGTGAGAAAATACAGAAAACTAGACTTAGAAAACTCGCAAGCAATTAAAGAGTTGACTAGGTCGGATTGACCCTTCGGCTACTCCAGATGTGACCCTTCGGCTACTCGGCCGCGCTAGTTAGGATCAGGGTCAACCAGGTCGAGCCGTTTGGGTGGCCTGACTGTTCCGGCCTAAGTCCACGGCCTTGAATCTTGGCTTCGACTTGAATCTGAAGTCCCTTGAGCTTGGGCTTGGTGAATGGACCTCGTAGTATGTTCGTCCCTTGGTCCGGCTGTTCTTCACATCCGAGAAAGGGGGCCTCTCGTCCTTCTTCCGATTTTCCCCTTACCAAAGCCATTCTGGCTCGACTGTTCTCATTTTCTTGGTCACTTGGGTGTGAGTTTTGAAGTCTGGGTCGAAGAATTTGGTCGTTCGGTCGTTGATCTTTCCTCAGCTTAGTCCCGGGTCGTTTTGGGTCGATACGGTAGACGACACGGTCGTGAGTTGCCGTACCACGGTCGATAGTTTCCGTACCACGGTCGACAGTTTCCGTACCACGGTCGTTGTTTCCCGTACTGCTCTGGCCAACCTCCATCCGCGAACCCATTGCTTCCATGTCTGGTCCGAAAGTGCTGTCCGCGTCCTGATTCCCATCATTCCCCTCCTCTTGAAAAGGATTTGTCCACGAATCCGGATCATCTGCCACAAAAAGAGATAGGTCAGAGACGTTAAAGCTTGTAGATACGTCATACTTACCTCGGAGGTCTATCTGGTAGGCATTGTCATGTAGTCGCTTGAGGACTGTGAATGGCCCGTCCTTCCGGGGCATAAGCTTCGACTTTCTTTCTTCAGGGAATCGTTCCTTTCTAAGATGAATCCATACTTGGTCTCCTGGTTGAAAGACCACCTTGCTTCTTCCTCGGTTTGCATACTTCTCGTACTGCTTGGTTTTTGCTTCTATGTTTGCTTTAACCTGCTCATGAGTCTTCTTGACTATTTCTGCTTTCTTTCTACCATCAACACTTTCACGGTCGTTAATAGGCAGAGGTAAAAGATCAAGAGGAGACAGTGGATTAAAACCATAGACGATTTGAAAAGGAGAATATTTGGTTGCTGAGTGCACCGAATGGTTATAGGCAAATTCCACATGGGGCAGGTGTTCTTCCCAAGTTCCTAAGTTTTTGCTAACCAATGTTCTAAGCATAGCCGAGAGGGTCCTATTGACTACCTCAGTCTGCCCATCGATCTGCGGATGGCAGGTAGTAGAAAACAATAGCCTGATTCCTAGCTTAGCCCACAGGGTTTTCCAGAAATAGCTAAGGACTTTGGCATCACGGTCAGATACAATGTTCCGAGGCATACCATGCAGCCTAACTATCTCCCTAAAGAACAACTCAGCTACATGAGATGCATCGTTGGATTTCAAACAAGGTATGAAATGTGCCATTTTAGAGAACCTATCTAGCACTACGAAAATAGAGTCCCTTCCGGTCCTAGACTTAGGCAATCCTAGTACAAAGTCCATGGACAGGTCAGTCCAGGGATGTGAAGGTATTGGCAGGGGAGAGTACAGACCTTGGGTGGAGTTTTTGGACTTAGCTTCCTTGCAGGTAACACATCTGCCGCAGATGCGATCCACGTCCTTCCGCAGGCCCGGCCAATAAAAGTGGTTTTGTAGGACCTTGAGGGTCTTGACTGGACCGAAATGTCCCATCAGTCCACCTCCATGAGCTTCCCTACAGAACAATTCCCTCAATGAGCAATTAGGTACACACAGGCGGTTATCATAGAACAGAAATCCCTCCATTCGATGGTACTTACCAACCGCATGCCTAGCACTGGCCAAATAAGGTATTTTAAAGTCCAGGTCGGTATCATACAAGTTTTTAATGAACTCAAATCCCAGAAGTTTGGTTCCAAGTGTAGAGAGAAGGGTATACCTGCGGGACAGAGCGTCGGCCACGACATTGTCCTTACCTTGCTTGTATTTGATGACATACGGAAAGGTTTCTATAAATTCTACCCACCAGGCATGCCGCTTGCTAAGTTTCTGCTGGCCCTTGAGATGCTTCAGTGACTCGTGGTCAGTGTGGATGATGAACTCCTTCGGCCAGAGGTAGTGCTGCCACGTCTGGAGAGCCCTCACAAGTGCGTATAGTTCCTTGTCGTAGGTTGCGTAGTTGAGGGTAGCTCCACCCAGCTTCTCACTAAAGTAAGCAACTAGCTTTCCTTCCTGCATAAGAACGGCACCAATTCCAATGCCTGAGGCGTCGCATTCTATTTCGAAAGCCTTAAGGAAATCTGGTAATACTAGTAAGGGAGTGTTGGTTAACTTCCCTTTTAGAGTTTTGAAAGCTTCTTCCTGTGCAGGACCCCATTTAAACCCAACGTCCTTTTTGATAACCTCAGTCAAGGGTGTGGCGATGGTGCTAAAGTCATGTACGAATCTCCTGTAGAACCCAGCTAGGCCATGGAAACTCCTGACTTCTCCCACCGTCTTGGGAGTTGGCCAGTCCCGAATGGCCTGGACCTTGGCTTCATCCACGCGGATGCCTTCTGCTCCTACAACAAACCCTAAGAAGACCAAGTTATCCGTTCCAAAAGTACATTTGGCCATGTTAGCAAACAGACGTTCCCTTCTAAGGACCTCTAAAACCTGGCCTAAATGTTGTACATGATCAATGAGTCTTCGGCTATATATCAGAATGTCATCAAAGTAAACCACTACGAATTCACCAATAAATGACCTAAGCACATGGTTCATCAGTCGCATAAAGGTACTAGGTGCATTAGTCAAACCAAATTGCATGACTAGCCATTCATAAATCCCCTGTTTAGTTTTAAAAGCCATCTTCCACTCATCCCCTTCTTTCATCCTTATCTGATGATACCCGCTCCTAAGATCTATTTTAGAAAAGACCCTAGACCCATACAACTCATCTAGCATGTCATCTAGCCTAGGGATGGGGTGGCGATACTTAACTGTAATGTTATTGATGGCGCAGCAGTCCACACACATCCTCCAGGAGCCGTCTTTCTATGGGACCAACAGAACTGGCACGGCACACGGGCTCAAACTCTCCCGTATGAAGCCATTGTCCAGGAGCTCCTCGACCTGCCTTTGCAGTTCCTTGGTTTCTACGGGGTTAGTCCTGTAGGCCGGTCGGTTCGGCAATGATGCTCCCGGGACTAAGTCTATCTGATGCTCTATCCCTCGAAGGGGTGGTAGTCCACTGGGGTTCTCTTCGGGAAATACATCGCTAAACCTGTCCAGCAATTGCTTCAGCTCACTCGGAATCTCCGGTGGAGGGTCAGTCGCCGTTAGTTTGCCTTGATAGGCTAGCAAGATGTATTGAGTTTGTGCGGTATGGGACTTCCTTACCTGGTTAGGTTTGATCAGGAGACTGGTTTCATTAACGGGGGCCTTCCCTTTCTTGTCTAGGTCTCGGCTAACTCGCAGTTGAAGTTGGTCTTGGTGCACCTCGGTGGGAGTACGAGGAACCAAGGTGATCTTCTTCCCGTTATGGTCAAAAGAGTGTCGGTTAGCAAAGCCATCATGAATGGCTTTCTTGTCGAACTGCCAAGGTTTCCCAAGAAGTATGTGACTGGCGTCCATGGGCAGTACGTTGCATTCCACTTCATCAGTGTACCTCCCAATGGTCAAAGAAATCGTAACCTGCTCCCTGACCTGAAGTTCCCCATCCTCGTTCAGCCATTCCAACTTGATGGGTCGAGGGTGGGGTCGCGTGAGTAGTCCGAGCTTCCTGACAAGGGAAACACTTGCTACATTAGTGCAACTTCCTCCGTCTATAATTAGAGAACATACCTTTCCTTGTACTACACATCATGTGTGGAAGAGGTTTTCTCTTTGTTCTGAATCTTCGGTTCGTGTTTGTAAGCTGAGGGTGCGCCTAGTGACCAGCAGCTGGCCCTGGGCTGGGAGATCGAGTGGCCCTTCTTCCTCATCAAATATTGGCCCGGTGTCCTCTTTCTCTTCTTCCGATTCGACCTCGCCATTCTCAAGGAGAATCATCACCCTCTGATTCGGACACTTGTTCGCGTAATGTCCCAAACCCTGACACTTAAAACAGCGAATGTCTCTAGCCCTGCTCGTGGAGTCCACGGCTTTGCCTTTGTCAAACCGAGAGGAAGGGTTAGTTTTATACATGGAAACTTGTTTTTGGTTCGACACTGTACCCTTTTCTTGCAGAACAGGCTTGGTGGAGGCCATGGCCTGATAGGTCGCCTGGGGAAGGTAGGCCGGTTTGGAATATCCCCTCCTCTTGACCTGTTGTTCAATGAGGATAGCCTTGTGGAGCATTTCTTCCACGCTTTCAAATTCTTGTAGCTCCATCCGGTCCATGATCTCGCGGTTGTGGCCGGACAGGAACCTGGCCATGGTCGCCTCATCATATTCTTCAATATCAGCTTTCACCATTAGTGTTTCCATCTCCTGGAAATAGTTCTCCACTTTCCTGTTTCCCTGAGTCAAGCGTCTCAGCTTCTGATGTAGTTCCCTGTGATAGTGACTAGGAACAAAACGTTTTCGCATTAGCAATGTTAGTTCATCCCAAGTAGCTACAGGAGGCTCTGCTGCCCTTCTTCTTAAAGCTACTACCTGGTCATACCAGTTAATCGCGTAGCCCCCAAACTTAGAGGCGACTAATCTTACCTTCTTAATTTCTGAAAAGTTTTGGCAATCGAAGGTAAGCTCTACCTTCCTTTCCCATTCAAGGTAGGCATCGGGATCATTTTTGCCTAAAAATGACGGAATCTCCAACCGGAGTCCCCCAAGATTATCATCGGTCGTTCTTCTAGCAAAGGTGTTTTCCTCCTCTCGCACCCTCCGGCCTCTCCTCGGCTGAATGGAACGAGTTTCAAACCATTCGTCTTCTTCATCTTCCTCATCAGAGGGTTGTGTTCGACCTCTCGTCCGGTTTCTCCTTGTAGTGTGAGCTTGCCGGCCTTGTTGATCCTCCTGTACTCTGTCTAGCCTTTTGTGTATTCCTTCCAACCCAGCATTCATAACTTGAATAAAATGCTCATTGAGATGGGTCAGTTGTTCGTTGGTCAGGCCAACTTCGGTCAGGTCTCTCTCACTTCTGGACATCTGGTTTACCTGTAGCACTGAGCAAACAAGTTACATAAACAAGGGTGTTTACTCTCGGGTGTTTGGTTCTCACACGGGGTCACTCGCAGCCTAGTTTCTCAAGGTTCTGAGAAGACAGTCCAAACCAGTCGGAGAGTAGTTCCAACCAAGAAGGAGATAGACAGATTGCAAGATTTTGTTTGGCTATCTGATTGGCCTATCCCCTAGAACCGATTTCTCCTGGTTCTATTTCACTCACTTTTTTTTTCTTCTTTTTTTTTTTTTGAATCAAACTGGATGGGGATAAACTCAGCTAGCAGGATAGATAGACAGAAAATGATTTTTTTTTTTTTTTTTTTACAAAAGAAATTTGGAGGAGATGAGAAGATGGAATTGTTGTACCAACCAGAAGCGGCTCTGATACCACTTGATAGAAGGTCGAAACTAGGATTGGCACTTCGGGTGGTACTACGTTGGATAGTTCTTGGTCCGAAGGCTACTAGCTCTTACGGATTGCGATGGATTGTTAGGGACCGTTAGAGGATGCGGAAGGCCTCTAGTATTCTCTCTCCTTTGGACCGTGGATGTGACTCACCACGACGCCCTTGGGAGGTTCACTGTGGAAGTAACCCTTACCAACAGTTAGACTGTCCGAAAGAACAGAGAGAATCGCAGCAGATTGCTCACGAGATCGAAAGTTCGATAAAAGATCAAAGGTTCTTATTCCATACGAAGAGTTTGAAACTTATAGAGTTTTTGAGTCAAAGAGATTAGGTGAGAAAATATAAAACTCGCAAACAATTAAAGAGTTGACTAGGTCGGATTGACCCTTCGGCTACTCCAGATGTGACCCTTCGGCTACTCGGCCGCGCTAGTTTGGATCAGGGTCAACCAGGTCGAGCCGTTTGGGTGGCCTGACTGTTCCGGCCTAAGTCCACGGCCTTGAATCATGGCTTCGACTTGAATCTGAAGTCCCTTGAGCTTGGTCTTGGTGAATGGATCTCGTAGTATGTCCGTCCCTTGGTCCGGCTGTTCTTTACGTCCGAGAAAGGGGGCCTCTCGTCCTTCTTCCGATTTTCCCCGTACCAAAGCCATTCTGGCTCGACTGTTCTCATTTTCTTGGTCACTTGGTTGTGAGTTTTGAAGTCTGGGTCGAAGAATTCGGTCGTTCGGTCGTTGATCTTTCCTCAGCTCAAACCCGGGTCGTTTTGGGTCGATACGGTAGACGACACGGTCGTGAGTTCCCGTACCACGGTCGATAGTTTCCGTACCACGGTCGACAGTTTCCGTACCACGGTCGTTGTTTCCCGTACTGCTCTGGCCAACCTCCATCCGCGAACCCATTGCTTCCATGTCTGGTCCGAAGTGCTGTCCGCGTCCTGATTCCCATCAGGTGGTCCAGTTGCAAGAACTCGGAGCAGTGCTGCGGTCCGGTTGCGAGAACTCGGAGCAGTCCAACCAAGTGGTTAATGACCCGACTGGACCTGTGGTCGAGAATGGGAATACCGGTACGGTACTTCCATCCGCATCCACTCAGACCCGGACGGGAGTGGTCGGGATTGAGCATGTGATTGATGAGGAAATGGCCGAGTCATCCAACATGGAACGGGACCATGTTGGTAAGGACATCGGGGCTGATGGTATAAACCAACCCGCAATTCCTTCTACGGAAGAGATGTGGGCAGTCCTGAAAATGGTCATGACTCAGATGACCACATTGACTCAGACCCTCACCCCGACTGAGAATCCTACCGTGGGTCATTCCACGGGAAAGGATATTACCAGAGTTCTGAAAGGGGCCCAGTGAATCGAGGATGAGGACGTGGTTGAAATAAACCCGCCTTGTGTGGTCCGTAGAGTGGACTCTTTGGGTCTGCTGGATCACATTTCCCGTTTGGGAACAAAACACTTTAAGGGGAGGATAGAACCTGTTGAAGCGGATGAGTGGAGGAGCCGTCTAGTACGGAACTTCAGCTTGACCCGATGTCCTGAGGACTACAGGAAGGACATAGCAGTCCATTTCCTGGAAGGGAATGCCCATAACTGGTGGCTTACTGTGGATAAGCGCACTGGGGGCAAGCTAACGTCTTTTGCGGAATTTGAGTCAGAATTCAACCGCAAATACTTTCCCATCGAGGCATGGGATCGGATGGAAAGTAAATTCCTTGAACTCACCCAAGGCCGGAGAACGGTACGGGAATATGAGGAGGAAGTTAACCGTCTACGTAAATACGTAGGGCGGTAATTTGAGGAGGAGTTTACCCAGGTCCAGAGGTTTTTCCGTGGACTTAAGGTCAACCTCCGGGTCCACTGTGCGGCACGGAAGTTTGCTTCCGTATCAGATCTAGTGGAGAGGGCTGCTTTGCTTGAGGTCATCCTGGCTGAGGAAAGCCGGGAGAAGGCTCAGGCAAAGACCAGCCAAGGAAATAAGCCTGGTGGCCACAAAAGAAAGTGGGACCAGGAGAAGGATGGCCCGGGGCCATCCGATTTCCCCAGTTGCGGCCGAAAGCACTATGGAAAGTGATGGAGGGGCAATGGGTGTGTGTGCCAAGTGCGGCAGGATGGACAATGATGTCTTGAACTGCCCTAGGCTGAGAGAAGGGATGACCAGTGAATCGGGTAAGAGCTGCTCTCACTGCGGTAAGACCGGGCATTTCGCAAGGGAGTGTCCCAGGCAGCAAGGGGGTAGGCAGGAAAACCCGGGAAGTAATCCTGGTTGGGCAGCTCCTGTGGCTCAGGCCGCAAGGCCATCCTGGACGCCACGGGTTTACGAGCTTTCTAAGGATACTGGGGAAGCCAGTACCTTCAACGCAATCACTGGTACGTTATGACCCAAGCCTAGTCCTGAAGATTCTATGCATTGCATTAGAATAATGATAGGGGGTAGAAATCCTAAGCATTCTGGGAATGTGTAGGGACCCTGAATGTAGGTGGTGTCGAGGCACACACCTTATTTCATTCCGGGGCTACACATAGTTTTGTGAGTCCGGAATTGGTATTAAGGGGAAAGCTCAGGATGGAGGCCACCATGGAAGGCAGCATAGTTAATGCGGCCGGGGGCCAAATTATGCTTCCCCAGAGGCTGATGAGAAATGTTCCGGTCCTTGTTAAAGGAACCGAAATGCCTGTTGACCTGATAGTCATCGAACTCAAGAATCACGAGGTGATCTTGGGGATGGACTGGTTGGGAAGATACAAGACGACTCTTGACTACCACCGGGGATGTGTGCAGTTTGAGAGGGATGAGGGGACGTTGGAATTCCAAGGGATCCGACCAATCTCGGGAAGATTGTGGTTCCGGCCATTAAAGCAGAGAGGATGTTGATGAAGGGGTGCGAGGCATACTTGGCCACCATCAACATCCCGGAATTGGGAAAAGAGGCCGAGATGGATACCATACCGGTTGTCAGGGAGTTTGGGGATGTGTTCCATTCCTCGACCGGCTTGCCACCTGATAGGGTGGATCCATTCTGCATCGAACTAGAACCAGGTACGGCACCACTCTCTAAGGCTCCTTATAGAATCGCTCCAGCCGAAATGGCTGAGCTTAAGAAGCAGTTAGAGGAACTGTTTGAGAAAGGCTTTATAAGGCAGAGTAGTTCCCCTTGGGGAGCACCTGTCTTATTTGTCAAAAAGAAGGATGGGAGTTTCCGGTTATGCATAGATTACCGAGGTATAAACCGGGTTACTGTGAAGAACAAGTACCCGTTACCTCGGATATATGAACTGTTAGACCAACTCAAGGAGGCGGTCTGGTTCTCTAAAATAGATCTAGCATCCAGATACCATCAAATTCCTATCGCCCCTGAAGATGTCACGAAGACCGCATTTAGGACCAGGTATGGCCATTATGAGTTTGTTGTCATGCCATTTGGCCTTACTAATGCTCCTGCGGCCTTCGTGAAAATGATGAATGAGGTTTTCTGGGTCATCTTCATTGATGACACACTTGTCTATTCAAAAACGGAAGCCGATCATCAGGAACTTCTGAGGGCGCTGTTGGAAAGGTTGAGAGAGCACAAGCTCTACGGCAAGCTGAGTAAATGCAGCTTCTGACAGAGGACCATCGGGTTCCTGGGACATATTGTCTCAGAACAAGGTGTGTCGGTAGATCCGGATAAGGTCAAGGCTATTAATGAATGGCCCAGACCGAAGAATGCAACGGAAGTAAGGAGCTTCCTGGGGCTGGCCGGATACTACAGAAAGTTTGTGAACGGTTTTGTAAGTATGGCTAAGGCCATGACTGGGCTAACCGGGAAGGGAGTAAAATTTGTGTGGTCGGAAGCTTGTGAGAAGAGTTTTACGGACCTCAAAGACATGCTGACCAAAGCACCCGTCTTGGTCCTGCCAGAGGCCAACAAAGCCTACCCATCCCGGAATGGAAGTGGGAACATATCACAATGGACTTTGTGACTGGGTTGCCCACGACCAAGACCAAAAAGGATGCGGTCTGGGTGGTTGTAGATCGACTCACTAAGTCCGCTCATTTCACAGCCATCAAGAAAACTGATAGAGTGGAGAAGTTGGCCGGGAAGTACATCAATGAAATCGTAAGACTTCATGGTGTACCGGCCAGTATCATCTGAGATAGGGATGGCCGTTTCACTTCACACTTCTGGCAGGCAGTCCTAAAGGCTTTGGGAACAGAGGTGATTATGAGTACGGCCTATCATCCACAGACTGACGGTCAGTCAGAAAGAACCATACAAACCTTGGAGGACATGTTGAGAGCCTGCATCCTAGAGTCGGGAGACTCTTGGGAAAGGTACTTACCTCTGGCTGAATTTTCTTATAACAATAGCTATCAGTCAAGTATAGACATGTCCCCTTATGAGGCATTGTATGGGAGGCTGTACCGAACCCCATTATGCTGGACCCAAGTAGGGGAAAGAAGCATAATAGGTCCGGCCATTGTGGATGAAACTACCAAGAAGATCAAGTTCCTCAAAAAGAAAATGAAAGAGGCATATGACCGGCAGAAAAGCTACGCGGACAGAAAGAGGAAAGACCTCGAGTTCCAGGAAGGGGACTGGGTCTGCCTCAAGATGATCACCTTCAAGGGCCGGGCTAGAGTATCGAAACGGGGCAAGTTAGACCCGAGATACCTAGGACCATTTAAAGTCTTGAAGAAGATCAGAAGGGTGGCCTATAAGTTAGACCAACCGGTGGAAATGGAAGCATTTCCCGATGTGTTCCATGTTTCCCAACTCCGCAAATACTTATCTGACCGGGATGTACTCGAACCTGAGTTGCCACCGGATCTAAAACCAAATCTGAGCTTGGAAACATGGCCGGTGAGGATTGAGGACCGGATGGAAAAGGCAACCAGGAAGGAAACCATTCCTATTGTAAGGGTGGTGTGGACATGCAATGGGAAGGAAGAAACAACTTTGGAAATCGAGGATAAGATGAAGACGGTGTACCCGGAATAGTTTGAGATGGCCATGCGGGAATACCAGTCGGATTCGGGGACAAATCCCTCATTGGTGGGGGAGACCTGTAACGTCCCATACTCCCACTAAGGCCTTGAGTACGGACCATGCGGCCAGAGGGAAGGACCGCGTCAAAATACCTTGGTCGTAAGGGGCATGGTCCGGAAGGGTGATGGCCGGTAAGGATGTTGGTTCTTATCCGAGCTAGGGATGATGGGAAATAGCTAGACCCGAGTAAAACATCAGCTGAGGCCAGCTGGGGAAGCTCACGGTCCAATATGGACAGTGACACTACTGCTGGGTCAGCTGGTTCACCTCACGGCCACCTCGGCCAGCTGGAGGGAGTGACCCGCAGCTGGGGCCAGCTGGTGACCTAGTGAGCTAGCTGGGTCAGCTAGTGGCCGGGGAGTGTCAGTCACCTCCGGAGGTGAGCTGGTGCGACAGGGGAAGGGGTGTGAGTACAAAAAGGGCATGGGGAACGGATGCCTGGTCGAAGGGTCACCACGAACCAAGGCAACCCTTCCCGAATGGATGGAACCATTCGCTGGTGCCTGTTTGACAGGCCAAGGACTCACCTATAAATACCAACCCCCACGCCTTGTTTCTGGCATCAGTTCCCGCAGAGGAAAACCGTACTAAGAAAGAAAAGAGAGAGAAAGCCGATTGCGATTGGAAAGTGAGAAAGAGAGAGACTGCAACCGGGAAAGATGTCCGGGGAAGAGGAAGTTCTGGCCATCGACAAAGGGAAAGACCCTGTAGATCCTGATCAAGTCCCAAAGGTATGTCCGACTAAGCAATGTCTAAGCGTCGATCCTGGACCGCCGGTGAAAACCGTTGCGATCCCGGAACCGGACTGATTGGGCTGTGTCTCACAACCTTTGTTTTGTCTCCCTCTCTACCTTTCTTTACGGCTGATCCCATGAGTCTTTGGCCTCGGCCAGACTCATGTGTAAGCGATTTCCCTGGGCTTGGGTTGCGGCTTGACACCGAATGGGTCTATGTGAATGGGACGAGGGTCGGGTCGCATAATTGCACTGGATTGGACTAAGAGCCTATCCGGGTGAATCCTTAAAGGACCCCTCGGCCATGCATAGAACGAACGGGTGCCATTTGCGGACACAACCCAGAAACTCGCTGGTTGCCTATGGGAAATCATCTGGTTCGTAATGAACCCAGACGGGACGGTCGGTTGGGCCTATGGTCGGATAGACACGACCTGGGAACCATCGCGTCAGTTTGGCGAGTTGCACCTTTTGGCAAAAAGCCTTAATTACGGTCGGTCACTTCTAGATAGGGTGAACCGGTGCGGGTGCGTAAGCGTACCTTGGGAATGCTAACGCGTGTCCTCGGCCGGTAAAACCTCTTCGGTCGGTGAACCTGGTCCGTTTGCGGACCGTTGCGACTGTTCGGCGAATTGCACCCTTTGGGTCAATTGCCATCACGGCCGAGTTCCGACTTGGACGTGAGGTATGTCCGACTATGGACCAAGCCTAGGTGCACGGTCCGGCGGCCCCCTGATGATGTGTGGTGTGTGTTAGGAGCTCTGGATATAACATGATCGGTCCATGTAAAGCCTTCGGGCAAGCGTTAGCATGATGTATCAAATCCTTATTATATCAATAAGAGTTTTCTTTTTATTATCTATCTCTTTTAAATTTCGCAATAATGGTAGATAGTGAAACCTCCTGGAATAGTATGGGTAAGTTGTTTGGATAGGGCCTTAGTCTCACGGAGACTAAGAAGTGGGACGACCGATACGGGTCGTGTATCCGGGTTGGGGTGTTTCAGTATTTCCAGAAGAAGACCCATTCACGGCATAGAATTTCAGAGAGATTTTGTCCCAGGTGCTTTCTTGCCAAACCGACCAGCATACAGAACCAACCCTGTGGAGACTATGGAGCTTCGGAAGCAGATTGGAGAGCTCATGGAGAAAGGCTATATCTGCGAGAGTATGAGCTTTCGTGCTGATGGAAGCTGGCGGAAGTGCGTGGATTGGCAGAGAATTCAACCAGATTACAGTTAAGTACATACGTCCTATTGCTCGTCTTGATGATATGCTATATGAACTTCATGGAACATGTGTCTTCTCTAAGATAGATTTGAAGAGAGGATACCATCAGATAAGAATGAAGGGGGTAAATGGAAAACATCATTTAAGACTAAGTTGGATTGTATGAATGGTTAGTTATGCCATTTGGATTAACTAATGCACCTAGTATGTTTATAAGATTGATGAATCATGTGCTTAGGTCGTTTATTGGCATCTTTGTAGTTGTTTACTTTGATGACATTTTGATTTATAGCAAGAGTTTTCAGGAACACCTGATCCATCTAAAATCGGTACTAGAAGTGCTTGGGAAAGAGCAGCTTAGTGCCAAATTTAAGAAATGCACTTTTGGCACAGATAATCTCGCGTTTCTTGGATTTTTCGTAGGGGCAGAAGGTGTGAGAGTAGTCAGGAGCTTCCATGAACTTGATGGCTTCTACCGCCAGTTTGTTAAAGACTTCAGCACTCTGGCCCCATCACTAACTCAGGTTATCAGGAAAAGTGTGGGCGACAAGTGGGAGCAAGCTCAGGAGGAATCATTTCAAACCTTCAAAGCTAAGTTAATTCATGCTCCTTTACTTGTTCTGCCTAACTTCATTAAAAACTTTGAGATTGAATGTGATGCTTCAGGAGTAGGAAATGGGGCTGTCTTGATGCAGGATGGAAGACCAATTGCTTGCTTCAGTGAGAAGCTTGGAGGAGCAACTCTGAACGACCCAACATATGATAAGGAGTTGTACGCATTGGTGAAAGCTTTGCAAACTTGGCAACATTATCTCGGGCCAAAAGAGTTTGTTGTTCACACTGACCATGAAACTCTTAAGCATCTGAAAGGGCAGCAAAATCTCAACAAGCGTCACGCCAGATGGGTAGAGTTTATCAAAACTTTTCCTTATGTGATTAAGTATAAGAAAGGTAAAGAAAAAATGTGCTCGCTGATGCTTTGTCTATGAGGTATGCATTGATCTCTGTTATGGACGCTAAGGTCTTAGGGTTTGAACAGATTAAAGAGCTATATGTTTCCGATTCAGACTTTAAGGAACCTTACCTTGCATGTGTTAAGTTTTCCTCTGGAAGATTCTTTGGGAATGATGGATTCTTGTTTTATTCAAACAGACTCTGTATTCCTAACTGCACCCTAAGGAATTAACTTGTCAGGGAAACCCACAGGTGTGGACTTATGGGCCACTTTGGTATTGATAAAACCCTCAAGATCATGCAGGATCACTTCTATTGGCCAGGCATGAAGAAAGATGTGGTGAAGATATGCACTCACTGTGAGACTTGCAAGCAATCAAAGGCAAGGGAACAATCAACAGGTAAGTACCTTCCTTTGCCCATCCCTGATCATCCATGGACAGAAATTTTGATGGACTTTGTGTAATGACTGCCTCAAATTAGAACTGGAAAGGATTCGATCTTTGTAGTCATGGATAGGTTTTCAAAAATGTCTCATTTTATTCCTTGCCACAACATTGATGACGTCATGCATGTTGCTGAGTTATTCTTTAGAGAAGTGGTTCGCCTACATGGTTTCCCTAAATCCATTGTATCAGATAGAGACACTAAGTTTTTGAGTTACTTTTAGAAAACTCTTTGGGCTAAGTTGGGCACAGAACTGTTGTTATGTACTACTTATCATCTGCAATATGATGGACAGACTTAGGTAGCTAACAAAAAATTATCTGCTTTGCTTAGGAAAATAGTTAAAAAGAACTTGAAAATTTGAGAAGATTATTTGCCTTACGTAGAATTTGCATACAATAGCAGTACATTCGGCAACTAAATTTTCTCCATTTCAAATTGTTTATGGGTTCAACCCCTTGTCTCCCATGGATGTGATTTCTTTACCTTTGAGTGAAAGGGCCAAGCCAGTCTAGATGTAGAAAAGAAAGCTAAACAAGTCAAGAAGATCCATGACAAAGCTCGGCGGAACATATAGAAGAGAGCAAGACAGTACCCTGAACAACCCAACAAGCACTGACGTGAATAAACGTTTGAAGAATGAGATCTAGTTTGGATCTATTCGAGAAAAGACCGGTTTCCAGCAGAACGGAGACCAAAACTGCCTACAGTGGACGGCCCATTTACCATCACGAAGATAAATCAATGACAATGCATATCAAGTTGATCTTCAAGGTAAGTACAGTGTAAGTTCAAGTTTTAATGTTGCTGACTTAATTACTTTTATGGCAGATGAAGCGGATTTGAGGGAAAATCCTTTTCAACAGGGAGTGGATGATACTATCACAGAAAGCAGCACTGGATCCCATGACTCACGGATGGGTCAAGAACCTAAGAAGGAGGGTCCGCAAAACAACTGGAGGTTGGACAACAGATTTATCGACCAAAAGGGAAAGGGATGGTGATCAATCGAACCAGATCACCCATGGAAAAGGATAAATCTGAAGATACCTGGGAGCTGAGCACTTTCTACCATACCGCAGAAGATGGCGACCCGACACGACCCAAAAACCAGCATTTCAGGAATCCACGACCTAACAATCACTTTGCCGACAAATCTCATGTTATTTACCGTCCAAGTGGGTCTTCTGAGGCAAATTTTCAAGGAGGGTTACCTATGACTCGGACCAGAATAGAAGATGGTCGAACCAATCCACTCATGCACCGTACCGGACAGTCCGATTCACCCGATATGGAGTTCTTCGAGTTTTCACCCAGACCAATGACTAGATCACAAGGCAAGCTTCTTCATGATGCTGTCACACTGTTCTTAGCACGAGAACTTGCTGAGGAATCCAAATTGGTTCGTGCCAAACCTCATTTGCCGGATATTTTATTATGTGTTGATTGCGGATGGAGATGACGGTCCGGCCATGCATCGGTCCATCAAGCCAAATGTATGAACTGACAGCTCAAGGGTTATTCTTAACATTTATTTCGGTCTTAGTCCAATGTGAGATTTCCTAAGATTTTTCTATTATTTCTTGCATGCAAACTTAATAGTATACATATTGTAAATTATTGGCCATTTTGGCACCTTTTTTATTTTTGATCATTAATCAATTGATTTATTTTTTAGATTTAATCTTTTGTTCTTCGTGAGCAATCTGGTTGTCTGGTGTGTAACATCCAAACAACTTCCACATAACCAGCGTCTTGGTGAGTCATATCCAAGGTTGGATAAGGGTCTGGAATACCAGAAAACTTACACATATTTTGACGGTCCAAAACGATCCATCCAGCTCCGTGGAGTGCTTGTGGCCTTCTCGGTTCATATCCATCGAACAAATACCACTTTTTCAAGTGATTTCGTAGGAAATTTTGTGTCAGGGGAGGGGGAGTGGGTCCGTATATATCTATAATCCCACACAACTATCTCGAGTTTCCGACCCAAGAAAAAAAAACTGTAACTTCCTCGAGTTTTCAAAACACTTGTCTGTTACTGGCCACAACAAGAAAGCTATAATCCAAGCATGGACTTTAACCATGGTTCGTTTGATATACAGAGAGATATAGAGTAGAGCGCTATAAAATTTTTCCGACTAATATCCGAAAGGCGCGACCTGATCAGGAATGCGAGAAGCATTTGAATGATATTCGATGTAGCTTATCTACAGAAGCATTTCGTAGATTAGAAATACTGCGGGGCGTAAACAGCGTCGTGGTTGGTAGCATGGAAGTCCACCACTCCGATCTCCGCAGCCTCTTCCCCAACCGGGTCCTCACCAAGTGCCCATTCCGACACATACAGAGAAACGGGAGAAAACGCTAGCTTTTCGAAAAAAACCATCAATCGCTCGCTTGAAGCAGCCCACTTCACCCTTAAGCTCGGCCACCCATTCTTTCACCTTTGCCTCCTCCGCGGTGATGGTCGAACCTCCCCCGAGGTCAACGAGCAAATCCAAGTTCCCAGCGAACTCGGCCAGGCGCATCTCTTTTTCGTTCGCCTCAGCCAACTTAACGAGGGAATCTTTCTCCTTATCCACGCGAAGGCCATACTTCTCAACCAAGTCCCATTTTTGCTTCTTGCAAGGCTTCAGGACACGTTTCTAGCAAAGGGCTCGTTCCCTTTCGAGTTTCTCTTAGGCAACTGCTGCCTTCAAGAGGGATATATCCTTGCTCACTTTGTATCAAGTGGCCCTCTTCTCAGCTTTCTTGCACTTGTCCTTCCAAGCATTAGCCGCACATGCAGCCTCCTCTGCCTTGTGCTGAAACTCTCAAACCCCGGCGTTATAACCCATCATGGTCGCGTTCATAGTCGAAAAGCAAACATAAGACGAACAGAAAAAACTCAGCAAAGGAAACAAAAGACAAATCTAACAAAAGTGTTAGGGAAGACTCAAATATTACCTTCATCGTTTAAGCAGCCATATCCCCATCCCCATACAGATAAGCCCAAGATTTAGGGACAGACGAAGAGGAATCTCTGATCATAGCTAAGAGCCTCATTAACTCGGAGCGATCCCTGCGGACCACCATGGGAGCATCGAACATAAAGTTCTACCTCGGATGCCCGACGGGCTAGGAGTTCGTGCTTTGAGCACTCCTCGGCCCATCTTCAACACCGGCCACTCATTTCCCCTTCTCAGCCACTGCAGTGCGCTTTCATCAAGAGGATCCGGCCGGAGGAAGGGAGGCAGAAAGCCCAAGAACAATTTCCGCGGACACTCCAAGAATGGGTGAACTGGTCCCGACAGCCTAAGGTAGATGGACCGGCGTGCTCTCTTGCTTAGCCTGATGGATAGGAATGTTAGTGGCAGGCTCGCCACCTTCAGACTCTGACCCTGCAGCCTGCTTTTGCCGCAACTCGTCGGGCATGATAGCTTCGGACTCCTTCCATTCCTGGGAAATCGGCTGGCGGATCGGAAAAATCAGAAGTCTTGAGTGGGTGAGTTTGAGAGAGATGCGCTTTGCTTCCTCAAATCGATTCCAAAAATCATCGTATTTCCAATCGATTTTCTTTCTGCACATGATCTCCTGAACTTCCAAGATATCGCTGGGCCAACCCGAGAAAAGATAAGAGGCTGCAAAACAAACAAGAAAGAAATGTGTTAAGAAATTTCCGAGCACTTTCAAAAGAAATAATCAAACATTCATCTAAAGCATTCTTTGATTATGGCCAAGTGAGCACGATTTGTGGCCACGTAGAAACCTATCTTTTGTCAATTTACAGTTGCTGTCAAAAGAAGATCTTAGCAAAAGAAGGCCTGACAGCAATGTAATAAAAGAGACACCCCGTGCTGTATCTCATAATCTCGAAATATTTCAGCAAGTGGACCTGCTCCAAAACTAATCCGCATTCCATCTTATGGATTCACCATCCCCACCAAGTGGCATAAAGCTTGCGGAACAAGATGAGAAAGCACAATCTGTTAGTGATCCAAGTACTCGAGGATGAGCTTCGGGACTATGAACCACAAGCATGACTTGTACAACAAAGCCTCATACATGGAGAAAATAACCCGGCGGACATTTATCGATCCGATCTTTATCAACGGGAAGCATAAACACAACGTCGTCGGAAATGTCACACCTGCACCTTATATCAAACAATGAGTTTTATGTGCATCGAGTGTTCCCCAACGGATCATTCATCTAAGAACCTGCCTTCGCCCGCCCAGGTTTCGGACGTTTACTCTTGAAGGTGGGCAACTCACAGCCCCAGTACACTGCACATTCGTCTGGAGAAGCAGGCTCTGGCTTGATTAAGTCATCTTCCGAAATGAGTAAATCAGGAACTCTAGCAGTCAGCTCGTCCCTTTCTCCGCCTCTAGGCAGGTCACCATCGTCTCCAACCAAGGGCAGCTCACCCCTTTCTCCGCTTCTAGGCAGGTCACCCCTTTCTCCGCCTCTAGGCAAGTCACTATCATCTCCAACAAGGGGCAGCTCGCCATCTCCTCCTCTCCACATCAGCCCACCATCTTCTACAACTGAGGGCAGGTCGTCATCCTCTCCCCTCCAACGCAGCTCGCCATTTTCATCTACTCTATCTAGATTGAACTCTTTGGCTATCCTATCAAAACTCATATCAAGGCACAAATCGTAGTCGAAATGGAGATCTAGCTCAGGGAGAACGCAACTTCTGGGAAAGTTGTGATCAGTCTAATAATCATATGAGCTAGAAGACAAGCATTGATTCTTAACACACTCACCATGAGGGCTAGACATCTAACACTTAGAACAAACAAATAGAAGAACATAGAGAGGGAAAGTAGAGAGGAAAAACTGCCTTAGAAACTTGGAGAAGAAATGAAGTTATAAGAATTGAAGAAGAGGAGAGCTCTCTTTATATAGAAAGAGGGCACAATTTTTAGTGGAAACATAGCGGGATGTACTTATTCCGGAACAATGCAAAAAATAATGATAAAAATAAGAGCTGGCTGGCCTCGAATTTGAGAAAACCTAAAGCTCGCCGGCCTTGGATTTGAGAAAAGCCGGAGCTCGCCTTGTGGCATACATCTTACCGTCTAGGTTCGCCAATCACGATTAACGCTTTACTTAAAGCTCATTACTCCAGAAAAAGGAAGTAACGAGCTGGGGGGCTTACTGTTGGAAGCAAAACCCACCCTCCGGAGATTGATGAGCTGAGAAGTCTAATTATTTACACGAAAGACTTTTCCCAAGAAAATCAGCACACGAGAGCAGGTCGCCAACTCCCTTCCGAGAGAAGATGACGACCTGATCACTGTCCGAAGACCATCAAAACACCAAAGCAGGTTGCGAACTCTCTGGCAAGAGAAGATGGCGACCTGATCGCTGTCCGAAGACCATCAAAACACGAGAGAAGGTCGCCAACTTCCTTCTGAGAGAAGTTGGCGACCTGGTCATTGTCCGAAGACAATCAGCACACGAGAGCAGGTCGCCAAATCCCTTCTGAGAGAAGATGGCGACCTGATCATTGTCCAAAGACAATCAGCACACGAGAGTAGGTCTCCAACAATCTTCCTAGAGAAGATGACGACCTGGTCATTGTCCAAAGGCACCAGACCATGAGAGCAGGACTCCAGCTTTTCTCCGAGAAAAGATGGCCACCTCATAACGTGCAGAGCAGGTCACCATTTCTTTCCTTAAGAAGATGACGACCTGGTCATTCCAGGAGCAGGACGCCAACTTCGCCTCACGGAAAATGGCGACCTGAAAACATGCCACAACAACAAGTGGTGACCTAATCCTTCGTACATGCGTTCTTCAATTTTCTTGACCAAACTAGCGAGCTGAATTTTTGGTCTAGCTTTACTCGGTTTCAGTGTTCACGACATTATTCATGAAACACTATTCATAGAACACTGTTCACAAACCAACCACAAAAACCGGCCAGTTGAAGGGTTTGTCTAGCGTTACTGGGCTTTGAAACACTGTTCACAGCACTATTCATGGAGCACGTTCACAACACTGTTTACGAACAGACCACAAAATTGGGAAAGAACCCAAAAGAGATGACAAACCAGAATCAAATTGGACCCGACCAAACCAGAGGCGAACTGGGTCGGGACAAAACCAAACGACGGCGTGCTGAGAAGTTGGAACGCGGATCAATCCCGAGTCCGTCAAAGTTGGAGGATTACTAAACTTAACAACATCCCAAATCGCTAGCAACTCTTTTTAGTACTCCAAGGGTTTTAGTCCTGCACCTATAAAAGCAACATCATGCTCGCGAACAGAGAGGTAGATTTTCCTTTGTTTTTAGACATTTTTTTGTTCATCTTCCCCTTTCTTTTAAAACTCCATTCTTAAACCTTATTTTCTTATTAAATATCACAGCTTTATCTGTTTTACTCACAATTTAATCCTTCTTCCCCTCTCTAATCATGTTTAACACTCTTTCCACCTTGGAATTAGTGGTTATATCCATGATTAGTGAGTAGTTTGATTTCGGTTTTAGACTGACGTTAGAAGGTTTAGAGTAAATGATGAATCTCTAGTGTCTTTTTCAGCTTAATGATCTTGATCTCTTCTTCTTTGATGTTCCTAAGGCTTGACCTATCTCCGCTATTTGGAACTTGATTCTAAATCTTCCGAAGCAAATACCATGCTAGTGTAAGACTTGATCTATCAAATAAGAAAATCACTTGTCTTAGCCTAAAAATTTAGGTGACTAAGAAGCTATTTTGGCTTGATAAAGAGTTGGTTAACTATGCATTCTTATCCGTGTATCACTACGAAAAGCTAAGTTAAATTATGGTTTTCCAAGGGACTCTGTCATTAGAGTGCATTAGTCTAGTTTATAACTCCTTAGCGGAGAGATTAGCTTTATAGGGAGATGGTTTAAGATTAAAGTTTGAACTATTATTTGATTCAGCCTATCCATGCCTCATTTTTAGAACCGGTTTTAATTATTTCCATGGTTTTGTATCCAATTGCTATATTTTTACTCTGTTTATTTAGATTTCTTTCTCAAGTTGATTAATCCTTATTTAAGATTCTTAATATCACTTAAGTTGATAGCCTTGTTCATTGATCCCTCTTGATATTCCTAGCTCATTTTGAACCCCATAGGCTTAGTATCTCAACCTTCTCAAACGAATTGATTGACCCTCAATATTGTACTACATACGCTTATAGTTGTTTGGGCATTGACAAGTAGTCTAAAAACCTATTTTCAGTATGCAGGGGTGAAAAGGAAGAAGGAAAAACTTACTTGGACAAACTAGGATAAAGGAAAAACAAAGCCAATGCAGATAAATGTTGGAGAAATATATTAAAAAAAAAAATCATCGGGTAAGTCTTACACACGTACCAGTCTACGCAGAAACAATAAGAACTATGAAACCATCAATAACGTGCAACACAAACATCTTCCAAGAAATATGTAACCACTGCTATTACGAGGTCCGGCCCAACATAATTAAAGTATCTTGGATCATAAGAAAATTTCGACCTTTTATCATAATACAGAGATCATTTTTAAAATTTTTTTACTATAAATGAATATGGTTTTCTAAAACTATTGGCTCTGTTCATAGTATTTTTTGTATATGTATATATATATATAAATGTGAACCTGTTTCTATATGTAAATTTTTAATAGGCTTGGGTCCATAGACGAGTGCACCTCTGCCTACCTGTTTTGGGCCGAGCTTGGCTATTACTACAAACAGATAATGAAGCTCAATATTCATTATTAAATAAGAAAACAGCTTGTCATAATCTAAGAGCCTCAATGGTGACCTAGGAATAAAGGGAATAATGGGTTTTTCTTCATTTTTAAATAATTACACAATTTACAAGTAATATATATATATTACACATGATTTTCTCTCATTCTCTTTTTTTTTTTTTGTAGAGAACTATAGGAAAAAAATAGAAGGGAGAAAATTGAGAACACAAAAAACATACACAAAGAAATCAACATAATAATAAGGCGCAAAAAGAGTAACAACAATCAACCAGAAAAAAATCCAAAAAATTTAAAGAATCGAAAAAAAAATGCATGATGCACAACAAAAATAGAGGAGAAAACAAAATAGAAACAAATATGACATACCAAAAAAAATCTGGGCCTAAAAAGAAAAATTTATAAACTTAGTGCGTTTAATGGGAACAAAGTATAAACTCTTTCTAAAAAAATTCACTACCAAACGTTAAAACAAAATGAAAATGAGTGAAATAAGATGAAGGGGATAGAAAAGGGGAACTAATCACAAATGCAACAACATCTGTTTGAAGAAGAACCCCCAAAATAATGGGAAAACATAAGATGAAAAATCAAAGAAGGAACAAAAAATACAAATAAAAAGCATAAATCGCAAGCGGTGCAAGTATGGAGACCTCCAAATAATATA
The DNA here is from genome assembly GCA_900108845.1 of Iljinskaea planisiliqua. Taxonomy (NCBI): domain Eukaryota; kingdom Viridiplantae; phylum Streptophyta; class Magnoliopsida; order Brassicales; family Brassicaceae; genus Iljinskaea; species Iljinskaea planisiliqua. The sequence goes on along the minus strand of FNXX01000031.1, from coordinate 1,812 downwards.
AATATAAGTCAGAGAAATTCAATGATTTTTACTTGCGGTAGAGTTTAATGATTAAAATTATCATTCATTTGTATTCAATCCAATGATAATTCTAGGATCTATTGGTAGAGTTTAATAATTAAAGTTTTTATTTGCATTCAATCTAGTTATATAGCTATGATCTATTTACTATGTAGGATATAGTAGAGTTTATGATGAATGAGTTATGCATATTAAAATTGTTTTACCTAATGAATTGATACACAAAATTTTTATCCATAGTAATTACTATAAGTGTACAACAAACTTTATTAGAATAGAAAAAGTTCGAGTTCCAAAAGGATAAAGTGTTACACTACAATTCTACGAGAATGAAATAAACCTAAAATACATGAAGTGATTTGTTTGTTGGTTTTATAAAACTAATAACTAAGATTGCAAATCAAACATGAAAATTGAAATGGAGAAAGCATTATGCTTTAGGGCAATTTGCAGGATATCAGAAACACAAATCAAAATATCAAACAAAGAAATCATTAAACACATTTTAAAACTCAAAATACTAATTTATAATTAAATTATTATCGTAGTATTAATTACTATATCTAAACTCATAAGATTCTGAACTGTCTTTTGAATTCATAAAGTTATCAATACCGAGCAATGATCACTATCTTTATGTGTCTGTCTTAAAATCAGACCATGATCGTCTTCTGCATGTTTGTCCTAAAATATGCAAGCTAAGCATAATAAGCCTCCAAAAGCGCGAGCATCATGAGCCTTGTGCATACAACAGTAGAGCATCATGTCTTGCACGAATTTTAAATTTGGTAACCTATCTCTATGCATTGTTACACCAGTGTTCAATCTCATACTTGACAATAACCAAAGATGATTGCAAATGAAGCAGTTCACTTGGCAACTTCTTATGAAAAACACCTCAGCAACTTCTTACACAATAGCTCAATCATAACTTTATTAAAGACAAACTTGCCAACTTTGTTCCGAAAATGACTTTCCAGCTTTTCTTCAAAAAATTGGCTGAACAACTTCCCAGAGAAAAATAGCTTGCCAATTTTTCTAACAGAAAAAAACATTTCCAATAAATTTTCTCTGAAAACTGTTCTCCAAATTTCGCTTCGAGAAAACTGCTAGCCAAACTTCTCTCCGAAAAAACAGCTCGCCAAACTTCTTTCCTAAAAAACAGCTCGCCAAATTTCCCTCCGAGAATACAGCCGTCCAACGTTCTCTCTAAGAAAACAGCACTCCAAAGTCGTCTCTAAGAAAACAGTTCACCAGCATGTCATCGAAGAAACGACCACCAAACTTCTCTCTGAAAACTGTTTTCAATCATTTTTCTCGAAAAACTATCTTCTCTGAAATCTGTCTTTGACAAATTTTCTCCAAGAACTGTTTTCAACAACTTTTCTTCGAATTTTATTTTTGACAACTTATCTCTGAAACTGCTTTCTAAAATTTTCCTTCGAAAGTTGTTTTAGCCAAAATTTTCTCCGCAGAAACGGTCTCCAATCTTTTCTCCAAGAAAAATAGCTGGCCAAACTTCTCTCCGATAACGGCTCGTCAAAAATGTCTCTGAGGAAACCACTTGTAACGACCTAAAACCAAGCCCAGCAAGGCCCAATTTACTTTCAGCAAGAACCCCTAGGTTTTCCCTTTAAATAGCCTCTTCTCCCTTTCTTTTTCTCCCAAAACTTCATCAAAGCGAAGCTCTGTCAAAATTAATTCATCGGAGAGTGTTAGAGGTGATTTCTCGTAGCCACCGCGTAGATCTATCAGTGTACCATCGAATCCGAGGCAAAGGTAATCCCGAAA
>FNXX01000044.1:0-155110 GCA_900108845.1 Iljinskaea planisiliqua | reverse complement strand
CCCACAATGCATATTTTAGTGGTATTCATTGTCATGACCATTCATACTCTTTAAAATTCTGTTTTTTGAATTTGGGGCATGATGTTCTTTTATGATCTTCATGGGACTCATTTCAGTTCCAGATTCATCTTTCTGGTATATTGGATTTGGTTGATTAACGGTGGCTCCCAATGAATGAGAAACAAGGTATTTATGTTTCTCATTCCTCATTTAGGTGTCCCACAATGCATATTTATAGTGGTATTCATTGTCATGACCATTCATACTCTTAAAATTCTGTTTTTAAATTTGGGGCATGATGTTCTTTTATGATCTTCATGGACTCATTTCAGTTCCAGATTCATCTTTCTGGTATATTGGATTTGGTTGATTAACGGTGGCTCCCAATGAATGACAAACAAGGTATTTATGTTTCATTCCTCATTTAGGTGTCCCACAATGCATATTTTAGTGGTATTCATTGTCATGACATTCATACTCTTTAAAATTCTGTTTTTTAAATTTGGGACATGATGTTCTTTTATGATCTTCATGGACTCATTTCAGTTCCAGATTCATCTTTCTGGTATATTGGATTTGGTTGATTAACGGTGGCTCCCAATGAATGAGAAACAAGGTATTTATGCTTTCATTCCATTTAGGTGTCCCACAATGCATATTTTAGTGGTATTCATTGTCATGACCATTCATACTCTTTAAAGTTTTTTTGAATTTGGGGACATGATTTCCTTTTTGATTCATGACTCATTTCAGTTCCAGATTCATCTTTCTTATATTTGGATTTGGTTGATTAACGGTGGCTCCCAATGAATGAGAAAAGGTATTTATGCTTCTCATTCCTCATTTAGGTGTCCCACAATGCATATTTATAGTGGTATTCATTGTCATGACCATTCATACTCTTTAAAATTCTGTTTTTTGAATTTGGGGACATGATGTTCTTTTTATGATCTTCATGGACTCATTTCAGTTCCAGATTCATCTTTCTGGTATATTGGATTTGGTTGATTAACGGTGGCTCCCAATGAATGAGAAACAAGGTATTTATGCTTCTCATTCCTCATTTAGGTGTCCCACAATGCATATTTTAGTGGTATTCATTGTCATGACCATTTCCTACTCTTTAAAATTCTGTTTTTTGAATTTGGGGACATGATGTTCTTTTTATGATCTTCATGAGACTCATTTCAGTTCCAGATTCATCTTTCTGGTATATTGGATTTGGTTGATTAACGGTGGCTCCCTATGAATGACAAACAAGGTATTTATGTTTCTCATTCCTCATTTAGGTCTCCCACAATGCATATTTATAGTGGTATTCATTGTCATGACCATTCTACTCTATAAATTCTGTTTTTTAAATTTTGGGGCATGATGTTCCTTTTATGATCTTCATGGGACTTATTTCAGTTCCAGATTCATCTTTCTGGTATATTGGATTTGGTTGATTAACGGTGGCTCCCAATGAATGAAAAACAAGGTATTTATGCTTCTCGTTCCTCATTTAGGTGTCCCACAATGCATATTTCTAGTGGTATTCAATGTTATGACAATTCATACTCTTTAAAATTCTGTTTTTTGAATTTGGGGACATGATGTTCTTTTTATGATCTTCATGGGACTCATTTCAGTTCCAGATTCATCTTTCTGGTATATTGGATTTGGTTGATTAACGGTGGCTCCCTATGAATGACAAACAAGGTATTTATGTTTCTCATTCCTCATTTAGGTCTCCCACATTGCATATTTATAGTGGTATTCATTGTCATGACCATTCCTACTCTTTAAAATTCTGTTTTTTGAATTTGGGGACATGATGTTCTTTTTATGATCTTCATGAGACTCATTTTAGTTCCAGATTCATCTTTCTGGTATATTGGATTTGGTTGATTAACGGTGGCTCCCAATGAATGAGAAACAAGGTATTTATGCTTCTCATTCCTCATTTAGGTGTCCACAATGCAATTTTAGTGGTATTCATGTTATGACAATTCATACTCTTTCAAATTCTGTTTTTGAATTTGGGGACATGATGTTCTTTTATGATCTTCATTGGACTCATTTCAGTTCCAGATTCATCTTTCTGGTATATTGGATTTGGTTGATTAACGGTGGCTCCCAATGAATGACAAACAAGGTATTTATGTTTCTCATTCCTCATTTAGGTGTCCCACAATGCATATTTATAGTGGTATTCATTGTCATGACCATTCCTACTCTTTAAAATTCTGTTTTTTGAATTTGGGGACATGATGTTCTTTTTATGATCTTCATGGGACTCATTTTAGTTCCAGATTCATCTTTCTGGTATATTGGATTTGGTTGATTAACGGTGGCTCCCAATGAATGAGAAACAAGGTATTTATGCTTCTCGTTCCTCATTTAGGTGTCCCACAATGCATATTTCTAGTGGTATTCAATGTTATGACAATTCATACTCTTTAAAATTCTGTTTTTTGAATTTGGGGACATGATGTTCTTTTTATGATCTTCATGGGACTCATTTCAGTTCCAGATTCATCTTTCTGGTATATTGGATTTGGTTGATTAACGGTGGCTCCCAATGAATGACAAACAAGGTGTTTATGTTTCTCATTCCTCATTTAGGTGTCCCACAATGCATATTTATAGTGGTATTCATTGTCATGACCATTCATACTTGTTAAAATTGTGTTTTTTTCTTTTAATTTCGGGACATGATTTACCTTTTATGGTCTTCATCGGACTCATTTTAGTTCCACCTTCTACTTTTAGGTCTATTGGATTTAGGTTATTAAAGGTGTCTCCCAATGAACGAGAAACAATATATTTATGCTTCTCATTCCACATTTAGATGTCCCATAGTGCAAATTTTTAGTGGGATTCACTGTTATGACAATTCTAACTTATTAAACCCTCTTTTATGCATTTGGGGACATGAATTTCCTTTTCTGATCGTCATTGACTCATTTCAGTTCCAGATTCATCTTTCTCATATATTAGATTTGGTTGATTAACAATGGCTCCCAATGAATGAGAAATAAGGTATTTATGCTTCTCATTCCTTATTTTGGTGTCCCACAATGTATATTTATAGTGGTATTCATTGTCATGACCATCCCTACTCTTTAAAATTCTGTTTTTTGAATTTGGGGACATGATGTTTTTTTTATGAGCTTTATGGGACTCATTTCAGTTCCAGATTCATCTTTCTGGTATATTGGATTTGGTTGATTAACGGTGGCTCCCAATGAATGAGAAACAAGGTATTTATGCTTCTCGTTCCTCATTTAGGTGTCTCACAATGTATATTTCTAGTGGTATTCAATGTTATGACAATTCATACTCTTTAAAATTCTATTTTTTTAATTTGGGGACATGAAGTTCTTTTTATGATCTTCATGGGAATCATTTCAGTTCCAGATTTATCTTTCTGGTATATTGGATTTGGTTCATTAATGGTGGCTCCCTATGGATGTCAAACACGGTATTTATGTTTCTCATTCCTCATTCAGGTGTCCCACAATGCATATTTATAGTGGTATTCATTGTTATGACCATTCATACTCTTTAAAATCTGTTTTTTGAATATGGGGACATGATGTTCCTTTTACAATCTTCATGGGACTCATTTCAGTTACAGATTCATCTTTCTGGTATATTGGATTTGGTTGACTAACGGTGGCTCCCAATGACTGTGAAACAAGTTATTTATGCTTCTCATTCCTTATTTAGGTGTCCCATAATGCATATTTATAGTGGTATCCGTTGTCATGACCATTCATACTCGTTAGAATTCTGTTTTTTTTTAATTTGGGGGCATGATGTTCCTTTTATGATCTTCATGAGACTCATTTCAGTTCCAGATTCATCTTTCTGGTATATTGGATTTGGTTGATTAACGGTGGCTCCCTATGAATGACAAACAAGGTATTTATGTTTCTCATTCCTCATTTAGGTCTCCCACATTGCATATTTATAGTGGTATTCATTGTCATGACCATTCCTACTCTATAAAATTCTGTTTTTTAAATTTGGGTGCATGATGTTCCTTTTATGATCTTCATGGGACTTATTTCAGTTCCAGATTCATCTTTCTGGTATATTGGATTTGGTTGATTAACGGTGGCTCCCAATGGATGACAAGCAAGGTATTTATGTTTCTCATTCCTCATTCAGGTGCCCCCACAATGCATATTTCTAGTGGTATTCAATATTATGACAATTCATCCTCTTTAAAATTCTGTTTTTTTGAATTTGGGGACATGATGTTCTTTTTATGATCTTCATGGGACTCATTTCAATTCCAGATTCATCTTTCTGGTATATTGGATTTGGTTGATTAACGGTGGCTCCCAATGAATGAGAAACAAGATATTTATGCTTCTCGTTCCTCATTTAGGTGTCCCACAATGCATATTTCTAGTGGTAATCATTGTCATGACCATTCCTACTCTTTAAAATTCTGTTTTTTGAATTTGGGGACATGATGTTCTTTTTATGATCTTCATGAGACTCATTTCAGTTCAAGATTCATCTTTCTGGTATATTGGATTTGGTTGATTAACGGTGGCTCCCTATGAATGACAAACAAGGTATTTATGTTTCTCATTCCTCATTTAGGTCTCCCACATTGCATATTTATAGTGGTATTCATTGTCATGACCATTCCTACTCTATAAAATTCTGTTTTTTAAATTTGGGTGCATGATGTTCCTTTTATGATCTTCATGGGACTTATTTCAGTTCCAGATTCATCTTTCTGGTATATTGGATTTGGTTGATTAACGGTGGCTCCCAATGAATGAAAAACAAGGTATTTATGCTTCTCGTTCCTCATTTAGGTGTCCCACAATGCATATTTCTAGTGGTATTCAATGTTATGACAATTCATACTCTTTAAAATTCTGTTTTTTGAATTTGGGGACATGATGTTCTTTTTATGATCTTCATGGGACTCATTTCAGTTCCAGATTCATCTTTCTGGTATATTGGATTTGGTTGATTAACGGTGGCTCCCTATGAATGACAAACAAGGTATTTATGTTTCTCATTCCTCATTTAGGTCTCCCACATTGCATATTTATAGTGGTATTCATTGTCATGACCATTCCTACTCTTTAAAATTCTGTTTTTTGAATTTGGGGACATGATGTTCTTTTTATGATCTTCATGAGACTCATTTTAGTTCCAGATTCATCTTTCTGGTATATTGGATTTGGTTGATTAACGGTGGCTCCCAATGAATGAGAAACAAGGTATTTATGCTTCTCGTTCCTCATTTAGGTGTTCCACAATGCATATTTCTAGTGGTATTCAATGTTATGACAATTCATACTCTTTAAAATTCTGTTTTTTGAATTTGGGGACATGATGTTCTTTTAATGATCTTCATGGGACTCATTTCAGTTCCAGATTCATCTTTCTGGTATATTGGATTTGGTTGATTAACGGTGGCTCCCTATGAATGACAAACAAGGTATTTATGTTTCTCATTCCTCATTTAGGTCTCCCACATTGCATATTTATAGTGGTATTCATTGTCATGACCATTCCTACTCTTTAAAATTCTGTTTTTTGAATTTAAGGACATGATGTTCTTTTTATGATCTTCATGGGACTCATTTTAGTTCCAGATTCATCTTTCTGGTATATTGGATTTGGTTGATTAACGGTGGCTCCCAATGAATGAGAAACAAGGTATTTATGCTTCTCGTTCCTCATTTAGGTGTCCCACAATGCATATTTCTAGTGGTATTCAATGTTATGACAATTCATACTCTTTAAAATTCTGTTTTTTGAATTTGGGGACATGATGTTCTTTTTATGATCTTCAAGGGACTCATTTCAGTTCCAGATTCATCTTTCTGGTATATTGGATTTCGTTGATTAACGGTGGCTCCCAATGAATGACAAACAAGGTGTTTATGTTTTTCATTCCTCATTTAGGTGTCCCACAATGCATATTTATAGTGGTATTCATTGTCATGACCATTCATACTTGTTAAAATTGTGTTTTTTTCTTTTAATTTCGGGACATGATTTACCTTTTATGGTCTTCATCGGACTCATTTTAGTTCCACCTTCTACTTTTAGGTCTATTGGATTTAGGTTATTAAAGGTGTCTCCCAATGAACGAGAAACAATATATTTATGCTTCTCATTCCACATTTAGATGTCCCATAGTGCAAATTTTTAGTGGGATTCACTGTTATGACAATTCTAACTTATTAAACCCTCTTTTATGCATTTGGGGACATGAATTTCCTTTTCTGATCGTCATTGACTCATTTCAGTTCCCGATTCATCTTTCTCATATATTAGATTTGGTTGATTAACAATGGCTCCCAATGAATGAGAAATAAGGTATTTATGCTTCTCATTCCTTATTTTGGTGTCCCACAATGTATATTTTTAGTGGTATTCATTGTCATGACCATCCCTACTCTTTAAAATTCTGTTTTTTGAATTTGGGGACATGATGTTTTTTTTATGAGCTTTATGGGACTCATTTCAGTTCCAGATTCATCTTTCTGGTATATTGGATTTGGTTGATTAACGGTGGCTCCCAATGAATGAGAAACAAGGTATTTATGCTTCTCGTTCCTCATTTAGGTGTCTCACAATGTATATTTCTAGTGGTATTCAATGTTATGACAATTCATACTCTTTAAAATTCTATTTTTTTAATTTGGGGACATGAAGTTCTTTTTATGATCTTCATTGGAATCATTTCAGTTCCAGATTTATCTTTCTGGTATATTGGATTTGGTTCATTAATGGTGGCTCCCTATGGATGTCAAACAAGGTATTTATGTTTCTCATTCCTCATTCAGGTGTCCCACAATGCATATTTATAGTGGTATTCATTGTTATGACCATTCATACTCTTTAAAAATCTGTTTTTTGAATATGGGGACATGATGTTCCTTTTACAATCTTCATGGGACTCATTTCAGTTACAGATTCATCTTTCTGGTATATTGGATTTGGTTGACTAACGGTGGCTCCCAATGACTGTGAAACAAGTTATTTATGCTTCTCATTCCTTATTTAGGTGTCCCATAATGCATATTTATAGTGGTATCCGTTGTCATGACCATTCATACTCGTTAGAATTCTGTTTTTTTTTAATTTGGGGGCATGATGTTCCTTTTATGATCTTCATGAGACTCATTTCAGTTCCAGATTCATCTTTCTGGTATATTGGATTTGGTTGATTAACGGTGGCTCCCTATGAATGACAAACAAGGTATTTATGTTTCTCATTCCTCATTTAGGTCTCCCACATTGCATATTTATAGTGGTATTCATTGTCATGACCATTCCTACTCTATAAAATTCTGTTTTTTAAATTTGGGTGCATGATGTTCCTTTTATGATCTTCATGGGACTTATTTCAGTTCCAGATTCATCTTTCTGGTATATTGGATTTGGTTGATTAACGGTGGCTCCCAATGAATGAAAAACAAGGTATTTATGCTTCTCGTTCCTCATTTAGGTGTCCCACAATGCATATTTCTAGTGGTATTCAATGTTATGACAATTCATACTCTTTAAAATTCTGTTTTTTGAATTTGGGGACATGATGTTCTTTTTATGATCTTCATGGGACTCATTTCAGTTCCAGATTCATCTTTCTGGTATATTGGATTTGGTTGATTAACGGTGGCTCCCTATGAATGACAAACAAGGTATTTATGTTTCTCATTCCTCATTTAGGTCTCCCACATTGCATATTTATAGTGGTATTCATTGTCATGACCATTCCTACTCTTTAAAATTCTGTTTTTTGAATTTGGGGACATGATGTTCTTTTCATGATCTTCATGAGACTCATTTTAGTTCCAGATTCATCTTTCTGGTATATTGGATTTGGTTGATTAACGGTGGCTCCCAATGAATGAGAAACAAGGTATTTATGCTTCTCGTTCCTCATTTAGGTGTTCCACAATGCATATTTCTAGTGGTATTCAATGTTATGACAATTCATACTCTTTAAAATTCTGTTTTTTGAATTTGGGGACATGATGTTATGACAATTCATACTCTTTGATTGCTCTACAATCCACACACATACGCCAACTGCCATCTTTCTTGGGCACAAGGAGAACTGGAACTGCGCATGGACTCATGCTTTCTCTGATGTATCCTTTCTCCATGAGCTCATTGATTTGTTTTTGCAGCTCTTTAGTTTCAACAGGATTGGTCATGTATGCTGGTCTGTTTGGAAGAGAAGCGCCTGGTATGAAATCAATCTGGTGCTCAATGCCTCTGATTGGAGGTAGACTATCCGGGTTTTCATCCGGAAACACATCCCTAAAACCTTGCAGAAGAGTTTCAAACTCACTTGGAAGCTCCAGTGCATTGTTAGAAGAAGACATTAGTGTTTCTTTAAAAACTAGCAAAAGCATTGGTTGATCGGAAAACAAAGCTTTCTTGATCTCACTAGTTTTAGCAAAGAAATTAGAATGCCTTACTAATTTGGAATCGCTTTCCTTAGATGATTTAGATTCTTGATCTCGCTTGGCTTGTTCTCTTCTTTCGTTTAAAAGTTTTTGGTCCTGATGTACCTCTTGTGGTGACAGTGGTGCCAACATAATCTTCTTCCCTTGGTGTTCAAAGGTGTGACGGTTTGAGTACCCATCATGTATGACCCTTTTGTCATATTGCCAAGGCCTTCCTAAAAGAATGTGACCGGTCTCCATAGGTAGAACGTCGCAAAGGATCTCATCCTTGTATCTTCCAATGGTGATTTGAACTAGGACTTGGTTGCTTAACTTCATCTCTCCTGTTTCATTAAGCCACTGAAGAGTGTATGACCGAGGGTGTTTCCTCATACTCAAGCCGAGTTTCTTAACCATTGTCTCGCTAGCCACGTTGGTACAGCTGCCTCCATCCACAAGATGGATTAGTTTTAAAATCAGAAATAGGTTTGGTTAGAGCTTTACCCTTGTCTTGGTAGCTAGTCTTAGCATCCGATGTGTAAGTGGACTTGGGTAGACCCCTTCTCTTAACCTGCTGCTCTACCAAGATCGCCTTGTGTAGCATCTCTTCTAGGCAGTCATACTCTTGCATCTCTAACCTATCTTGGATGTCACGGTTGAGTCCTCCTTGAAATATGGCCATTGTAGCCTCCGGATCTTCATCAGCATCTGCTTTGATCATTAGCGTCTCCATCTCTTGGAAGTAATCCTCAACGCTCTTAGTTCCTTGAACTAATCTCCTAAGCCTCTGATGCAACTCTCAGTTGTAGTGGCTGGGCACAAAACACTTTCTCATGAGAGTGCCATCTCATCCCATGTAGCTACGGGTCTTTCACCTGTTCTCCTCCTGTTGGTCACAATTTGATCCCACCAGTTAATAGCATAACCATAGAACTCAGTTGCGGCCAACCTTACCTTTTTAAGTTCAACATAGTTCTGGCAGTCAAAGACCAGTTCTATTTTCTTCTCCCACTCTAGGTAAGCATCTGGATCGTTTTTTCCATGGAAGGACGGAATTTTTAGCTTCATACCACCTAGGTTGTCATATTTTCTTCCCCGGGTCTCTCTAGGCCGTCTGGTCCTTCTTTGGCTGTCACTAGAGGAGTGTTCATAAAAGTCTTCATTGGCCCTGGTTCGCCTTCGTGCAGTTCGTGATCTACCAGTTGCTTCCTCTGGTGGTGGTCTAGTTTGGATGTCTTCTTGGACCCGATCAAGTCGAACGTTGATCTCCTCAAGTTCTGATCTCATCATTCGTTTCATTTCTCCCATCAAGGCCCTCATTTGAATTTGAGAAAAGCCAGCGTTCTGATTGTTATCCCGTTCATCATTGCTTGGATCGGACATCTTCCCTACAAACAAGAACAAACAGGTTAAGGAAACAGAAACTCTTCAACGGCCGGTCTAAACTCTTCAGCGGCCGGTTCTCCCTTGTGGATTTTCCTGCAAACACTTGAACAAACAAGTCAATTAAAAACCCTCTTCCTCACAGGTGTTTTTATCCCTCGGTGAAATCTCAAGAGTTCCAATAGAACAAATCTGTCAAACCCAATGAATCTATCCAAACAACCAGAGTAGATGAAGGGGTAGATAGATAGATTGCAAGATTTTTGGTTATGGATGATTGACCAACCCTTGAAACCGATTTCTCCTGGTTTCTTAAACACTTTTCTTTCGTGTACTCTTTTTTTTTTTTGAATATCAGGCGGCTCACCCAGAGAATAGATAGACAGATAAGAACATTTTTTTATTTAAATGAAGAAGATGAAGAGGTGAGAAAGATGGATCGAAATAGATACCAAACTTCAAGTAGGCTCTGATACCACTTGATACGGGGATCAACTATCTCCCACGGATTACACTTCGAAGTTGGTCTGGATAAACTTTGAACTTAATTGAGCTACTAGCTCTCAAGAACAAAGGAATGGATCGTTAGGTCGCACAAGGGATGCGGAAGGCCCTTGATATTCCAAACCTCAGCAGTCCTAAGATATGACTCACTTAGACGACCGAAGAGGGGTTGTTGTTTGGATATGACTCACCAAGCAACAGGGGTTTGTTCACAAGGAACAACAGATATTCACTCTCCAAGACAATCGCAATGATGAAACTTAAACTTCTTATTCATTCAATGGTTTCCGAAATACATATATAGTGTTTGTGTTTCAGAAAACAAGACAACACGGAAATCATTACATTAATTGAAGTAAAGACTTGACTGAATTGATTCCATGTTGACTGACTCTTCAACTGATGTGAACATGCGGCCTGGGTGCTATGCGAATCGCCATTTAGGAAGGTCCACTTAAATCTTCATGAAACCTTTCTAAAAAGTCGATTTTAGGAAGGGGTTCCCGAATCCTCTTTGAACCTTACTAAAGTCGTGTGTTGCACATCTTCCTCCTTAAGGTTGAATTGAACATTGGCAGACCTAAGTAAAGAACTTAGCGTTTGAGACAGCTGCCTGGTCCGCACCCTGGTCATAGCTCCGGCCGGTACTCGCAAAGCGTCCTCAGCTACAAGCTTCATACCTCCTGGTCCATGCTCTTCCACGGCCTTAAGCTCAGCTTCTGGTTCTGGTTCAAGCTCTCCATCTGATAGACACCGGGGTACCGTACCAGGCCAAACGTCCACGGACTGTTCGGAAGATGAGGAACAGCACGTACCAGAGCAGGACAGACCGGGCAATCATGCTGAGGAACATCTTGCTCGTGAGGAAACCGAGGTTCATCGACAGGAAACCGGTTCTGCTCAAGGAACAGGACATCCGGACGCTACGGCCGTGTTCTGTATAGACCCGGCTGGACACGGAAGCAAGCTACGAATGGACGGCCGAGCTAAAGACCGAATCACTCGGCACACTCGATACCAATCTCGACCCAAAAGTCATGAGGAAGCCAACGGACAAGACAGAATCGAAATAGCCCGAGCCAATTCAGAGACCGGACATGACACTCCAGTTTTAGGCCGGTACGGCCGTCCGGATATCGGGCCAACATGGGAAGAAACGAGTTTCCAAGACCTAATGGATTTTTCCACCGACCAAAACTTGAGGCAGCGTGTTATGGGACTAAAGGAGATGATCGAACGTGGAAGTTTCCTGTTGGCACGAACCGAACCAGTCCTGCCCCATGAAGATCTTATTTGCTCCATCCGTGCCCGAGAAACACCGAGCTAAACTTTGCCAGAAGCTCAATGGTCAACTTTGCCAGAAGCTCAAGGGTCAACTTCACCAAACCGCGTGGACTGAAGGCGACTTTGACTCGATCAGGAACTTAGTCTTTTTCATTTATTTTAAGTCTAGGAAACCACAAAAACTCTTCGTCTCTACTCTCTATCTTCTATCTTCTACTTGCGAATTCTATAAGTCTGTAAGAACACCATTTTCGTGATTTATCCAGAATTTTAATCGATTGTCTTTTCTTGAGAGGAAATCTAATTGTTCTTCAAGAACATATCGTGGTTTGGCAAGGGTTACTTCCAAACAACAACCTCCTCGGATTCATTGTAAGGGTTACTTCCTTGAATCTTTGGAGTGGAGAATACCAAGAGACTTACGCATCTCTTGACGGTCTCCTTCGATCCATCAGCTTGAACCGTGAAAGCTAGTAGCTGCAGTCTAATTCATATCCAACTTACCTTCAAAGAGCCCAATCCTACCGAGGGATCTATTACAAGCTTTGACAAGCCCTTAGCCCAATCACTTCTTCCACTGACAATTGTTAGGACAAAATGCTGAAATACCCTTAAATCTTTAAAAAACAATCTCATTATCCCTTTTGCTAATTTCAGTAACCCTCTTGATAGGAATCTGGGAAGCAGCTCCGGCAACATTGATGCGGATAGCTCGGATGATGGGATGCAGCATGAACCAGTGGAGCAAAACCGAGACACTATGCCATCCAGATGTACCGATCGCACTGCTGTGTATCGACTGGACCCGACACGAGACAAAGACAAGCTTCGCATGGTGCCACGATCCGATGATCATTTCACTCGGGAAAAACATGACATTCACCGTCCTGATTACCGAGAGGAAGCTAACAACACAAGCAGAACCACTTTAGCCCAAGCTAAACATGCTGAACATCGAGACACTTGGAGTTTAGCCCGGGAAGACTGCCGCACCATCGGGCCAAACATGGAAGAGGAAGAATTTCATGATCCATTTGACTTTTCTTCTGAGCCAAACTCTAATACACAGGCCAAATTACTTATTGAGGAGATGGAACGTGAGACTTCACTTTTGGCCCGAGCTGATGACATTTGGGCCGAGGAAGGATGGAGAAACATCATGTGGAACCTTGGTGGGTCAAGCCAAGCATGATACATTGCACCTGGACACAAAGAGTTTCCTTCCCAGCTCTTTTGAAACTGAAGAATCCTTTGACTCTTCACATTTATTTCTTTAATTGTCCACTTTTATTTCTTTTCAGTTTTTAGTCCAAACAATTAAGTCTTAAGTTTTTTTTTTCCTTTCTTTTCCTTTATATTGTAAACTCTTCTTCATTTTGCAATACATTCTGAAATTTTAAGTCATATCTTGAGAGCATTTTCTCTTTTGTTCTTCAGCAAACACTTTCTGATTGCTTGGTGGTTTTAGCCAAACACTCAAACCTTCAATCTCTGTCTTGGTGCATCATATCCAAGAGAGTTTGAATCAGGGAATATCTGAGGTAATTCCGCACCCTCAGTGCGACCCGTCAATCCACAAACATCTATCTTTCACCGAGCAAAAGCATCAATCCTAGGCAAGAAATCATCACGTGTATCAGAGCCACTTTTGCTTGGTATTCTCAAATCATTCATATTCTTTGTCTTTCCATCTTCTTTTTCATTTCTTTCTGATATTTCTTCTTTTTATTTCTTTTGATCCAGGCCAAATTTTTACTCCACCAGCTAGTTGCTTTTGTTTATAAAAAAAAAATAAATAAATAAAAAAAGGAATAGATAAAAAAAAAAGGAATATATATCAAAAAAAAAAAAAAAAAAAAAAAAAAGAGTTTGATCTAATATTTTCCTTGTTTTTGGCGGAGTGGTGGAAGAGAAATCCTGCTGGCTGAAGAGAAAACCCAGCCTTAATTTGGTTAAGGCGGAGCTTTCAATTTCCCTTGTTCCTTCTTTTCTTTCATTCTCAAAATTTGTTTGATTGTTTGGTGAAAAATTTTCCAAGCTTGATTGGATAGGTTTCTTTTGAACACTTGGGAAACACTTGAGAGTGAATACCACAAAAAACGTGTGAGTTGAGTGGGTGAGGAACCAAACACCAAGAGAGTGAGAGTTATTTTTCTTAATTCGTTTCTTTAAGTGATTTTCAGGAAGCATGGAATTCAATGATGATGATAGACCAGAACATTCCAATGCAGGTTTATCTAGTTTGCAAATGAGAGTTTTGAACGATAATATGACTCGTTTGATGAATGCAGGACTAGAGAAGATTCATGCCAGGTTGGACGAGATTCAAGCTTCATCTCAGACGCAACCAACCCAGCAGAACCAGCCCAATCCGCGCACTGCAAGGACCCAGCCTAGAAGAGCCACACGCCATGAAGATGAAGAGATTGAGGATGAATTCTCTGATGAAATCCGATCCAATGCCAGAGGCAGAAGAGGTAATAGAAATCCAGAGCAAGGTAATGTCAATCCTTTTGCTAGGAGAGCTGAGCGTGCTGATGATGGTCTAGGTAGCCTCAAACTTAAAATTCCCACTTTTTATGGTAAAAATGATCATGATGCTTATCTTGAATGGGAAAGGAAAGTTGAGCTTATTTTTTACTGTCAAAATTTCACTGAACTGAAAAAGGTTAGGCTAGCTGCAGCTGAATTTAGTGGTTATGCTATTAACTGGTATGATCAAGTGTTGACACTCAGGAGGAGAACAGGTGGAGGGCCAATCATGACTTGGGAAGAGCTCACAGGACTGATGAGAAAACGGTTCATTCCAACTCACTACAGCCGTGATCTGCATCAAAAACTTAGACGTCTCAACCAAGGCACCAGGAGTGTGGAAGAGTACTTTCAAGAGATGGAAATTCTCATGATCAAGGCTGACATAGATGAGACATTGGAAGCAACCATGGCACAGTTCATTGGTGGACTCAACCGAGACATCCAGGACAGGATAGAGCTCCAAGAATATGACAGCATAGAAGAGATGCTGCACAAAGCCATCTTGATTGAGCAGCAGACCAAAAGGAGTAGATTCTCTAGGTCTACTTACACTCCTCCTGCCAAACCGACTGTCCAAGACAAAGGTAAGTCTATTGCCCAAACTTCTTCCGATTTTAAGACTAACACTTTACCCTCTCGTTTTGACAAACCCAAAGCCGTGGACACCACGAGCAGAACTAGGGATATCAAGTATTTTAAATGTCAGGGGATAGGACACTTTGCCAACAAGTGCCCAAACAAGAGAGTCATGATCATTCGTGAGAATGGAGAGGTGGAGTCCGAGGATGAAGAAGACTCTGGTCCCATCTTTGATGAGGATCCGAATGAGGAGATAGTGGAGTTTCCAACTCAAGGAAATCTCTTGGTCACTAGGCGTGCTCTAAGTGTACAAGCCAAACCAGCTGAGAGAGCAAAGAGAAAACTTATTCCACACCAGATGCCTCATCAAAAGCAAGGTATGCAGTCTTATAATAGATGGAGGTAGTTGCACTAATGTTGCTAGTGATGAACTTGTCAGGAAACTAGCACTGGAAGTGAAGCCACATCCACGGCCATTTAAGCTGGAATGGTTGAATGAGGATGGAGAACTGGAGGTCAAAGAACAGGTCTTTGTTCCATTGACCATTGGCCGATATGAAGATGAGGTGCTATGTGACATATTGCCTATGGATGCTAGCCACATTCTGCTTGGGAGACCATGGCAATTTGACAAGTGTGCCATTCGTGATGGTTTCACAAACCGGCACTCTTTCGAGCATCAAGGTAAGAAGATCACTTTGGCTCCCTTATCACCCTTGGAAGTGCACCAAGATCAGGTTCAGCTCAAGAAGAACCGAGTACAAGAGAGCAAGAAAGAAGCAGCCAAGCCAAAGAAGTCCAACTTCAACATTAAGCCAAGCCAGGTCAGAAAATCTTTGTTTACTCAACAATCTCTTATCCTACTTGTTTACAAAGAAACACTGATGGTATCTTCTGACCTTGCACCGGAGATTCCGAGTGAATTAAGAGCTGTGTTGCAGGAATACACTGATGTGTTCCCTGAAGAGAATCCCAAAGGGTTGCCACCAATCCGAGGCATTGAACACCAGATCGATCTGGTCCCGGGAGCCACTCTTCCAAACCGTCCAGCATACCGCACAAACCCTGAGGAGACCAAGGAGCTTCAGAAGCAGATCAATGAACTCTTGGAGAGAGGGTACATTAGAGAGAGTCTCAGTCCTTGTGCCGTGCCTGCCCTCCTTGTTCCCAAAAAGGATGGAACCTGGCGCATGTGTGTGGATTGCCGAGCCATAAATAACATCATGGTAAAGTATAGACATCCAATCCCTAGGCTAGATGACATGCTAGATTAGCTCTATGGGTCAGCTGTGTTCTCTAAGGTAGACTTGAAAAGTGGTTATCACCAGATTAGGATGAAAGAGGGTGATGAATGGAAAACTGCTTTTAAGACTAAGTTAGGATTGTATGAGTGGTTAGTGATGCCCTTTGGTTTAACCAATGCACCTAGTACTTTCATGCGCTTAATGAACCATGTCTTGAGATCATTTATAGGGCATTTGTGGTAGTTTACTTTGATGACATTCTTGTCTATAGCAAAAACCAAGATGACCACAAGCTGCATTTGACAATGGTCTTAGAAGTTCTTAGAAAGGAAAAGCTTTATGCTAACCTTCAGAAATGCTCATTTGGAACAGATCACCTTGTCTTTTTAGGTTTTGTTGTTGGTGCAGATGGCTTGCGTGTGGATGAAAGCAAGGTCAAGGCAATTAAAGACTGGCTTAGCCCAAAAACTGTCGGTGAAGTTAGAAGTTTCCATGGACTAGCCGGATTCTATAGAAGATTTGTCCGAGACTTTAGCACAATTGCTGCCCCTTTGACCGAGGTGATCAAGAAGAATGTTGGATTCAAATGGGAGGAAGAACAAGAAGAGGCTTTTCCGACTCTTAAGGGGAAGTTGACTCAAGCCCCTTTACTTATACTTCCTGATTTCTTAAAAACATTTGAAATAGAATGTGATGCCTCGGGAATTAGTATTGGTGTTGTGTTGATGCAGGAAGGAAAACCAGTAGCCTACTTCAGTGAGAAACTTGGAGGAGCCACACTCAATTACCCAACCTATGACAAAGAGCTATATGCTTTGGTGAGGGAACTCCAAACTTGGCAGCATTACCTCTGGCCTAAAGAATTTGTAATCCACACTGATCATGAGTCCTTGAAGCATCTCAAAGGCCAACATAAGCTGAACAAGAGACATGCCAGATGGGTTGAGTTTATTGAGACATTTCCTTATGTCATCAAGTTTAAGCAAGGTAAGGAGAATGTTGTTGCTGATGCCTTGTCACGGAGGTACACTCTTCTCTCTACTCTTGAAGTTAAGTTGCTAGGCTTTGAATTCATGAAAGAATTGTATGCAACTGATCCAGACTTTAAAGAACCTTTCAAAAAGAGTTTGAGAACCGCTTTTGGAAAGTTCTATCAAGTTAATGGCTTCCTATTCTATGATAACCGTTTGTGTGTTCCCCAGTGTTCTTTGCGTGAGAAATTTGCTAGGGAAGCACATAGAGGAGGACTAATGGGACATTTTGGAGAAAGAAAGACATACAAGGTGTTGCAAGATCACTTTTACTGGTCGGGATTGCCTAAGGATGTTGAGAGGATATGCAGCCGGTGTGTGACATGCAAGGAGGCTAAGTCCACTGCTCAGCCCCAAGGTAAGTACTCTCCCTTACCCATTCCTTCTCATCCCTGGACAGATCTATCCATGAACTTTGTGTTAGGTTTGCCTAAGACTAGGACTGGAAAAGATTCTATCTTTGTGATTGTTGATAGGTTCTCTAAGATGACACACTTTGTTCCTTGTCATAAATCTGATGATGCCATCCATGTAGCTGATTTATTCTTTAGGGAAGTAGTTAGACTCCATGGAATGCCTAGAACAATTGTATCTGATAGGGATACTAAGTTTTTTAGTTTCTTTTGGAAAACATTGTAGTCAAAGTTAGGCACTAGGCTCATGTTCTCTACAACTTGTCACCCACAAACTGATGGTCAAACTGAGGTAGTTAACCGGTCTTTGTCTGCTTTGCTTAGAACATTGGTTAAAAAGAACCTTAGAACTTGGGAAGATTGCTTGCCTCATGTGGAATTTGCTTACAATCATTCTATGCATTCAGCTACTAAGCATTCACCATTTTAGATTGTTTGTGGTTTTAGACCCCTCTCTCCACTTGATCTTTTTCCTTTGCCTGTGAGTGAAAGAGTTAATGCAGATGGCAGAAAGAAGGCAGAAACCGTGAAGAAGCTCCATGAGCAAGTCCGAGCCAACATAGAGAAAAGAACCAAGGCATATGAGAAGTTTGCCAACAAAAGCAGGCGAGATGTGACCTTTAACCCAGGAGATCTAGTTTGGGTTCATCTCAGGAAAGAAAGGTTTCCAGAGGAAAGAAAGTCTAAGCTGATGCCACGCATAGATGGCCCATTTGAAGTGATCAAGAGGATGCACAAAAACGCCTACCAGCTTGACTTGAAAGGTAAGTATGACATTTCCCCAAGCTTTACTGTCACTGATTTATCTCCTTTTGTGGCAGATGTTTTGGAATCGTGGTCGAATCCTTTTGAAGAAGGGGGGAATGATAGGAATCTGGGAAGCAGCTCCGGAAACATTGATGCGGATAGCTCGGATGATGGGATACAGCATGAACAAGTGGAGCAAAACCGAGACACTATGCCATCCAGATGTACCGATCGCACTGCTGTGTATCGACTGGACCCGACACGAGACAAAGACAAGCTTCGCATGGTGCCACGATCCGATGATCATTTCACTTGGGCAAAACGTGACATTCACCGTCCTGATTACAGAGAGGAAGCTAACGACACTAGCAGAACCACTTTAGCCCAAGCTAAACATGCTGAACATCGAGACGCTTGGAGTTTAGCCCGGGAAGACTGCCGCACCATCGGACCAAACATGGAAGAGGAAGAATTTCATGATCCATTTGACTTTTCTTCTGAGCCAAACTCTAATACACAGGCCAAATTACTTATTGAGGAGATTGAACGTGAGACTTCACTTTTGGCCCGAGCTGATGACATTTGGGCCGAGGAAGGATGGAGAAACATCATGTGGAACCTTGGTGGGCCAAGCTAAGCATGATACATTGCACCTGTACACAAAGAGTTTCCTTCCCAGCTCTTTTGAAACTGAAGAATCCTTTAACTCTTCACATTTATTTCTTTAATTGTCCACTTTTATTTCTTTTCAGTTTTTAGTCCAAACAATTAAGTCTTAAGTTTTTTTTTCCTTTCTTTTCCTTTATATTGTAAACTCTTCTTCATTTTGCAATACATTCTAAAATTTTAAGTCATATCTTGAGAGCATTTTCTCTTTTATTCTTCAGCAAACACTTTCTGATTGCTTGGTGGTTTTAGCCAAACACTCAAACCTTCAATCTCTGTCTTGGTGCGTCATATCCAAGGGAGTTTGAATCAGGGAATATCTGAGGCAATTCCGCACCCTCAGTGCGACCCGTCAATCCACAAACATCTATCTTTCACCGAGCAAAAGCATCAATCCTAGGCAAGAAATCATCACCTCTTCTATTTTTCTCTCGCTTTTACCCTCTCTTTTCCCCCTTTTAACAATTAATTAAATATCCCATAATCAAATGATGGACATGACGACAAACATTAAAAATTATCCAACCGCATTTACTGCTCTCAACAACAAATTCTACTGTCACAGGGTCCCACAAAGTCAATCTCTCTTTTGTCTCCACTTTCCTCCTCCTTCCTCCTTCCTCCATGTCTCCCAAAAACAGATAGCTTCCGCCATTATTCTCCAGTTTCTCCGACGTTTAAGGAATTCTTTGAAAGGTGAGTGTTTTGCTACGGTTATGATTCTGCGCTTTGAATCTTAGTAAAATCGGGTTTAGGTGAGTGTTACATTCCTCTTAGATAAGAAGATAATTTTACTTTTTTTTTTTTGGATCATTGGGTAATTGAAATTATTTGGTAAGTTGATTGGAAAGGTGATTACATGTTAAAGAGAGCAGTTATAATGGTTAAATGCGTATGGAATCATTCTGAATCGTAGTTAATCATAGTAGTTTCGCAGATGAAAAAAAAAATTCTGGATAGACGAACTGAGTATTACTGAACTGCAACTGGTATTACTAAGACAGTGGGTATTACTTAGTGCAATTGGTATTACTGAGTGTAATTCGAAAACTGGTATTACTGATAGAACCAGTATTACATAAACGAACTGGTATAACTAACTTGTATTACAGAGAGACTCCTATGATTGAGACATATGCTAATGGTATTTTTTATTCTTGTACAGGGGAAATGAATAATGGTAGATACATTGTTATTTGTTTTGATTATGGGGGATGTTATGAAAAGAACGGTGAAGAGATAAGATGGATCTTATGCGAAGATGAAATTCATACTTTATATGATGGGTTAGTTGAGAGAATTTGCAGGAAGATTAAGAAAGATGAAGCAACAACACAACTGAAAGTTAGTTACATTCCATTGGTAGTGGATCCTAAGAAACCATCATATATTCGGAATGATGATGAAGTTCTTGGGTACCTAATGCAAGTTAATAACCAAACATGTAGAAGTGTGTTGCATGTGGAGATTGTGAAAGAGGTTGATGAAAACCAGGGAATTGGGCAAGCAAATGATGATGAAAGTGGTAATGGTGTAAGTAATGAAGAGTTGTTTGGTAGAGATGTTAATGATAGTAGAGATTGTGATGAAGATAGAGATGGTAATGATGATATGGTTACTCTCTACAGAGGCGAAGGATCGGAAGAGCATGAAGGAAGAAATGTTTCAAGGGAAGAACTTGGTAACACTGACTTGGAAGATGAGGTTCCAGCTGGTATAGAAGAAGTATCGAATGTAAATACTGGTTGGGAAGATGGTATTGATATGACCATATGCCAAGAATTTCGAAGTAAAGAGACAGTGCAATATTTAGTTCATAAAGCTTCACATCACAATTGTTTTGAGGTTGAAACAATCAAGTCTGACAGAAAGCGATATGTGGTAAAATGTCGTGAAGCTAAAGCCTGTTGCAAGTGGTCATTACGAGCTGCAAAGCTTATGAATTCAGATAGTTTCACGGTTAGAACTTACAACAAGATGCATACATGCTCTAGAGTTACTTCAGTTACAAGAAGAAATAGAAGGAAAGGCACACAACGATTAGTTGCATCTGTTTTACATGAAGATTATCCGGGGCAATTCGACACTCCTACTCCAAAAAATTTGATCGGGATGGTTCAAGGAAGACTTGGTGTTAAAGTATCATACTTTATTGCGTTGAGGGGAAGACAACAAGCTGCGAATGATGTGCGGGGAAGTCCAGAGGAGAGTTACCAAATGTTGTATTGTTATATGTACATGCTAGAGTTGATGAATCCTGGTACACGGACTTATGTGGAATTGGATGAGGGGAAAAAGTTTAAGTATCTATTCCTTGCTTTGGGAGCTCCATTGAGGGATTTCAAGCCATGAGAAAAGTCATTGTAGTGGATGGAACCCACCTTAAGAGTAGTTATGGTGGTGTTTTAATTGTTGCTACAGCTCAAGATCCTAATCATCATCATTATCCAATTGCTTTTGGTGTAGTTGACGGTGAGAAAGAGGCTAGCTGGATGTGGTTCTTGAATAGGTTAAAATCAGTAATACCGGATGATCCTGGAATGGTGTTTTTTTCTGATAGAAACCCTAGCCTCATCAAGTCGATGGCTGCGGTGTTCCCTTTATCTGAGCATGGGTATTGTATACAACATTTGTCTCAAAACGTGAAAGGAAGCGTTTATTACGTCAACAAAGATACATGTGTACATAAATTCAAGGAATGTGCTCATGCCTATATAGAGAGTGAGTTTTTGACTCTTTATGCTGCTTTTAGAACCAAGTATCCTGCTGCAGCAGAGTATCTGGACAATAGTGTTTCTGTGGAGAAATGGGTGAGATGTTATTTTCCAGGAGAAAGATACAACATAGACACCTCCAATATTGTTGAATCTATTAATGGTGTTTTAAGGAAAGCTAGAAAATACTCGCTGCTTCCAATGATTGATGTGATTGTTGAAAAAATGGCTGAATGGTTTAACAAGCATAGGAACACTGCTGCAGGATCAAACACACAGAAGCTTGTGCCTTATGTGGAGAAAGAACTCCATAAAATATCACCGAAAGCGAAGAAATTGACGGTTTCTGAGTTGAATGGCTTCTTTCGTGAATACAGCGTCATTGGACATGATGGCAAGTCTTATTTGGTTGATATGAGAAGGAAGACTTGCAGTTGCAGACACTTTGATATCGATAGATACCCATGTGTGCATGCAATTGCTGCTGCCATCTTCATGAGTGGGGAGACGGAGACGGATCTCCATCTCCAAGAGTTTTGCTCCAAATATTATTCGATGGAGGTATGGTCATTGGCGTATTGCAGGACGATTTATCCAGTACCTCATAAGTCTGATTGGATTGTTCCTGAGCATATACAAAATTTGTGTGTCTTTCCACCGGAGTTGGTCAAGAAGAGTGGAAGAAATCAAGAAAGAAGGTTCCCATCAGCTGGAGAACACCGAGGAACAGGGAGAGGCAGGGGGAGAGGGAGAGGGAGAGGTAGAGGACTATCAGGGATGTATGCATATTTTGAAAGTGGTAGTGATGCTTAGTTTATCTTTATATTTCGTCTTGTTTGTAACTTTGAAATATTATGTATTAACAAATATATATAGTTATATTTTTATAACAAATATATATTCTTATATTATATAAATATATTTATATATTTTTTTAATATATATATATATATTCTTATATTATATGTTAGCAAATAATTTGTAACAAATAATTTCATTTATTTTATTAAGAAATATCATTCTTCTTACATTTCATAAATACGTATAAAATGTTAAAAATATGTTTATGAACTTACAAAAAAAAAATTAGGGCATTATGATTCATTATTAGCATATTTATACAAACAACACCTTACACTTCTATGAACACTTTGTTAAGACTAATCACATTAGGAAGCCAAACACACATAAAATGATTTTTAAAACATGTTAATACATAGAAACCTCTGAATTGTAAAATTACTGACTAAAACATATGTAAAACTACAAATATAATATTTGTGGTACTGTAAAACTAATTAAACTTGAAAACACCAAAAAGTAAAATTATTTGCGAATTGGTATAACTAGAAAACTAGGGAGAACTAAGTGTAATTTTGGCGGCATCCACATAAGCAAAAAACAGCGCACGTGTATACATGGCGGCACAAGGTTTTTTAATTTTCTACGTTTTACACAAGTGTTCCTCTAATTTTTATTTGGTTTCACAAAAATCCCAAAAATCTAGGGTTTTCAGAATTGTTCTCATTTTCCCTCCCTTCTTATTCATGTTTCACTCCCATTTTATTCAGGTTTCCCTCTCCTCTTATTTAGGTTTCCCTCTCCCCCCCCCCCACTGTACATATTCGGGCATCCTCCATATTCCCTCACAAAAGTTCAAGTTCCGTTCCTCTCAGACCCCTCCGCTGCCTATTCTTCTTCCTCCTTTTCTCTTGGACCAGGGCCTCGTTTTCTCATCTATCCAAACTGTCCTCTCATCTCTAAAAGTAAGTGTATTCTGGATTTGTTGTCAAATTTGCAATTGCATACGATTTATAGGACTCCCCTTTGATTCAGGACCCTATATTCTTGGTTTGTTATCAAATTTGGAATTGCATACGATTTGTAGATCTACCTAATGGATCCCTTGGACCCCAACTACCGTTCGGACTAGAGGAACAAGAAGTTAATGGAGAGATTAGAGTGGATCCCTTATGATGACTATGGCATTAGGAGACGTTGTCCATGTGGAGAAAAAATAATCCATGAGGTTGTTGAAACCTCAACTGAACCCGACGCTGCAAAGATATATTTTACCTGCAAAATGTATGAGGTGAGTTGAGATATTTTGTCCCCTGCCTTTCGTCCTGAGGTTAGTTGAGATATTTTACCTGCATCCTTGAATATGTGTCCTTATTAATATATTTTTATGTGCAGAATGATGGCCTACACACAAGGAAATTCTGGCTCCATGGTGTGGAAGAGAAACTTGAAAAGTTACATAGTGAGCTTCGCGAGCAGAAAGAGAGGTTCCATTAATTCGGTGCCATTCGATACGAGCTATCAAAAATGTGTGAGTAAATTGCGGAGCTGAAGAAGATTCTTACTGGTCGAGACAATGTTTAATGGGAATCTTGTTTATGTTTAATGGGAGTGTTCTGTCTATGTTTAATGTTTCATGTTAATGTTTAATGTTTTGTTTAATGTTTAATGTTTCATGTTCTGTTTAATGTTAAATGTTCTGTCTATGTTTTATGTTAAACTTTGCTTATAGTTGTTTCAAAACATAGTCATAATTTTTTAAAACAAAACTTAGCATTGTTTTAAAACACAAACATAACATTATTTTAAAACATAACATAGTTTATAACATAACATAATTTATAACATAACATTGTTTTAAAATGGAAAACACAAAACATAGTATAGCATTGTTTTAAAATGAAAAACACAAAACATAGCACATCATAGTTCACTTGTTACTGAACTTCTTGCCCTTTTCCTCTGTGTATGGAGGTAACACATGCTGGGTAAGTTTTCTGGTCCTCTTTCTCCTCTCATACGTGACAGGGCTACTCTTTACTTCCTTTACTCTTTTGTCGTCTTTACCTCTCACAGTGCTACACCTCTCCAGTGATATTGGAGAAACATCCTGTAAAACACAACCACTATTATTTAGTATTACCTAGCATTACCTAGTATCACAATTATTTAAAAACGGTATTTACCTCTTCCGTGTCTGCATCCTGCTCCTGCTCCTCCTCGTCCTCCTGCTCCTGATCCTTCTCCTTCTCCTTATCTTTCTATTTCTCTGCTTCCTCCTTCTCTACCTCCTTATCTGCCTCCTTCTCTGTCTCTTGTTCTTCCTCCTGCTCTGTCTCCTTCTCTGCCTCCTTCTCTGCCTCTAGTTGGGAAACTTTTCTGGTCCTCTTTCTCCTCCCATACGTAGGGGTACCCACTTTTCTCTTTAAACCCTACCCTTTTTGCTTTCTTCAACTTCTCCTGCAAAACAAAAACAGTATTATTTTGTATTAGTTACTATATCTTAGTATTACCTAGAATCACCTAGTATCACAATTTTTAAAAATGGTATTTACCTCTTCCTCCTCCTTATCTGCGTCCTTCACTGCCTCTACCTCCTTCTCTACCTCCTTCTCTGCCTCCTTCTCTGTCTGTTGTTCTTCCTCCTGCTCTGCCTCCTTCTCTGCCTCTAGTTGGGAAACTTTTCTGGTCCTCTTTCTCCTCCCATACGTGACAGGGGTACACATTTTTCTCTTTAAACCCTGTACCCTTTTTGCTTTCTTCAACTTCTCCTGCAAAACACAACCGGTATTGTTTTGTATTAGTTACTATATCTTAGTATTACCTAGAATCACCTAGTATCACAATTTTTAAAAACGGTATTTACCTCTTCCTCCTCCTTCTCTGCGTTCTTCACTGCTTCCTCCTCCTTCTCTGCCTCCTGCTCGGCTTCCTGCTCTGTCTCCTTCTCTATCTCCTGCTCTGCCTCCTTTTCTGCCTCCTTCTCTGCCTCTTTTTCTAACTCCTGCTCTGCCTCCTTTTCTGCCTCCTTCTCTGCCTCTTTTTCTACCTCCTGCTCTGCCTCATTCTCTATCTCCTGTTCTCCCTCCTTCTCATTCTCAGCACCTCTAAATATTACCTCAGACTCTCTTTCCAAAACCGTAGTCGCCTCATACTGTTGATCGAAAGTGTAATGCATGCCCTCATATGCCGTCCGAGCATCTAATTGCTCCTTCACATATCCGTCCACAACTAACAGTCTTTTCTCGATTCAACAACCTTCTTATTTACTTCCTTGAACCCTCTCTCCATGGTATTCTTCAGGCTCTGACCGAGTGCCTCCAAAGCAGCATTTATCGGTGCTCCATTCAGCGGGGCCTCAATTGCCGTATTGGTCTGGCTGTCAATTGCCGCATTGGGCTCACTCACAAGTTCCTCTAATCGGGCCGCCACATCTTGTTCATACATCTGCTCAAAACAGATTGGCTTCTCCTCATCGACGAGACACTTCATCCAACTATGAATAATAGGGTCGAAAACATCCTCGTCGTCATCCTCCTCAGTAATTCGAGCAATAAAAGCTTCTTCCTCGGCATAAGGGACTAAGATGCTATCAATCTCCTGTGAATATAAATAAGGATTACAAATAAACAATGCAATTTTAAAAAGTTCAAAACAAAAAGGATTACTGACCTTAGTTTTACCAAGTGTTTCATTTATTTCCTCAAGAGAAAATCCTTTCAGGGCACTCCGTTTAAACGTCCTCTTGCACATCCTTGGGCACGTCTTCTTCGCAGTTGGAACATCTTCTCGAAATTTCTTCCTCAGTGATGAGATTGCCTCAAACGATAAAAGCTACAAACAAATTATATAATTTGAGTTAGCTACAAATATAACGAAATACAAGTAATACTGACAAATACCTTTATTCATATTTACCTCCAAAGGAATGCAAAAACAGTAACGACCCTAACCCTGAGGCCCATTAAGACCCAACTTGTCTAAATAAAACTCTAAGTTCCCTTCCCTATAAATAGTCTCCTTTCCCTTTTATTTTTCCCAGAAAAACCTAATCACACCGAAACTCTGTCGAAATCTAGCCGTCGATTAGGCAACCATGAAGGAAAAGCCACTGGAGCCCCTAGAAAGTCCTAGAAAGCATATTCAACTAGTTCTGGGAGAAGGGAGAATTGAACTAGTAAATCTAATCCAATCGACCTGAAACTTGGTATATATACTCTTGACTCGTTCATTGATCTACTGCCGAAAGCGGTTTATCATTTGGATCTGTATACTGAAAGTTATGGTTGTTTCTTTGAGTATATTTGGCGCAGTGCCGGATTCGCGTCATCATTCTGCCGCCACCTTGAAAGGCGATTGTCCGACGAACCGTACAGATCCACGAAACTATCAACATATTGTTAGAAACCCCCGAATGTCTTCTTTCAAGAAAGGCCGATTCCGTTCCGATCGGAGGTATGAGTAGAAAGTTGTATCCTCGTTTCCAAATCGTGTCTGTGTAGTGCTGATCCGAGACCAGTCTGTTGAGATGTGTGTTTTGGTTAGGCAAACGTGCTCTGTTTGACCTGAATCTTTTCAGGATGTTTCTAGAATCGTTGATCTAGCTTTCTGTTTAAGGAGAACCGATCTGGAGCTTTAGAGCATAGGGATTCCTATTGTTCTTCGTGGTTAAGGCTAAGGTGAGGGCTTTCCGCAGAATTTCAAAATTTCGTCTAGGACGCCGTAGATGGAATTTAGTACTAAATGTGTTCTGTTTCTCTAATCGAGTCTAGGCAGTTTTGATTGTTAAATCAGAGAGAGGAATTTAGAGGATTCAACCTATTGATTGTGCATGTTAAATAAATGATTACTGTTTGTTATATATATACATTATATAAGTAGTCGAGTATGTTAGAGTTTAGAGATTGCGGGGTACAGAGACGGACTTCTGTACTATCGACGCCTTGTGTGAGAGGGGGTGCAGGCAGCCTAGTCGATCTGCTGTCCGGTGCCTTAAGATCGATAAATCGTCAAAGTTGGCGGTGCCATTGGACACTTATTCCATGTTGTCCTCCTGGTGAGAGGGTGCCGACGATCACTGGATCCGTTAGTAGGGCCATTTGGTTGTTGTTTGGGTGCTTTAAGTGTCGTGATTGCTCATGTTTAGTCTGTTTTCCATTTTTTGGAATGCTATGACCAGATTGCGTTTCTGTGATTAGCATCCCATAGCTCACTGAGTAACTCCCCTGTTACTCACCCCTCTTTCTTCCCTTTTCAGGTGAGACCGACGAGTAGATTTATGCTATGACGACTGGGTGCTACTTTTGGGATTCACGGTTATCCGCATTTCATTTTAAATACTATTTTAAGATTTTATTCGATTTATTGTATTTATGAAATTTATTTAATGTTTTACGGAAAATAAAGTTGAGATTTTATTAAATGGAGTATTTGAGATTTAAGTTAAGTTTGGTGGCATGCCGCTCTCGAGTGAGGATGAGTCGGGTGTTACATTTTGGTATCAGAGCTGGTTAGCCGTCCTAGTTCTGACCTGGGAGTTGTCTTAGGACCTGTCATGGTGCGCAACGAGGACGTTGTACTCTGTGAGTGGGGGTGAATTGTAACATCCCGATTTCTGGTATATGTGGAGAGGTTAAAAGAATTGATTTGGCTACCTATGTCACCAAAATGCACTTACCTTTTCGGTTTCACATCCAGAGAGAACTCAAGAGTTAAGCGTGCTTGATCTGGAGTAGTCAAAGGATGGGTGACCTACCGGGAAGTCATTCGCGGTACCGTGTGAGTGAGGCCAAAACACGGGGAACGGTCACGTGGTGATTGCAGGGTCAGTATATCATGACTTTCAAACCTCTCGGTTAACGTTCCAACCGTCGGACAGGGGTGGGCCGGCCCATGGGCCTAGTGAGAGGACATGAGGGCTCACTGGTAGAGGGGGGGGGGGGTGTTGGGGCGTTATAAGTGGTATCAGAGCGGGTTTGTCGTCTCGGTTCTGATCCGGGAGACGATAGTAGAAAGATTTTTTTTTAAATTCGGTTTTCAACGATTTTCAATTTTTTTTTTCTGGGACTGGGGGATTTTAAAAGAAAAATATTAGCACACATTTTGTCTCTTATTCATCTATTAATCGTTAGTCTCAGTTTCAGCCGAAGTTGTCCAGTTCATCTTTTCTTGTTCCATAGTTGTTCCTTCTTTTGGTGTTCTTCTTCCTTCCGTAGCTGTTGAAGTTATCTCCTGATTTTTCCTGGAATTCTTGATATATCTTTCCTCCTTCCAAGCTTTCTTGTTCTCATGCCTCTTCTAAGAGCTTCCATCAATTCTTTAATTCTTTCTCTGTTCCGCCTGGGCTTTGGGGTCTTGTTTTCCGGAGTTCTTGGGTCTTGGAATTTGGGACGAATTCCCGTCAAGTGGGGAAGAATTGTAACGACCCTAACCCTGAGGCCCATTAAGGCTCAACTTGTCTAAATAAAACTCTAAGTTCCCTTCCCTATAAATAGTCTCCTTTCCCTTTAATTTTTCCCAGAAAAACCTAATCACACCGAAACTCTGTCAAAATCTAGCCGTCGATTAGGCAACCATGAAGGAAAAGTCACTGGAGCCCCTAGAAAGTCCTATAAAGCAGATTCGACTAGTTCTGGGAGAATGGAGAATCGAACTAGTAAATCTAATCCAATCGACCTGAAACTTGGTAGATATACTCTTAACTCGTTCATTGATCTACTGACGAAAGCGGTTTATCATTTGGATCTGTATACTGAAAGTTATGGTTGTTTGTTTGAGCATGTTTGGCGCAGTACCGGATTCGCGTCATCATTCCGCCGCCACTTTGCAAGGCGATTGTCCGGCGAACCGTGAGGATCCATGAAACGATCAACCTATTGTTAGAAACCCCCGAATGTCTTCTTTTCAGAGAGGCCGATTCTGTTCCGATCGGTGGTATGAGTAGAAAGTTGTATCCTCGTTTCCAAATCGTGTCTGTGTAGTGCTGATCCGAGACCAGTCTGTTGAGATGTGTGTTTTGGTTAGGCAAACGTGGTCTATTTGACATGAATCTTTTCAGGATGCTTCTAGAATCGTTGATCTAGCTTTCTGTTTAAGGAGAACCGATCTGGAGCTTTAGAGCATAGGGATTCCTATTGTTCTTCGTGGTTAAGGCTAAGGTGAGGGCTTTCCGCAAAATTTCGCACTTTCGTCTAGGACGCCGTAGATGGAATTTAGTACTAAATGTGTTCTGTTTCTCTGATCGAGTCTAGGTAGTTTTGATTGTTAAATCGGAGATAGGAATTTAGAGGATTCAACCTATTGATTGTGCATGTTAAATAAATGATTACTGTTTGTTATATATATACATTATATAAGTAGTCGAGTAAGTTAGAGTTTAGAGATTGCAGGGTACAGAGACGGACTTCTGTACTATCGACGCCTTGTGTGAGAGGGGGTGCGGGCAGCCTAGTCGATCTGCTGTCTGGTGCCTTAAGATCGATAAATCGTCAAAGTTGGCGGTGCCATTGGACACTTATTCCATGTTGTCCTCCTGGTGAGAGGGTGCCGACGGTCACTGGATCCGTTAGTAGGGCCATTTGGTTGTTGTTTGGGTGCTTTAGGTGCCGTGATTTCTCATGTTTAGTCTGTTTTCCGTTTTTGGAATGCTATTACCAGATTGCGTTTTCTGTGATTAGCATCCCATACCTCACTGAGTAACTCCCCTGTTACTCACCCATCTTTCTTCCCTTTTCAGGTGAGACCGACGAGTAGATTTATGCTATGACGACCGGGTGCTACTTTTGGGATTTACGGTTTTCCGCATTTCGTTTTAAACATTATTTTAAGATTTTATACGATTTATTGTATTTATGAGATTTATTTACTGTTTTACGGAAAATAAAGTTGAGATTTTATTAAATGGAGTATTTGAGATTTAAGTTAAGTTTGGTGGCATGTCGTTCTCGAGTGAGGATGAGACGGGTGTTACAAAAACTTGGATAAGCCCAATTTGACCCGCGAACTTCTCCTCCAAAATGATCCAAAGTGTGTTCGATCTCTTTCATATTGTTATCAAAAGACAATCTCCCCCAGGGAAATGTCTTGCACAAATTAAGATCATTCACAGCTCTGAGAAAGAAGGGCTCCACAGAAGAGCATCCGGTCCTGTCTTCAACTGCCCAATAATCACACTTGATAAAAAGAAGAGGATAGTCATCTTCAACCGATCTTCAGAATATTTCATTGACAATAGTTTTTCTTTCACATCGGCATATCTAATACTAGCTCCCGCCTTAAAGTGCCTCTCCACAAACTCCATACTGCCCAATTGGTCATAGTCCCGAGGATAGCTGCGACAGTTTAAACCAGAGATGAGAGCGTGTTCCATAAGACCATACCGAATGGGAACACCATTCACAATGAACCAAGCTTCCTTCTTCTTGTCCGTACACACCGTTCAAAGAAGTAGCAACCACATGCCCATCAACTTGTGGTTTGGGTCCTTGTGCATGTGGAAGAAATGCTTGAATTGGGGATGATTCAAAAACCAACTCTTCTCATCTGGTTTAAGCGGATGCTTTAACCCTTTTAAAAGTGTATCTACTGCTTGCGTGACATAACACCTTGTCGAGAGCTTGATTTTCTTCACGTACTCTGATGGCTTGAAGTGCATCTCCATAGGAAGCATTGGTTCAGTTCCCTACAACATATAACGAGTGTTACTTTTATTTCCCAAAAACCGAAGTTTAAATCGAAAATGCATGTTTGCTCAAAACGGACATGCAAGTACCAAAAGTTGGTTATACATACCGTCGAATCGGAATCGCCGTCTGTTACGGTTCAGCTTCTTTCTCCTGAAGGGAGATCTTCGGGTTCCTGAACTTCTCCCGGAACTTTCTCTCCCAATCTATACATAGGATTTTTACTACGGAACATTGTTGAGGGTGGAGAAGTGAGACAGTTCCGCCTACATCCCAATCGGGCAAATAGGTTAGAATCGACTAAGCAAATAGAAGCTCGCATCTGAAGGGACTTCAAAAAACCGTCAAGAATCTAAGCCTTACCTCTTTCGATTTGCAGCGACTTGCGTCTGAATTGCTACAAACCAAAATTAGTGAGTTTTTCCAAGTGTTTTTAGGATCCGTTCGTTGGAGGAGGGTCCGGAGGGAAGAGAGTTGGTCAGTTTATTTTCAAATTTGGATTTTGCTTTTACTGGGATGGGTTTACTGTGGATCTTTTTTTTTTACAGATAAGGGAACGCGTGGGGATGGGGAAGAAGAAAAGTCGCAAATGTTGGAAATGAAACAGTGGCATTTTTGTACTTGTATTAAGTTCTCAGGGATAAAATAGAAATCAACCACCTTTACTCAATTAAAATTAAATCTAAAATAAAATTAAATTAGAACAGGGTAAATGAGATTGATGTTTGGTTGACGAGGATATCTCAGCCATTGATCCTTGTTTCTTATATTTATAGACTTGTGATACCAGAGATATAGCCAACGTGGGATACTTGTTTCTTTCGATTTTTTTTACAGGAATAATCACACACAGTAATAAGATTTGTGCCTCTCTAGAGCTTGACACGTCGGATTTTAAAATGATTTTGGAGAAACCATGTCAATTAATGAAAAAACTCTTATCTCCGATTAAAACATTTTGTTTGTACACATCAACTAAATTTTACACATCAGCATCTTCTTTCAAGCACCTCTATCTTCTTTTGGCAGCCGACGATAACAATGAATGCCAAGGCGCAAGAAAGATTGAACCTTATGGCTGGCCGGCGAGGAGGCAAACAGCAGCGTTACAATGTTTTTGGCTGTTGAAGACAAGTACGGTGGCATGGTGACGGAGATGAGTCATCTCATGGATCCTTCTGCCTTCTCTTCACTTCTCTGATCCTTTCTCTCTACCTGGACTTTTCAGGTGCTCTCTTCTTTCTTCTTCTTTTTACTTTTTGTTAGAATGATCTTATCGACAGAATGATCAAGAAAAAATTTTCAGATGGAAATCAGGTTGTGAGTATGAAATCCGAGATTGATACCATTTTATTGCATAAAATCATTGAAAAAAATGGACTGACAAAATGTGGATGTCACTCTCTTCTTGAAAAATTATTGTATTCTAATGCAGAAAGTGTATTATTCTCTTTCCACGGCAACTGAAATTCAACTTTGCCACTACACTTACTATTGCTCTCTGAACTGAACTAACTTGTATAATAGCTTGTATACGCATGTGTACGCATGAAAAGAAGGGGTGTGGTCCGTGTGGATCAAATTGCAGAGGCATCTTATTGGTCTTGCTGAAACTGCTATTGAAGTGTTGTTATTTGATGCTAATCCTGTAATCATATTTCGTCAAACCCCTTTTGTTAATTGTTTGGAGTTTATTCGTATAACAAACTGGTTGTGATTAATGAGTAGGATGGATTCTGGTTTCATCACGCAGAGAAAAAACTACTCGATGCTTGTGTATTGGACTTCTGAAGAAAACAATATGGTTCCTTCCAGACTTCCAGTGCCTCTTACCGTGTTGGTATAGGTGCCTTTATTATTAACCACAAGAAAGGTGTGGTGAGATGAGACTTTCAGTGTGACTTTTTCCAATATTTCTAAGACTGACCACATCTCTCTGTTTATGTATTTTTGAATCCGAAGGTGCTTATGGTTCAAGAGAAGACAAGAAGGTTTCTAGGTCTACGTATCTGGAAGTTCTCCACCGGAGTAGTGAATGTTGGTTTACGGTCGGTTTGTGCCTATGATCTGGCAGCATACCGAACCAGTATTTATGGAAAGTCATAACTTTTCATACCAACGTTTGTGTCTCTCAGTTTGTGTCTCTCTATTTGTATCTCTACGAAAAGGCACTAGTCTCTCTATAAATAGAGAACATTGCAGAGGGACAAAGCAACAGACAAAACTCTAAGAAACAATACAAAAAAGAGAGAAATCTAGAGAAAGAGAAAAACGTTATAGTGAGAGAAAGCTTGGAAAAATCAATCGGAAAGGCACTTGAACGGGGGCTAGTGGTTGATTTCCGTCTGTGATCTTAATCCCGACTCCTGCGTCCATTTCCAGATCATACCAAGTCATCTTCGTCACTAAACCGGGCTAAGGTATGTGTTCGGTTTTAAACGCTTCCGCATAAGAACTATCACATTGGTATCAGAGCATTAGGATTCGGTTCTGGTATATTTTAAAAATTCTAAGAAATCATAAATTAAATCATCTATGTGTTAGTCACATTCATTCATGATGAATTTAAGAGAATGTTTAAATACTTAGAAATATTGAAAATGGGGTATCCTTGAATACTTAATCAAATGAATCTAAATCATTGCATAAATGTTCTTCATATTGGTTTAAGTGATTCTGGACTGTATGACATTAAATACTGGAATGGGTAGCATTGATTTTGGTTAAGTTGTTAGAAAAACCGAAAATACTGTTTCGTTCATATCTCTCTGTAGAAACATCGGAATTGCGTGATTTTAGTGTCTGTGCATAGATATTAAAATTATCTTTCTATTGGTATATAGATCTACTTATTTAGTTACGTATTTAGAAAGATATAGGGGTCGAAAATTTTTGGCTGAATTGTTATTTTTGATTAGGAAGATGATGAACAGTAACCGTCACGCGAAAAAGAAAAAAAAAATTTGTTTTTGTTTTGTGTTGATGTGGTAAAATGAAGTGGTGTTTGTATAATGAAACATGTTTTATTTGTTAATTCATGTTAGAAATACATTGATCAAGTGGGAGTTTTAATTTGTTTAAAACTTAAAATTTTGCAAGAAACAAATTAGTTTATGGTAATGAAATTTTAATATGAGAGATGATTGGGAACATAGTGAACTCTCGATCTCATTTTATAATCAAATTACTATGATTAATTTGTGTTCATTGCAAGATTGTGTTATGTGTTAGAAGTATGCAAATAAATTAATGTCTCTTGATGTTGAAGTAGGTGGTACAACCCCAAGAACAAGGTTAGCGATCGCGGAAGGATGGATGAGTCAAAGCTGGCCGTGCGGCTCTCTCTTTGGCTCGGTCGAGATGGATGGTGAATGAAGTGGTTCGATGGATCCGGACAACTGGCCGTGCGGCTCTTTCAGACTGGACAGGGAATGGTTCGGGCGTTCGAGGAAGATGGGGTGAAAGTCACCAGAAGTCGGATGATAGAGACTTGATAAAGACTAGGGAAAGAATTCTCAAGGTTGAGCAGAGCACAAAAGCTTTCTGAAGAAAGTTCGGACTTTATTAAATAGTCCGAGCAGCTTTGCCTTTCGAGGGGTCTTTGAGGCAAATTACAAATTGTTTAACTAAACCCTAAGAAAAACATAAATGGCTATACAAGTGCCTTAAGAATACGAAAATTGGCTAACAAGTGCCTTACGCTAATTAAAGAGGGAATCAAACAAAACAGGAAAATTCGTTAGTCATTTGGAAACCATATTGAATACTTACCAGACTTACCATAGCTGGATGAGTGGCGGATTGATTTGGAAAGATCCTGCGAATGTTGACTTGTTAGCGGCCAGGTGCGTTTACTTAGGCTCCACGGGGAGGAATGCTGAATAAGGAAAGTCCGCGTGCTTCTCTTGGACCGGGCAAAGTGAGGTTCGTGGTTGGGCTGCGTTCTTGTATTGGGAAGGCCTACTGGATTTGTGCGGCCGGGCTGGATTCCTCGTCTTCCTTGTCGGGCCGGGCTGGGCGTTCATTATCGGAGGGTTCCTTGGGCCGGCCCTCCTCTTCTGGCCTGGTCGGGCCCGTCTTGGATTGGGCAATATTTATTTGGCCCAATTGATCCGACAAGTCTTTAACCTCAAGTTGGAGGATTAAGGCCTTGACCGCCTTGTTGAAACCTTCTTGTAGTGTTCTGGCTCCGGACCGAGTTAAGGGCCTTGATCGCATGGTCGGAATGGCCGGTTGAGGTTGCTTGGACGGCAGTGGTGTCAACCTCGGTATGGGGTTTGTATCATCCTTTCCCTCTTGAGAAGGTTCTGACCTCAGAACAGATTCACCTGCCACATAGGGGACTAAGTCAGAAACATTAAAAACCGGTGATATCTTAAACTCACCTCGGAGGTCTAGTTCATAGGCATTGTCGTTGATTTTCCGGATGACTCGGTATGGTCCGGTGCCCCTGGGTGAAAGTTTTTTGGTGCGCTCATTTGGAAACCGGTCGGGCCTCATGTGCACCCAGACTTGATCTCCTGGCTCCAGGATCAGCTCTTTCCGGTGCTTGTCCTTGCGCGTCTTGACTTTCTCGTACTTCTTCTCGAGGTTCTCCTTCGCCTTTTGGTATAGTTTCTTCATTAACTCGGCTTTGGCGACTCCATCTTGGCTGACTTGTTCCTTTGGGGATAGGGGTTCGGACGCTATGTCTAGAGGAACATTTGGCTTAAACCCATACACAAGCTTAAAAGGACACAGGTTAGTAGCAGAGTGCTTGACACGGTTGTAAGCAAATTCTACTAAGGGAAGACATTCCAACCAATTACGCAAATTGTTACCAACAGTTGCCCTCAATAGGGTGCCTAATGTCCGGTTGGTGGCCTCGGTTTGTCCATCTGTTTGCGGATGGCAAGTGGTGGAGAAGAGGAGCTTGGTTCTGAGCTTCCTCCATAGCGTTCTCCAGAAGTGGCTCAGGAATTTTGGATCGCGGTCTGAGACAATGGTCTTGGGCAGGCCGTGAAGTCTCACCACCTCCTTGAAGAACAGATCCGCGATCTGAGTGGCATCGTTGGTTTTGTTGCAAGGTATGAAGTGAGCCATCTTGCTGAACCTATCAACCACCACGAATATAGAATCCTTGTGCCGGATTCTAGGCAAACCTAACACAAAATCCATAGAAAAATCTTCCCAGGGCATGTTAGGAATATGTAATGGCGAATATAAACCGTGAGGAAGGGACCTGGATTTGGCACTTAGGCAGGTCGTGCACTTGGAACAGAACCGTTCCACATCCCTCTTCTGATGCGGCCAGAAGAAATGCTCGACCAGAACACTCTTGGTCTTATCCGAAATGGCCCATCAGGCCGCCTCCATGGGCTTCTGGAAGGACCAACTCTCGCATTGAACTCTGGGGAATGCATAGTCTCTTGTCCCTGAAAAGAAAACCGTCATGTTTATAATAGGGTCCCATGGCTCCTCGGTTGCATTGCTGGTAGATCTCTCCAAAGTCCGGGCAGCGTCGTATAGCTCCTTGAGATGCTCGAATCCCATGACCCTGGCCTCCATGATTGAGATAAGGGCGTGTCTCCAGGATAGTGCATCAGCTACCACGTTCTCCTTTCCTTTCTTGTACTTGATCATGTATGGAAAGGTCTCCACAAACTCCAACCACCGGGCATGTCTCTTCTTAAGTGTATTTTGCCCTCTGAGGTACTTGAGCGTCTTGTGGTCTGTGTGGATCACGAACTCCTTGCTGAGCAGATAGTGTTGCCATGTCTCCAAGGACCTCACCAAGGCGTACAGCTTCTTGTTGTACGTGGGGTAGTTGAGAGTGGCTCCACTTAATTTCTCACTGAAATAGGCTAAAGGCTTTCCTCCTTGGGTTAGGACGGCTCCTATACCTGTACCTGAGGCATCACATTCAACCTCAAAAGTTTTGTTAAAGTCAGGTAATATCAAAACCGGTGCTTGGGTCAGGCTCTCCTTCAGCTTCTGAAATGCGGCTTCCTGGTTTGGCCCCCATGAGAAGGCTACATCCTTCTTGATCACCGAGGTAAGCGGGGCAGCTATGGTACTGAAATCCTTAACGAACCGCCGGTAGAAGCTAGCTAGGCCGTGAAAGCTCCGGACATGTCCTATGCTTGTTGGCGTGGGCCAGTCTTGGATGGCCTGGATCTTTTCTTCATCCACCTTTAGACCCTGTGCACTAACAACAAAGCCTAAAAATGCCAACTGATCAGTGCAGAATACACACTTCTTGAGATTGGCGTATAGTTTCTGGGACCGCAAGGTCTCAAGTACTATCTCAAGATGTGCTATGTGATCTGTCAAGCAGGTGCTGTAAACCAAGATGTCATCAAAGTAAACAACCACAAACTTACAGATGTAGGCTTGCAGAACATGGTTCATGAGCCACATGAAGGTACTTGGGGCGTTGGTAAGACCAAATGGCATGAGTAGCCACTCGTAGAGGCCTCTCTTGGTCTTGAACATTGTCTTCCATTTGTCACCCTCCTTCATTCTGACCTGGTGGTAGCCGCTCTTAAGGTCTATCTTAGAGAAAATGGTGGCTCCACTCAGTTCGTCTAACATGTCATCCAGACGAGGAATCGGGTGCCGGTATTTGATGGTTATACTGTTTATGGCTCGGCAATCTACGCACATCCTCCAAGTGCCATCTTTTTTGGGCACCAAAATGACTGGGACTGCGCATGGACTGAGGCTCTACCGGACATAGCCTTGCTGCATCAACTCCTGAACCTGTCGCTCCAGTTCCTTAGCTTCCTCCGGGTTAACATGGTAGGCCGGCCGGTTGGGTAGGGAGCTCCGGGCACGAGGTCGATCTGATGCTCTATGCCTCTGATCGGGGGTAGGCCGGCTGGAATCTCATTGGGAAAGACATCTTTAAACTCGGACAACAGCTTGGTCATTTCCTCTGGGTGGTTAAACTCTTCAGGACCTGCAAGATACCCTTCTCGAAAGATCATGAGTAGCACCGGTACGTTATGTTCTAAAGATTTAAGAACTTTGGAAGGTGAAATGAACAAGTTGGTCTTACTTACCTGGACGTCTTTTGCTCCTTTGGCCATAGCGTGTTGTAGCTCTTGGACTTCGTGTGGAGTAAGAGGCGCTAGGTTGTGTTTCTTGCCATTGTAGCTGAAACTGTAGAAGTTGGTGCAGCCGTGATGGAGTGTCTTCTTGTCATATTGCCACGGTCGGCTTAGAAGTATGTGTCCGGCCTTCATTGGGACCACGTCACAAACCACCTCATCTGTGTACTTGCCAATGCTGAAGGGGGCCCGTACTTGTTCACCAATCTTCATCTCGACCTTGTCATCCAACCATCTAAGTCGGTATGGTCTAGGATGCTTGGTTGTCTTGAGACCTAATCTGTCAACTATGTATTTGCTAGCCACATTAGTGCAAGAACCGCCATCTATGATAAGGCTACATACCTTGGTTTGGACAGTGCACAAAAGCTTTCTGAAGAAAGTTCGGACTTTATTAAATAGTCCGAGCAGCTTTGCCCTTCGAGGGGTCTTTGAAGCAAATTACAAATTGTTTAACTAAACCCTAAGAAAAACATAAATGGCTAAACAAGTGCCTTAAGAATACGAAAATTGGCTAACAAGTGCCTTACGCTAATTAAAGAGGGAATCAAACAAAACAGAAAAATTCGTTAGTCATTTGGAAACCATATTGAATACTTACCAGACTTACCATAGCTGGATGAGTGGCGGATTGATTTGGAAAGATCCTGCGAATGTTGACTTGTTAGCGGCCAGGTGCGTTTACTTAGGCTCCACGGGGAGAAATGCTGAATAAGGAAAGTCTGTGTGCTTCTCTTGGACCGAGCAAAGTGAGGTTCGTGGTTGGGCCGCGTTCTTGTATTGGGAAGGCCTTCTGGATTTGCGCGGCCGGGCTGGATTCCTCGTCCTCCTTGTCGGGCCGGGCTGGGCGTTCATTATCAGAGGGTTCCTTGGGCCGGCCCTCCTCTTCTGGCCTGGTCGGGCCCGTCTTGGATTGGGCAATATTTATTCAGCCCAATTGATCCGACAAGTCTTTAACCTCAAGTTGGAGGATTAAGGCCTTGGCCGCCTTGTTGAAACCTTCTTGTATTGTTCTGGTTCCGGACCGAGTTAAGGGCCTTGATTGCATGGTCGGAATGGCCGGTTGAGGTTGCTTGGACGGCAGTGGTGTCAACCTCGGTATGGGGTTTGTATCAGTAGGTATGGTATCTGCTTGTAAAAACATCATTGCTGAGCTTAACCGAGGAGACAAATTGGATGGTGACAATTATGATATTTGGTATCGTAAAGTCCAATATGTCCTCGAAGAGCAAGAAGTAAAAGAGACTCTTTTTCATCTCATGGAAGAGCCTGAGCAGGGTACTACAACTCAACATGAGAGAGATCATGAGGCATATAATGTCTGGAAAATAAAGAATAGCATTGCTCGCATCACTTTGCTGAGTTGTACGCAAGATGATCTTATGTGTGAGTTTGAAGAGTACAAAACTGCAAAAGGCATGTGGGAGGCCTTGAAAGAAAGGTTTGGTGCTACATCAGCAACCAAACTAAGGAGACTTAATCAAAGGTTCAATGATTATAAGAAGGGCCCAAATATATCAATGAGGCAGCATCTTAGAGTCATGAAAAACATGACTAGAGAGCTTAAGAATGCTGGTCAGACTATGTCTAATGAACAGCCAGTTCAAGCGGTTCTCCGCTCGTTGCCTGGAAGTTGGGACCATATGAGGATGCAAATGACGCACAATGTCAATGTGAAAACATTTGAGGATATATCACATCACCTTGAGTTAGAGGATGAGCGCTTAGAGGCTGTTAAACCCTTTAACGAGACCAATTATGCAAGTTCAAAATCTGGTTTGAAACACAAGAAAGGTTACAAAGGAAATAAGGCTCCCGATCAAACTGATTTTAAAAGGCAAAAGACGTATGTCAAGCGTGGCATACGTGGAGGCAAGAAAGATAAGACCAAGATAAGATGCTACAACTGTAGCTCAATGGGTCAATTTGCTTGTGAATGCACCGAAGCAAAGAAGGTATTATCTTTGGACTCTACTTGCAAGAATCTCATCCTTTGTGGATTGTAGACTCAGGAGCAACAGACCACGTAGCTAGAAGCCGAGAAGCATTTGTGGAGTACCGACGGGTGCCTAAAAGTACAAGATGGTTGTATGTGGGAAACAACTCCAAAGTTGCGGTACAAGGTATCGGCACTTGCCAGCTACACTTGAGTGGCGGGAAAACCCTCATATTACATGATGTCTTGTATGCTCCTGAAATCCGTCGGGACTTGGTCTCGGTTTTGGCATTACTTAAGTTAGGATTTGGTTTGAGCTTCCATGATATGTGCTTACACATTTCTCTAGGGTCTGTGTATTTTTGTTCCGACTATGTTTGTGATGATTTTATTGTATTAGATTGTAATACAGATGTTACTAGTAGTAATGTTAATCAAAGTTTTTCATATGTCACAAGTTCTACTAGTGTAGAATCAAATGTGTGGCATTCTAGACTTGGTCACATTGGAGTCGATCGAATGAAAAGATTGGCTAGAGAAGGCCTTCTAGGCTCACTCGCCCAAGTTGATCTTGACACATGTGAATCATGTCTAGCTGGAAAAATGATAAGAAAACCATTTGGAAAAGCAACTAGAGCTGAATTTCCATTGCATCTAGTACATTCAGACATATTTGGTCAAATGAATGTGAGGGTGAGGCATGGAGCCTCATATTTCATCACTTTTATAGATGATTTCACTCGATTTGGGTACATATACCTAATTTCTCATAAGTCAAAAGCACTAGAGTGTTTTCGACGATATGTTACGTTGGTCAAAAATCAATTGGATAGGACGATCAACTGTTTGAGAACAGATCGAGGCGGTGAATATCTATCTGAACAGTTCAAAAGGCTGTGTGATGAAGAGGGTATTGTTAGACAATTGACAACACCCTATACACCACAATAAAAT
Organism: Iljinskaea planisiliqua; assembly: GCA_900108845.1. Lineage (NCBI taxonomy): Eukaryota > Viridiplantae > Streptophyta > Magnoliopsida > Brassicales > Brassicaceae > Iljinskaea > Iljinskaea planisiliqua. The sequence goes on along the minus strand of FNXX01000044.1, from coordinate 114,121 downwards.
GGTGTAGCAGAAAGAAGAAACCGAACACTTCTTGAAATGGTTAGGTCTATGATGGTGCAAGCTAACCTTCCAAATTCATATTGGGGGGATGCATTACTGACTGCAGCCTACATACTTAATCGTGTGCCCTCCAAATCTGTTACTACAACACCCTACGAGTTATGGACGGGTAGAAAACCCGACCTAATTCATCTAAGAGCTTGGGGATCTGCTGCGTTTGTTCGTGATACTTCACATCCTCATGGAAAATTGGGTCCTAGAGGAAAGAAGTGTATCTTTATAAGATATTCTGAGCAATCTAAAGGTTATGTGCTCATCGGCGAACAATCAGATGAAAGTGTAACAAAAATCGAATCACGAGATGTTATATTCTTGGAAAATGATTTTCCTAGAATGAGAGAGATTGATACGGAACTCCATCTTGAAGAGATGGTTGGCTCTGCTAGTGTTCCTCCAACTAACCAATATATGGAAGTTGATGAAAGTTCACATGAACTATCACAACTTAGTGGGAGAGAAACATTGGTTGAATCACAAAATTCAGAGTTGTGTAGAAGTAATCGTGGAAACATTCCTCGACGTCGCTTCGAGATTGAAGGGGAAGTTTTCGTATTCATGGTTGTCCTACATGATGACTTAGAGTCTAGATCAGTTCAAGAAGCTCTCTCTTGCCTAAAATCAACTGAATGGAATGATGCAGTAGGAAAAGAACTATAATCTATGAAAGAAAACCATGTTTGAGACTTGGTTGATCTTCCGCCAGAACGTCGAGCGATCGGAAACAAATGGATTTTCAAGATCAAACGTAAGGCGGATGGATCGATAGATAGGTACAAGGCTCGCTTGGTAGCCAAAGGTTATACTCAAAAAGAGGGTATATACTATGAGGAAACATTTTCACCTGTAGTGAGGTTTGCCTCAATTCGCTTTATTCTAGAAATTGTTGCATACTTACACATATATTGAGTAATGTCCCCAAGTAGGAGATTGGTTCACTCACATAAACAATCGCCTCAGATTTCTTAGTAAAAATCTGAGATGAGACGTGATAAGCTTGGCGCTAGTGGGAACTTGCCTCGTAATGCTTATCAATGTCGCCTTCTTAAAGAGTTAAGATGAGATATGCCTTTAAGATATTGATCATGATTGCCCCAGAATCATGAATATTTGGGTGAGCTGGATAAGTACATAATCAGGCGCTAGAGAGCGAGCTGATAGTAACTTGATCCACATAGTGGTGTTTGGTTTATCCAATCGACATGTACTCTTGAGAGAATAGTAAACCACTATGACATGTGAGTCATACCACATGTGCTATTACGATAATATAGGAAGCAAGTGATCATATTATTATAATCCCTATCACTTGTAATGTGAGATCCTATAAACCTACTTAAGGTTACAAGATTACCTTTAAACATTCGGCTATGTTCTTGAAGGAAAGATCTAATGTTTGCTACTTTAGTTTGTTTTTCCAACAGCGATGAAATAATTAGCCTTATGGGACATGCTAGGAAAGCAGTTAGTTCAGAACCGATAGACATGAGAATGGAAGGGAAAACTTTTTGTTTTTTATATTGACATATGTGTTTGCTGGCCAGCCACTATATCACTCGATTGGAGTTTGGATATAGTGAACACATGATGTAGGAAAAGTCTAACATATGCTTTAGGTATAAGGTATGTTAAGACCGATATAAAAGATAAATGAGTTTGGGGAACAGTGAGACGTGCTGAAATGAAGATAATTTTTTTTTTTGGTTGTAGCAGTTATGTATCCCTAACAGGTGCTTAATTAAGCTCCCAAGTGCAGGTGTTCTCGCAGGGTCGCACGGTTCATTTGTGTATGATTTTCGTGTTATAATTCTCAAGCTTAATATCTATAACTTCTCTAATAGTTATGCTCCCAATCATATGCGAGTGGGAGATGTTGGTTTACGGTCGGTTTGCGCCTATGATCTGGCAGCATACCAAACCAGTATTTATGGAAAGTCATAACTTTTCATACCAACGTTTGTGTCTCTCAGTTTGTGTCTCTTAGTTTGTGTCTCTCTGTTTGTGTCTCCTTGTTTGTGTCTCTCTATTTGTGTCTCTACGAAAAGGCACTAGTCTCTCTATAAATAGAGAACATTGCAGAGAGACAAAGCAACAGACAAAACACTAAGAAACAATACAAAAAAAAAAAAAGAGAAATCTAGAGAAAGAGAAAAACATTATAGTGAAGAAAGCTTGGAGAAATCAACCGGAAGGGCACTTGAACGGTGGCTAGTGGTTGGTTTCCGTCTGTGATCTCAATCCCGACTCCTACGTCCATTTCCAGATCATACCAAGTCATTTTTGTCACTAAACCGGGCTAAGGTATGTGTTCCGTTTTAAACGCTTCCGTATAAGTACTATTACAGTGAATGAGGTTCTGCTTCAGTGCTTCATATCAAATCCCATTAAATCGCTTTGTTTGTGTGTTTTTACAAAAGTTATATTCACATATTTTCTCATGCTATTCCATCTATGCCTGTGGAATCGGTATGTATATTATAATGCACTATAATTGTTATTTCTCTGGCAAATTATTTTGCAGGTGATACTTATAAGTTTTCAATGGATACTCATTATCGATTGGTCACTGTTATGTCTCGTGCTTCATTCCAGTTTTCGGTAATATCACTTTCCAATTCTAGACCATCCATCAATTGTAACAGGTTCCCACCAATAACTTGGCTTTATTTTTCAATTATTCTTAATTCTTAAATCTTCAATCTTCATTCAAACTATCATATATCACCAAACATTTATGCTCACACCCTTACCATGATGATTTAGAAATAGTTTTCTGATGAGGACTGCAACAAACTTTGTCATAAAACAGAAAAATGAAATGAATGCAGACGATAAGTAAAACATTAATGTCGATTCACTTTTGCATTTAAGCGATACGCTGAAAAATTAAGAATCACTGATGGTTTTAATCTTATTTTATTGTTGGGTTTAGGATAAGTTCAACAGCAATAGACGAAAGGAAAAAAAAAAGACTTTTACGGTCTAAAAAAATAAAATTAATATAATTTTTAAATACAAACCAGTTGAAAAAATAAATAAATAAAAATTAAATATACCTAAAAATGAAAATAATAAAAATTTAAATTTTAAAAATTAATAAAAAATCTTAATAACCAATCAAAATAAACCATAAATACAGATATAATTGACACATCATTAAATAAAAACTTTTAAAAATAATCAAAATAAAACATAAATACACATTAGATTTTTAATGTGATTCATAAGATTAAGTGGTTTGACACATTCAGTTCGGCTCGGGGTTCGGGTTCGATTTGGGTGGTTTGGATTTTTAGGCTCTCGGATAGGCCTGAGAAAATTATCCGGATCCGATCCGAAATAAGAGGTACCGATCCGAACCGGATCCGACATTAATATCCGAACGGTACCATAATTTCTATATCCGAAGAACCGGATCCGAACCCGATCCGAACCGAAAATTTTTTGGTATCCGAAGATATCCGAAATATAAATACATACCTAGAAAATATTAGTCACATTAACACTTATAATAACTAAAATATCCAAAATTATAATTATAAACCCGAATATTATAGTTAATTTTCAGATAACTCGGATATCTTTGGATATTTTCGGGTATTGTGGATATTTTTGGATATATTTGCATATAAAAATGTAAATCCGAATTGGATTCTTTTGGTTACATTCGGGTATTTGGTTACATTTAGATACATTCGGAAATAAAAAACATGGATCTGAACCGGATCCGAAAATACCCGGATTCGAGGGGTACCGAACCGAATCCAAACCGAAATTTAAAATACCCGATCGGTACCAATTTTTATATATCCGAAATATCTGATATCCGAAATACCAGACCCGAACCCGATCCGATATCTGAATGCCCAGGCCTACTCTCGAATTTAGGAATATATCGTGCATTTTTTATATTCGGGACGAGTTCGGTTCGTTCTACACAAGTTCGGGTCGGGTTCGAATACCCAAAATATCTAAAAAAAATATTTAATCAATCAAAATAAAACATATATACACATAAGATTGACACATCATTAAATAAAAAATTTTACATACTAATCAAAATAAAACATAAATACACATCAGATTTTTATTGTGATTCATAAGACTAAGTGGTTTGACACATTCGGTTAGGCCTGGAGGTTCGGGTTCGGTTCGAGTGGTTTGGATTTTTATGCTTTCGGGTTTAGGAATATATCAAGTATTTTTTATATTCGGGTCGAGTTCGGTCCGGTTCCTCCCAAGTTCGGATTGGGTTCAAATACCCAAAATATATAAAAGCATATTTATAAAAATTTAAATTTAAATGAAATTTGTATAATTTTGACAATTATAACTAAATATTTTTGGATATTTCAGTTTTTTAGGTATTTAGATTATTTTTTTCTTAAAATAACTTATAGTTTCAAGTTTATAATTATAATTTGGAGTTTTGAGTTATTGTAAGTCTAAATATAATTAATATTTTTAGAAATATAATTATATTTTGGATATTTCAGGTACCCATTTGGTTCTCGGTTTGGTTCGGATTTTCAGGTCTGGATATTTTGTCGAGTCTTACATTCGGTTATTTGGTTTGGTTCATTTAGGGTTTTTCGATTTTTCAGCTTTTAGGGTTTTATAAAATAGATCATATTCATGATCAAACTACAATTTGGTTCCATTTTGTTTAGGTTTTCAGGCTTATAACAACTATGTCTCATTCAGGATAAAATTATATTTAACCAAAAATAAACAAGAAAAACTAAAATAATTTACTAATTTGATTAAGATTATAGATTTCTAATATATATAAAATTAAAATATTAATTTTTGAAATTCTGTTTTATTTCTCTATAATTTAGTTTGCCTCGGTTTGAGTTTGGTTAATTTAATATACAAATTTCTATTTCATTTGGATTATTTTATAATTTGGTTTGGTTTAGATTCGAGAAGTTTTTCAGGTTTTAGAATATATATCTTACTCATGATCAAACTTAAATTTGATTTGGTTCAGTTCAGGCTTAGGGGTTTGAACTTTTAAAATTCTCAAAAATGAGTTCCATTCGGGATCAAATTATATTTTGCTTTATTTTTTCCAAAAATATTAAAAATAATAATTTACTAATTTAATTAAAAGTATATATTTTAAAATTATTTATATATATAATTATATATTAATTTTAAGTTATGTTTAGTTTTGTTTTACATATTAAAACATTTGTAGACAAGCTATTATACACGATAGAGTAATAGTAAGTATAGTGGCAAAGTTGAATTTTACTTGCCGTGAAAAGAGAATAATACACTTTCTGCATTAGAATACAATAATTTTTCAAGAAGAGAGTGACATCCACACTTTGTTAGCCAATTTTTTTCAATGATTTTATGCAATAAAATGGTATCAATCTCGGATTTCATACTCACAACCTGATTCCATCTGAAAATTGAATCCAACTGTTGGGGAATGTGAACTGCCGGTTACAAAAAATTTTCTTGATCATTCTGTCGATAAGATCATTCTAACAAAAAGTAAAAAGAAGAAGAAAGAAGAGAGCACCTGAAAAGTCCAGGTAGAGAGAAAGGATCAGAGAAGTGAAGAGAAGGCAGAAGGATCCATGAGATGACTCATCTATGTCACCATGCCACCGTACTTGTCTTCAACAACCAAAAACATTGTAACGCCGCCGTTTGCCTCCTCGCCGGCCATAGGGTTCAATCTTTCTTACACCTTGGCATTCATTGTTATCGTCGGCTGCCAAAGGAAGATAGAGGTGGTTGAAAGAAAACGCTGATGTGTAAAATTTAATTGATGTGTACAAACAAAATGTTTTAATCGGAGATGAGAGTTTTTTTATTAATTGACATGGTTTCTTCAGAATCATTTTAAAATCCGACGTGTCAAGCGCTGGAGAGGCATAAACCTTATTATTCTGTTGATTAGATTTAGATAGTTTAGTTATTTTTTAAAAAATTATGTCTTTTGGTTATTCTGTTAATTTGCTCTTTCTTAAAAAAGGGTTATTGTATCTTTAAAGCAAAAGAAACAAAAAGAAATGTATTTACACAGAGTTATAAGGCACAGCCGCACAGACAACCAAAAGAGGACTGATTTAATCAGTCATGAACATTTAATTTTTATAATAAATATCTTTGAAAATTTAAATGGTTAGAACTAATTAGATGGTCGGCTGAGCCAATCCGTGCAGTAGTGCAGCGCATGGGCGACTCACGAAAACCCAGATAGCAAGCTACCTTAATGGGCTTTCTCCCACGAAAAATAGAGTTAATATTGTATGGGCGGATTGTAAACTATTTCTTAAGGATCTAGATTTGAGTTTAATTCAATCACAAACAATTTCTTAGAGAAGAAGAAAGTAACACTAACTTTGATCCATGCTTTGATGACTTGTCATGAATCAGTATTCAATTGATATTCTTCTTCCTTTAACACTTGATCCTTATGATCTCTTTAATGGACAAGAGATCAAACCTTTTCTCTCTTTAGATTTCTATATACAATGAGTTTCTTTCTAAGAGACTTGTAACTGTCTCTTCTCTCTAGACATTAACTTTAACCATCACCATGTATATATACACAAGACAGTTAAGTTATATCTAACCATCACACACTTTCACACATATATATATAATTACACATATATATAATCATATGAAAAGGTTTATACAATTTAATAAGGCAAAGGAGGAGGGTTATCAATACACACAAATTCTAATGACATTAATCGAAACCGATCCATCACCGGTATCATCTTTTATATTAGAATTCTTAACTTTAATATGAACTTGATCTTTATATTAAACCTAAAAACACATAGGTCACATATAAGAATATAAATATTCTTACATTCTCCCACTTGACTTTTGTGTTGACTTGAGGGATTAATAACTATAATATGTGCTTTAATATCAAGATCATCAGACTTTTAACTAAACCAGAATTAGTTGAATCATGGTGGTCACACATCATTGAACGACATGATTCCTTCCATGTATCACAAACCAATTCCAATTTATAAAACTTCCTTATATTGAGAAACACTTTAATTCTCAAACTAATCATATGTTATCTACGAACCATAAGTGTACACACATACTTTAATGATAACATACTTCATAAAATAGAAACATAACTTTAAGTGAATTCATAGTGTCACAAATACATAATGAGCATTCTATAATCAAAACAGCAAGGCTTTATCTATAATACCCATATGCTCTACATAGCCAATGAACGCCTTTGGTGGTAATCCTTTAGTTAACGGATCCGCTACCATCATATCCATCCTTATATGCTCAAAAGACACTCTATGTTTCTTAACTTCTTCTTTGACAGACAAGAACTTCATCTCCATGTGCTTAGCACCCCTCGAGTACTTGTCATTCTTTGAAAAGAAGACAGCTGCAGCATTATCACAATAAATTCTCAGCGGCTTCTCTATAGAGTCGACAATCCGAAGTCCTGAGATAAAATTCCGCAGCCACAATGCATGAATTGTGGTCTCATAGCATGCCACAAATTCTGCCTCCATAGTGGAAGTAGCAATGACAGACTGCTTTCCACTTTTCCATGATACTGCTCCCCCAGCTAATAGGAACAAATATCCAAACGTCGATTTTCTGCAATCGACGCATCCACCATAGTCTGAATCTGAATATCCAATGACCTCAAGATGGGCAGATCTCCTGTACGTAAGAATCTGCTCTTTGGTGACTTGCAAGTACCTGAGAATCTTCTTTGCAGCTTTCCAGTGGTCCATTCCAGGATTACTTTGATATCGACCCAACATACCAACAGCAAAGCTGATATCTGGTCGAGTACATATCTGAACATAGTTCAAACTCCCAACCACTGATGCATATGGAATTCTTTCCATTTCTTTACGCTCCAATTCATTTTTAGGACATTGTTTTTCACTAAACTTATCCCCCTTCTGAATTGGAGCTATCCCTGCAGAGCATTTTTCCATGTTATATCTCTCTAAAATCTTATTGATATATCCTTTCTGAGACAAACTTAACAATCCTTGTGATCTATCACGGTAAATTTCTATACCGATCACATAAGATGCCTCACCCATATCCTTCATTTCAAAGTTCTTAGAGAGATACCTCTTTATATCATGTAACATGCCTAAGTCATTTGCAGCAAGTAAAATATCATCAACATACAATACCAAAATCACAAATTTTCTCCCACTAACTTTCATGTAGACACATCGATCAACAATGATCTCTACAAAACCAAATGACGTGATGGTATCATTAAATTTTAAATACCATTGTCTGGAAGCTTGTTTTAGTCCATATATCGATTTTCTCAGCTTACATACCAGATGTTCTTTTCCTGCGGCCACAAACCCTTCAGGTTGGTCCATATATACTTCTTCCTCAAGTTCTCCATTCAGAAATGCTGTTTTCACATCCATTTGATGAAGCTCAAGATCATATTGAGCTACCAAACCCAAAACAATCCTTAGAGAATCCTTCTTTGAAACTGGAGAGAAGGTCTCTTTGTAGTCAATGCCGTCCTTTTGGGTGAAACCTTTAGCAACAAGGCGAACCTTGTACCTTTCAATATTACCTTTCGAGTCGTGTTTAGTCTTAAAGACCCATTTAGAACCAACGGTCTTGAAACCATCAGGCAACTCTACTAAGTCATATACTTTGTTATCATCCATAGACTTTATTTCCTCTTTTAATGCATCAAACCACTTATCAGAATTGTCACTTTTCATGGCTTTCAGGAATGAGCTCGGTTCTTTATCTATGCTTAGGTCACATTCACTTTCAATAGCGTAAACCATGTAATCATTTGAAATGGCAGATCTTCTTTCTCTTACAGATCGCCTCAATGGTTCTTGTGGTACACTATTCTCTTCTTGAATTGTAACAGATTCATCTAGTGGATCTTCAACTAATGGGATTTGCACATCATTATGTTGTTCTATTGAGCCATTAGATTGTGATGCATCAATAGGAACAATTATTTTATGTGCAACAATAGGTGAAGGGACTTCAACTTGGATTTCTTGAATGTCCACTTTTCGTGGTTCACCACTCCCACTAGTTTCACCATTCTCAATGAACCTAGCATTACCCGTCTCAACTATTCTCGTGCTATGCTTAGGACAGTAAAAAGTATACCCATTTGACTTTTCAGGATAGCCAATGAAAAATCCACTGACATTCCTTGAGTCAAGTTTCTTTTCATGTGGGTTATATAACCTTACTTCGGCTGGACAGCCCCAAACACGTTGATGCCTTAAGCTAGGTTTCCTTCCCGTCCACAGTTCATAAGGGGTCTTAGGAACTGCCTTACTAGGAACCCGGTTTAGCACATACGTTGCAGGCTTTAATGCATATATCCACAACGAAAGGGGTAAAGTAGAATTACTCAACATGCTCCTAATCATATCTATTAGAGTACGATTCCGCCTCTCAGCAACACCATTCTGCTGAGGAGTACCAGGCATTGTATATTGTGCACAAATGCCTTTACTTTCAAGTAACTTTGAAAATGAACCTGGACATTGTCTATTTTCATCGAATTTTCCATAGAATTCACCACCTCTATCAGATCTCACAACTTTTACTTTTCTATCTAATTGTCTTTCCACCTCATCAATGAACACCTCTAGGACATTCACTGGTTTGGACTTTTCATGCAGTAGAAATGTATATCCATAACGTGAATAATCATCAATAAAAGTGATAAAATACTTTTCACCACTCCAAGAAGGAGCATCGAAAGGGCCACATATATCGGTATGTATTAACTCAAGAAGCTGAGTGCTTCTTGTGTTTAGTCTGCTTTCCTTTAATGCAATCTATACACACATTTAGGTCACTTAAATCTAATTGAGGAAGAATTTCATTCTTTACTAACCTCATAATTCTTTCCTTGGAAATGTTACCTAATCTACGATGCCACAAGAAAGCAGAACTTTCATCACATGAACTACGTTTTATGCCTCGGCTTTCAATATTAAATAAGGATTCAGAGAATTTTGCATCAAGATTGAACCGATAAAGTGAATCAAATAAAGTACCACTACCATAAAAGTAATCATTTCAGTACAATGAGAATACACCATGCCCAATCTTAAAATCAAAACCTAAATTATCCAACCTACTTACAGAAACAAGATTTCTAGCACATTCAGGTACATAGAGACATCCTTCAAGATCCAAATGGCATCCAGTGCCCATGATCAATCTATACGTCCTAATGCCTTCTATTCATGTCTTCATCCTGTTTCCCATGAACAAGTACTGTTCAGGTCCTCTTATGGGCTGGATCGAACTGAATCTCTGCTTAATATGAGACACATGAGTAGTTGCACCAGAATCTAACCACCAAGTATTATTAGGCACTTCTACAAGATTCAATTCAGAGCAAACAAAACTGGAATGTTTACCTTTCTTGTCGAACCATGCCTTTCTTTTAGGACAGTCTTTCTTGAAGTGTCCCATTTGCTTGCAAAAGAAACACTTCTTCTCTTTCTGGATTTTACTTTCAGGTCACTTCATGAAAGTATTGTCCTTTCTTTTGTCCTTCTTACTTGGTTTGCCTTTATTGTTGCTGGCATTTCCAAAACCTACGAAGTTAGCAACATGGTCCTTCATTTTCTTTAATCTCCCTTCCTCTTGAACCAAAATAGCCTTTAATTCTTTAAAGTTCCATTTGTCTTTAATGGTGTTGTAATTCACCTGGAACTGGCTAAACTCAAAAGGTAGAGAGTTCATGATGAATTGGACCAAAAATTGCTCATGAACTTCCATTCCCAAGGTCGTTAACTTTGCTGCCAAGTTAGACATGTGTGTCACATGATCATGGATTGGTTGAGACCAGCCAAATTTTCTTGTAGTTAGCTCATTCATTAAGCTTCCTACAATTGACTTGTCAGCCAAATCTGATTGTGAACACTCCTTAATTTTCTGTATGAATTCCCTAGCCTTCTATGTCACTGGCATAGATGGCTTAATAATTTAAGCCATCGTCATTCTCATGAGGTTCAAACTCAGCCTATTAGATCGCTCCCATCTCTCATATCGAGACTTTTCAGATTCGGAGCTATCTTCTGTAATGGCTGAAGGCTCCTCATCAGTTAAAATTGCAGAGTCCAATGCCATTACACCCAGTGTAAACCGGATCTGTTCGGACCACTCTCCATAATTCAGCCCATTGAACTTTACAACAGAGTTGGCAGATGCAAACAAATTTGATGAAGCTGCAAACATCAATACATGCTTACCCATTAGTGATTTGAAATTTTAATTCAGATTCATAAATAGTAATATTTAAAATTTTATTGCATGCATTTAAGTAACCTTTGGGCAATACTTAAACACAAACACTCTCAGCGATGCTATATATATAAAAGTTATTTTATGATTATTTAAATCATACACAAATCAAATATGCATGATATCTTTGGATATACATACTATTGATTACAGTAAGACATAACTAATCATTTATGTATTACTAACTATATACAATGATCCACCTTTGGATGTTCTCCTAGTATATAGATAACAAAAACAATTGATCATTTAAATTTTAATGTCATTTATAGCACCTATTTAATAATGATCAATTGTTATATATATAATTTTAATATTTATATGTATATAATAAAGTCACTTTAGTGACTAACATATTATAAACAATAGAAATACTAAAATTTAATAAATAATGATTTATTATGTTAATATTGCTATAACGTCCCAACCGCCCCTACCAGTGAGCCCCCATGCCCTCTCTCTAGGCCAATGGGCCGGCCCACCCCTGCCCGACGGTCGGTGCATTAACCGGGAGGTTTGAAAGTCATGATATACTGACCCTGCAATCACCACATGACCGTTCCCTGTGTTTTGGCCTCACTCACACGGTACCGCGAATGACTTCCCGATAGGTCACCCATCCTTTGACTACTCCAGCCCAAACACGCTTAACCCTGGAATTCTCACTGGATGTGCAACCGAGAAGGTAAGTGCACTTTGGTGACAAAGGTAGTCAAATCAATTCTTTTAACATCTCCACATATACCAGAAATCGGGATGTTACAATTTTATAACATAATATTTGTTTTTTTCTTAAATGCAGCAGAAGCATTTTATTTTATTTTTTAAAATGGTTTTAATAATTAAATATTTTTTTAATTATACTCTAAAACCAAATGATAAACTAAACCAACCAAAACCAACGGTTTAAACAATTTCTCTTTATCATAACTTAACAGCAGCCTAATTATTTAAGAACATGCGAACGGTTACTTATGATATCTGATCGACACGACCTTTATGTAGTTATGAACACCAGCGAGCAATACCCAGAACAGAGGAAAACAATTCATGCATTGTCAGTAACTTATTAATGTTGATTTCTATAATTGACTTATTATCAACACTAAAGTACTAACAAAATTCCATAATTTAATGTCCATGACCATGCATGCAAACGTGTTTCTTTTCTTAAACTACGTTCGATACGATACGTTCATACGCATGTCAATTACGTAAACTACGATTGTTACGTTACGATCTATTAATCTACCAAAATGATTCAAGGATGAATTAAACAAATCTAAACCAGGCTCTGATACCACATGTAAACTATTTCTTAAGGATCTAGATTTGAGTTTAATTCAATCACAAACAATTTCTTAGAGAAGAAGAAAGTAACACTAACCTTGATCCATGCTTTGATGACTTGTCATGAATCAGTATTCAATTGATCTTCTTTTTCCTTTAACCCTTGATCCTTATGATCTCTTTAATGGATAAGAGATCAAACTTTTTCTCTCTTTAGATTTCTATATACAATGAGTTTCTTTCTAAGAGACTTGTAACTGTCTCTTCTCTCTAGACATTAACTTTAACCATCACCATGTATATATACACAAGACAGTTAAGTTATATCTAACCATCACACACTTTCACACATATATATATAATTACACATATATATATAATCATATGAAAAGGTTTATACAATTTAATAAGGCAAAGGAGGAGGGTTGTCAATACACTCAAATTCTAATGACATTAATCAAAACCGATCCATCACCGGTATCATCTTTTATATTAGAATTCTTAACTTTAATATGAACTTGATCTTTATATTAAACCGAAAAACACATATGTCACATATAAGAATATAAATATTCTTACACGGATGACCCATATATCAGATATTAAACTGATAAGAACATATACTACACTTGATCTTAGCCAAAAGAAGGAGAAATGTATGAATTGAAAGTGAGACTCAACTGCTTTATTTATACCCAAGAGCTTATGTCTACAGTTACTCTAGTTGTCAATATGAGGTAATTGATAGAAAAGCTTCTGACTCATCTTTTAAACTAAAAAACTCTATTTATTGCCATCATGGCTTTGAAACTGAGTTAATGAGATAGTCCATCCAATCACCGCATATAACCTGCATTAGAGTTTTCTGTAGTTATGCTGGAGATTTATGTCTAAATCCTATGGTTTTTTTTGGAATTCACAAAACTTAAGAAGCCGCTCGACGAGGAAGAGGGTTTTGACTTTCGAGTAAGTAAGTTTACGCTTGTTTTATTTTTTATCTTTTATTTTTTTCTGGCTCTATATTTCAATTTTCCTCAGTGGAGAGAGTCTCGGAGCTCGTAATCTGTAATCCCAATAATATTTTGAACGGAAAGGGTTTAAGAAATCGTGTTGATTCGGGAATTTCTCGAAGCGCCGGAGTACGATTAGGGTTTCGGTCTACCGTGAGCCTATCGCGTGGCTGGTCGGAGAATGAATGTCGTTACAGCTTACAGCTTACAGTTACAGCTTCTTCTTCTTCTTCTTCTTCTTCTTTAAGTCAGTGATTTTCTTTGATATGGCGAATCTTCCGATCCTTCAATTCGAAGAGAAGATCGTGGAGACAGTGGAGAAGAACCCAGTGGTAGTTATAATCGGAGAAACCGGTTACGGGAAGAGTACTCAGCTCTCTCAGATACTTGATCGACATGGCTACACTAAGTCCGGCGTCATCGCCGTCACTCATCCCCGACGCGTCGCCGCCGTTTCCGTAGCCAGGTGATTTTCCCCTTCATTCACCTTATGATTCTCGTCTTGAGTCTTTGTTGGTTCCTTTAAGATCTCAGAATTGATATAATCTGGCTCTCAGGCGGGTCGCACAGGAGCTTGATGTAAATCTCGGAGAGGATGTTGGTTACGCAATACGTTTCGAGGACAGAACATCGAGCAAAACACGCATCAAGTAATGGAAGATGTTCAACTGTGTTTACTTATATGTCTTTGTTTCACATGATTTGTCTACTAGTTTCCTCATTCCGGGACTGTTTGTTGATCCCCAGATACCTTACAGATGGAGTTCTACTTCGTGAGAGCCTGTCTAATCCAATGCTCGATGATTGTTCTGTAATCATATTGGATGAAGCTCACGAGAGAAGTTTAAACACGTAATGCCGTATTCAGATACCTTCGCTTTCTTCATTTATTGTAAAATTTGTTTCGTATGGCATTAAGAGCTCATTTCAAACATAAGCAAAAGGCTCTGGAATGTATCTTAAGTTGGTCCATTCTTGTTATCAGGGATATTCTGTTGGGTCTAATGAAACGGTTGGTTCGAATCCGTTCGTCTAACTTCAAAGTTCTTATAACCTCTGCAACCCTTGACGGCGAAAAGGTTTCTCAGTTCTTTTCGGGATGCCCTCTGCTGAATGTGCCTGGAAATATTATACAGCAAAGAGCGTCCTGGCAGTTATATCGAGTCATCTCTGAAAGTAGCAATTGGTATGTTCAAGGTCGAGTTTTTCTGTTGTCAGTTTTTATCTCATTTGGTTAATCTTTGCTTTTCATTTTCGAGAGTATATAATTCTCTTACCTTACAAAAACCTTGTAGACATACATGTTCGTGAGCCAGAAGGTGATATCTTAATCTTCATGACTGGACAGGTCTGTTTCATTTGTTTATACTCAGATCATTCAAACTTGGCAGAACCATCTAGATTGTTGCGTTTTTAACTCTTATTATATGGTTTTTAAATAGGATGATATAGAAAAATTAGTATCAAAGCTGGAGGAAAAAGTACGAAGCTTAGCAGAAGGATCATGTATGGATGCTATTATTTATCCTCTTCATGGATCTCTGCCATCTGAAATGCAGGTATCGATTTCTGAATTTTGTTTCTGCAACAAAAATCTCTTGGTGATCTAAAAGGTTATGGTAAATTTTTCTTGAGTGTCAACATTACTGCAGGTTCGTGTATTTAGTCCGCCTCCTCCAAATTGCGGGAGGTTTAAAACTAACCTCATATAAAAATCCGAAAATTCTTGATGCTATGGTGAGACGTTTTTTTCTAGTGAAATTTAAAAATCCGAAAGCAATTTTACCAAGAAATATTATTAAATGATTTTAACACCATCCTCGTAAATGGAAGGGGAAGACAAATCGATGGGGGAAAGAGAAGGAAAATCATGAATGGTCTATTTTCTATGAAAACTTAAATGTTTGCTTTAATTATTTGGTGGTGGATGACGATTGGAATTTCTCAAAGTAACATTGTATAAATGTGAGGAGAGATCAACTTTCTTTGTTACCATTGCAAAACCCACCTTAGTTCTATCTTCTTCTCTTAGTACTAGTAGTTTGTCTGCTTCTATTTTAGGAATGGTTATGATGGGTCTCAGATTTAGAACTCTAGTTTCAGAAAGTAACAAGTATCGACACAAGTGTTTGGCAATTTGAATTACCTATTTTTGGCTTTTTCATTAACTTAAATAGAACAAGGAAACAGATCATGGAGTAACAACTCCTACAAACTTGGGAAGTGGAAATGTGGAGAAAGTGGTTTCTCGACATGAGAAAGACCATTTCTTCTTCATTAACCGAAGCAAAAGAAGAGTAAGCCCCCCTGTTTATTAACTGAAGCAAATAACAAAATGCAGACAAATAAACAAACCGGACATTACGTGAAATACTTCCGGTTTGGTATTCTAACACGGTTTGATGTCCTCTGTACCGGTTGTGGTCCATCATTACTCCCCCCGTCGAAGAAAAGCTTGTCCTCAAGCGGCAAACTAGGAAAACTTTGTTGAAGTTGACACACATCTTCCCAAATCGCGTCGACCGGAGGAAGTCCTTGCCATAACACCAGCGCTTCTTGAAGCAGCTTCCCTTCCTTAGTAACCTCACGTATCTCCAAGATTTTCTCCGGAGCGAGACGCAAACGCCCATTAGTTCGCAGAGGAGGTAAAGTGCCAGATGTTGGTGTTTCATAACCCACTCGTTGTTTTAGCAATGAGACATGAAATACAGAGTGGAACGGCCCATAGTAACGGCCCATAGTAACGTGTGGATAACTTTTGAGAAGTTCTGCGGAAGATGGAGTGTTGACGATACGGCTGCAACCGCAGAAAAACCCAGTCTCCAACTTCAAAATTAACATCTATGCGTTTCCCATCTGCTGCCTGCTTCATCCGATTAGCTGCAGTTTGCAAGTGATTTTTGAGATCCTTAGGCAACTCATCTCTGGCAGCTAATTGTTCATCCAACTCCTGAATCGGTGTCGTACCCAACTCATACCCAGCAAGAGGAGGTGGATCGCGACCGTAGACGGCTTTGAATGGTGTCATGCCAATAGAAGAGTGGTACGTGGTATTGAACCAGAATTCAGCCCAAGGAAGCATATAACTCCATTGTTTTGGTTTGTCATGAACAAAGCACCTCAAGAGCTGCTCGATACAACGGTTAGTCACTTCGGTTTGTCCGTCGGATTGAGGGTGATATACTGATGTCATGCACAGCTTTGTACCGGACAATTTCCAAAGATCACGCCAGAATGCACTTACAAAAACAGGGTCGCGGTCGGAGACGATTGTTTTAGGGATGCCGTGGAGTTTGACCACAAACTCCAGAAACTTTGCCGCCACTGATTTTGCTGTGTACGGGTGTGTCAACGGGACCAGGTGAGCCGCCTTCGATAGACGATCCACAACCACCATGATAGATGTGTGGTTATCAGAACGTGGCAATCCGTCGATAAAGTCCATTGATAAATCTTCCCAGACCTTTTCTGGGATTGGTAACGGTTGAAGGAGTCCTGTCGGGGATAAGCTAGCGGACTTGGCTCGTTGACAAATATCACATGCTGCGACGTACTCCTGGACCGTACGATGCATTGACGGCCAATAGAACATCTGGGCTAGCCGTTTCAGCGTTCGTAAAGCTCCAGAATGACCACCTGATGGTGTATCATGATATTCACGCAGCAAGGATTTGATGTGAATAGAGTTTGGAGGTATTACCACTCGGTTCTTGAAGCATAGTAAACCGTTATGACGTGCGTATGGTTGGCCCGGTGATGAGTCAGCAAGCTTGCCCACTCGTAACAGAAAAGCATCTGTGTTCTGTAGGCTTCTCAGATCATCCCAAACGGTTGCTTGTTGACTACAGATGGTGGTGAGACATGGGCTGTTGGCTCGACGAGAAAGAGCATCTGCCGCTTGGTTGGCTGAACCCGGTTTGTACGTGATCTCATAGTCATACCCGACAAGCTTCCCCATCCATTTTTGTTGTTCTGGCGTGAGTATGCGTTGCTCCAAGAGGAATCGAAGACTCTTTTGATCTGTCTGGATCATGAAACGTCTACCCAATAAATATGGTCTCCATGTTCGAACAGCAATAACAATCGCAAGCATCTCTCGTGCATACGTTGACCAGCTTTGTTTAGCAACACTGAGAGATCGGCTCATGAAAGCTAGTGGTCTTCCGTTCTGTGTCAGAACGGCACCGATCCCATCACCTGATGCATCCGTTTGGATAATGAAAGGCACTGAAAAATCTGGGAGAGCTAAGGTTGGAGTAGTTGTCATGGCCCTCTTGAGACTTTGAAATGCCGTCTCTGCCTCGCTACTCCATTCGAACTTGCCTCGCTTCAGAAGATGGGTGAGTGGTCGCGCGATAATACCATAATTCAGAACAAATTTACGATAATACCCGGTAAGGCCTAAGAATCCTCGCAAGGCAGTGATGTTTGTTGGAGATGGCCAATCTGTCATAGCTTGAATCTTAGTTTGGTCGACTTTAACTCCAGCGCCAGAAATTATATGCCCCAAATATTCAAGTTCGCTCTTTCCAAACTCACACTTCTTCCTTTTTACGGAAAGCCCGTTGTTTTGCAGAATCTCCAAAACCAGAGTAACATGCTTCAAGTGCTCATCTTTCGATCTGTTGTAGACGAGAATATCGTCAAAGAAGACCAAGACGAATTTTCGCAGAAACTTATGAAAAATGGAGTTCATCAGAGCTTGGAACGTCGATGGTGCGTTACAGAGTCCGAAGGGCATGACGAGGTATTCGTAATGCCCGTTATGAGTACGAAACGCCGTTTTCGGAACGTCAGTCGCATGAACTCGAACCTGGTGGTAGCCAGCTGTTAGGTCGAGCTTTGTGAAGATGACTGCTCCGTGAAGCTCATCGAGCATATCCTCCACTGTAGGTATTGGAAAACGGTCCTTCACTGTTGCTGCGTTGAGAGCTCGATAGTTGGTGCAAAAACGCCACGATCCGTCTTTCTTCTTAACTAATAGCACTGGGGATGAGAATAGACTCGAACTCGGCCTTATCAGTCCGGCATCGAGCATTGTTTGGACCTGGCGCTCAATCTCCTCCTTCTGAAAATGAGCATACCGATAGGGTCGCACGTTGACAGGATCCACACCTTCTTTAAGAGTAATGCAATGTTCGATATCACGGTTAGGTGGGAGCTCTGTTGGTGTCTGAAAAATCTTGTCAAACCGTTGTAAGATCTGACGAATTTCATCGGAGATGGGAGAGACGGCATTGTCGGTGCTTTGGATAGAAAGGGCAAACACCGCTAGACCCTTCCGTGCTTCTCTTTCAATTTCTTCTGATTGGGCCTGAGTAATATGTTTCTTTTGAAGCTCATAAAGTGTTATTGGTTTACCAGCCCACTCAAACCTCATAGATTGGGCCCTCCAATCACAAATAATAGGCCCAAGTTTTTCCAACCAATTCACACCTAACATAACGTCAAGTCCAGAGAGAGCTAGACTGTAGAAATCAATGATGAAAACTTCACCGTCTAGCTTCACCCTCACCTTTCGGTAAGCTCCACGGCATGGAAGAGGGTGACCATCTGCCACACGAACTGAGAAGGGTTTAGTAGGTGTGAGTTTTAATCCCAAACGATTTGCTTCCTTCTCACTAATAAAATTGTGAGATGCTCCACTATCAATCAAAGCCACTAACTTCTTCCGATTGATTTCAAGTTGGATTCGTAACGTCTTCGGTGAACTCCAGCCGGTAAGTGATTGCAACGTGATCTCAGGCTCGACCGAATCAATACTATCGACGAACTCGTCGTCTCCATCCTCATCAACTTCTTCGCCTTCGATGAGTAACAGCTGCGATTTTTTGCATTTGTGACCCGGCGTATATTGTTCGTCGCAGCTAAAACACAGCCCTAGACTCCGCTTGCGTTTCAGCTCTTCCCAACTGAGCCTCTTAGGATTTCCTGATGATCTGTCGCGATTATCCGTGCTTCTCGGTGACGTCGTATTAGAGTTCCTCACCGCTCCGGTTTGGGAAGATGTGATTCTGCGACCGTGCTGTAGCTGATCATCTCGCATACGTGCTAGTTCGATGGTGTATTTGAGCGTGGTCGGACGAAACATACGTAGGGTGTCAGAGATGGATTCTTTTAGACCTCCCATGTACGTCCCGATAAGTGCTTTTTGGCTCCATCCGGTGACTTTGTTTTGGAGTCGTTCAAACTCACGGTGATAATCTCTTAATGATCCCTTTTGGCTGATCTTTGAAAGAGCCTCATCAAAATCCTCTGTTCCTGAAGGTCCGAATCTTGCCCATAATTCTTCTTCGAAGTTCTCCCATGTGATTGGGACTTGCTCTTCGTTGAATGTTTTCGCGGTGGCTTGCCACCACTCGTTAGCCTCTTCTTCCAGGTGATACGATGCGAAATGGACTCGCTGTTCAGCTGGCATATCTTGGTAAGCAAAGTACTGTTTAGTCTTACTCAGCCAAGCTGTCGGGTCCCCTCCTTGAAAACATGGAAACTCCAATTTCACATGCCGATTCGGTTGTGCGATGGGACAGTTGTGTTCCCTTTGTTGACAAACGGCACTGGTTTGGTTGACTTCTGCTCTTGGCATGTCTCGTGGTCCACTTGAGCTGTCTTCTCTGTTGTTGGTAACAGCCTCCATCAAACGCGCAAAAGATTCCTCCATGAATCTAAATTTGTCACTCATGGCAATATTGATCTTCTGGAGTTCATCCTGCATCAGACCAAAACTGGTCTCTAACTCCTCAAGGCGGTCCTTTGGATCGGACATTGACTCTTCAGGAGGGGTGATGGTCAAGACCCCTTTGTCTTTTTCTTTCTTGGTGGAATGGTGAACGTAGGGTGGTGAACGTAGGGTGGTGTGAAATAAGATTAAATTAGAGCAATGCTCTGATACCAAAATGATGGGTCTCAGATTTAGAACTCTAGTTTCAGAAAGTAACAAGTATCGACACAAATGTTTGGCAATTTGAATTACCTATTTTTGGCTTTTTCATTAACTTAAATAGAACAAGGAAACAGATCATGGAGTAACAACTCCTACAAACTTGGGAAGTGGAAATGTGGAGAAAGTGGTTTCTCGACATGAGAAAGACCATTTCTTCTTTATTAACTGAAGCAAAAGAAGACTAAGCCCCCTGTTTATTAACTGAAGCAAATAACAAAATGCAGACAAATAAACAAACCGGACATTACGTGAAATACTTCCGGTTTGGCATTCTAACACGGTTTGATGTCCTCTGTACCGGTTGTGGTCCATCAGGTTATAGATTGTTCCTCCCGGATCCACTGTGTATATGTGGAAACAAGTATAGGCACACGTCTAGCGGTTCTGCTTAACAAGGAAGAAAACGGTTCTGTTTTCAAAGGTGAAAATTACTTGTTAAGTAAATCTATTATGTTGATGATTTTGTTTATTTGCTAACTTTTATTTGTTTATTTACAGAAAAATTAAGGAATGAACACTTACAATGTTTCCCAGAAACTGGAGAGGTTACTATCTCTGCTCTTAAGGTAGGTTTCATCTCACTTTGTTCATACACGTTTTTGCTATAACAAATAACTAAGAAGTGGTTGGGGTTTTGTCTTAGGTTGAATGGAATGGGAACTTTTATCACTTGCCAGATTCTATGAATGTGAGTAAGGCTTTCGACAGCAACAGTAACGAGGGCTGGTTTGTATTTGTTGATGCTGCCGTAATAGTTGACAATGGTAAGTTGATTGCTGCTGCCGGTTCAAACCTGAACCCTGATGAGTTGCCTGAGAAAAAGACAGAGACTGCCAATAATCTCAGTCTCGAAGAAGTTCTGAAAGAAGAAGAAGCTGAGGAGAAAAAAACAAGGAAGAGAAAGATGAAAAGTTCGGATGGAAAGAAAAGCAAACGAAAAAAAGCTCCCATGAGAGTCTCAAGCTGTGTGAAAATGTTGAGGTTGAAGTTGATCCTGAATCTGGTGCTGTAGGAAATGGTAACCACTGTTTTATTTACGATGGAATATATGTAGTGATTCTTATTATTACCTGAATCTGGTGCTGTAGGAAAGTATCGGTTTCTATAGCTTAGATTCTAATATATGTTGTTCTATAGATATTGGGAAAGGCGATAAAGATCTCATTAACATTGGAGAGAGTCAACAAGCCTGTCCAAATCCTGATGAGGTTCTTGAGAAAAAGGCAGAGATTACCAATGATTCTACTCTGGAAGAAACTTTGGAAGCAGATGAGGAGAAAACAAAGAAGAGGAAGGTGAAGAGTTCGGATGCAAAGAAAAGAGTCAAGTCTGATGCGAGTCACAAGTCATGTGAACAGGTCAAGGTTGAAGTTGCTACTGAATCTTGTGCGATCGAAAAAGGTACCTCTCCTTTAATTTAATATATTTATTTTACACAAGGTAACGTCTTTTCTAATTATAATGGATAGTATGTTACTCTAATTAATAGAGAGTTACTAATATATTCTTATTTTTCTATAGACATTGAAACCTTGGAGGAAGTTGGCACTAGCATTGGATTGGATCAAAACACTTCTGAAGTGGAGATGCTAGTCAGTGAAGAATCTGTCGAATGAATTTACCATTGATCAAAACATTTTCTCGGTGCTTCCGAATAATTACTTCTTCTATTTGGCCATCCGGATTATGATTTGTTCTTGTCTTTTGCACACTTTCATTAAAATTATGGAACATCTGTACGAAGTCTAATGGACCAGTGCTTTCGATTAATATTGCCTTCTATTTAGCCCTCTTGGATTATGATTTCTTGTTGGGTTTTGCAAACCTTTGGTAAAATGACGGAACTTCTGTATTGAACTTACATGGCGACTTTCAACACTTTGTTTCATCCTCTGTTTTATTGCACATGTCTGTATTGCAATGGAGTCTCTTTGTAAATTTTGTATTTTTTTCAGATATTTGTAAATCCTCAAAAGAGGCAGGCTATATGTATGTTTTCTTAAATGGCTAAACTGGACTAGTATTTCTGTATCTGCCACTAGCTCTTGTGCTTGCATCTGTCTTTCTCAACAGCTGCCATGTTGCTGGCCACGATGTCCTTCACGTACAAACTCTTTTGTTATTCACCCACATCAGTCCAAATCTTTTTAACTCGTGAACTTAGACATTTTTTTATTTATTTGCAGCTGTTGATGGAAAAACCTAGAGAACATATCAAGTGGAATTTCATCATTCTGCACTGATACAGTAATATAGAGTCTCAGTGATTCTGCATCTTTTGAACTAAAAATCTTTCCCTTTATAAGAAGAAAAATGAAATGTTAATCATTGAAATTGTTATTCACTTTTCAGATTTTTCGTAGAGAAATTTTTTTTATAATAATTAAGAACAGCTTGTGTGTATCTTTTTCATGTGAATGACAATCTCCTTTGAACACGATAATGCAAAGAGTGATGTTCTTAGTAACAACTTTTAATAATAATTATGTCAAGAGTTTCTTATGACATCACAACAGCAATGTGTTTTGATTCTTTAATTTCATGACTTATAACTAATGTTATTTGTTTTACAATTTACTATCTATCTTTTTGCGTTTTATGTTTTAATTTAATGTTTTGTATCTATTTAATACTCTTAGAATTTTTATTATTATTTGATTGTTCTAAATTTTAGAAGAAAAAAAAAGAACCAACTATATATATATAATGTTACATATAAAATTATATACTCTATATGTTTCATATTATAAGTTGTTTTGCCTAAAAACACATAATTTATATTGCAATAATTATGAGATAAAGAAAACGTTTTGTATTAAGACTACAAGTTTCTGCTTTCATTTTTTAAAGTCAAATTTCACATTCATTTTTCTTTAATGACATACATCAAAAGCTTAAAATAGTGTAATGATTTTACCATACAAATTTTGTGTTAAATTTGTCTCAGTGTACACATTAAATTACAATTTTACTATTAAATTTTGTATTAAAATTGACTATTACAATATAGAGTTATATATACTAATAAATATTTATTCATCGATCATCTTTATTATTAAATCATCGTATATTTTACCTTATCTTTTTTTTTGTGTCACTTCTAATAATCATTTACTAGATTCTGGCCCGTCCTAAAGACGGGATTCTTTTTTTTATTCAATTTTTTAATAATATACTAATAATACATATTTATAAATTTAGAAGTTTAAGGTATTTTATCAGTTTGTTTTCTTTCATAAATGTAATATATAGTTTTAATATATTATGAGAATAAACGATATTTTTAATTAATTTTTTTTGGTTCTATTTTGTAAAATATATTTGTGAAAGTCATAATTTTAGATATGTTAGTACTTTTATTTTGAAATAGATGGTAATACTATATAATTTTTATTAATTATATAGTTATAGTATGATTATATAATATGCTTATCGATTTGTGTGTATACATATATTCATATTTATAATTTTTAAATATTATATATTATACATTTTATTTTGAATATTATTTTGTTTTTCATAAAACAATTATTTTAGTTGAAGAATGTAATTTCACATTTATAAAAATAAAATAAGCTAACCCCTTAATTAAGCTGTCTGGCCAAATAATTATAATGATATTAAAAGTTAATTAAAATTAATTTTTAATAATAATTACGAAATTATTAATAATAAAAACATGAAATTATATCAAAAATATTTGTATAAGATTTTGTTATAATTAAAATAGAAATTTACATTTATATTTAAAATAGAGAAGATATTGAAAGATATTGAAAATTTTGATTTTATTTGAAATTTTGGAAATATCAAAAAGATATCCTGCAATTTAAAAAGATATTATACGATTTGGTTGTGATTTAATTTTGCATTAAATTTTAATCATAATTGAAATATATCATTTGACTAAAATACCACTAATGAATATTTGAAAAAGCACTTAAATACAGTGGCATTACATGTAATATAACACATGCCTAAATGTTTTTTCTATAATATTTCCTGTTTTAATACTATAGATACCTCTACAACATACATTCTGATAATATTGGGTAGAATTTTTTTTTTGTTCCATTATCAATATCATTCTCACCATATTTTAATAGTTAAATGTAGGAGAACAAAAAAAAAAAAAAAAAAAACTAATTTTTACATCTATACTATTTAAACATGAAACATTATAGAAAAAACTAGGATTGGGCATTTTACCCGGACCCAAAAACCCGACCCGAAACCGACCCAAAAATTTCGGTTCGAGTCGGGTTTGGATCCTTGTCTTTTACCCGAGACCCGATCGGGTACCCAAAAGACCCGAAAATATTATGTATTAGGTAGGATATGAACTCAGGTCTATGGTTTAGACCAGTGGTACTCTACCACTAGACCACTGATACCATGTGTACTATTTGTTTCATTTTAATATTTATTACTAAAACAAATTTTCTGGTTTTTATTTCGGTTTGATGAGTATTATTTTAAAATTTGGAACCGACCCGGACCCGAAATATTTTGGGTAAAAAAGAACCGAAATACCCAAAAATTTGAGATCCAAACCGAAAATAATTCGGATAAAAAAAGTTACGGGTACTTTGCAGGTATTAAAAATTTAGAACCGAACAGACTCGGACTCGAGATGAACGGAACCGAACCCGAACCAAATATTTGATAAGTACCTATTGGGTATAAAATTTCTATACCCGATAGGACCCGATCTGAACCTGACCCGAGGATCCGAATGCCCAGGCCTAGAATAAACATTTAGCATGTGGTATATTACTAAAAAAACCACTATTTTTTTTATGATTTTTCAAATGTTCATTTAGAGTATTTTAGTCAAATGATATATCATAATTATGATATATAATTAATCAAAATTAAATCGAAACCAAATAGTATGATATCTTTTTAAATAGTGTAAAATCTTTTTAATATTTCCAAAATTTCAAACAGAATCAAAACTTTATTTTAAACATAAATTTCAAATATTAGATTTTATGCAAGAGGACTTGATTAGATATTTATATATATTAGACTAATAAAATTTAATTTATTGTTAGATTAAAGTTAGTTTTAATCTACTAAATTTATAGTTTAAAATATAAATACAATAAAAATTATTGGGAAATAGCGTTAGTTTTTTATTAAATTTTTATCATTTTTAAATCCAATCAATATTTTTTAACAGTATATTTGACATATAAAACTTATATTATAAAATTTTTTATCTTTGTGCTTTTAGGCAAAACATCTTATATAATAAATTAAGGTTTCCTCAAGAGAAACTTTGAGAGGTTGACATGTGTTTTCCAAATTTTTAATTTTTTTATTTATTTACTTTTCTCTATCTATTTTTTTATCTTTAATTTAATGACTTATAACTAATGTTATTTGTTTTACAATTTACTATCTATCTTTTGCGTTTTATGTTTTAATTTAATGTTTTGTATCTATTTAATACTATTAGAGTTTTTTTATTATTTGATTGTTCTAAATTTTAGAAGAAAAAAAAAACCAACTACATATATATATATAATGTTACATATTAAATTATATACTCTCTATGTTTCATATTATAAGTTGTTTTGCCTAAAAACACATAATTTATATTGCAACAATTATGAGATAAAGAAAACGTTTTGTATGAAGACACACGTTTCTGCTTTTATTTTTTAAAATCAAATTTCACCTTCAGTTTTCTTTAATGACATACATCAAAAGCTTATAATAGTGTAACGATTTTTCCATACAAATTTTGTATTAAATTTGTCTTCAGTGTACAAATTTAATTACATTTTGCTGCTAAATTTTTTATTAAAATTGACTGTTACAAAATAGAGTTATATATACTAATAAATATTTATTCATCTATCATCTTTATTATTAGATCATCGTATATTTTACCTTATCTTTTTTTTTGTCACTTCTAATAATCATTTATACATCTACAACATACATTCTATTCATTTTGTGTAGAATTTTTTTTTGTTCCATTATCAATATCATTCTCACCATATTTTAAAAGTTAAATGCAAGAGAACAAAAAATAAAAAAATAACTTTTACATCTATACTATTAAAACATGAAACATTATAAAAAAAACATTTAGTCATGTGTTATTGTAACGACCCTAATCATGAGGCTCGTTCAGACCCAACTTGTCTAAATAAAACCCTAAGTTCATTTCCCTACAAATAGCCCCCTTCATCCTTTTATTTTCCCTGTAAAACATAATCACACCTAAACTCTGTCGAAATCTAGCCGTCGATTAGTAACGTTGAAGGAAAAGCCACCGGAGCCATCTAGAAAGTCCTATAGGGCAGATTCGACTAGTTCTGGGAGAAGGGAAAATCGAACTAGAAAATCTAATCCAATCAATCTAAAACTTGGTAGTTATACTCTTGACTCGTTTATTGATCTACTGCCGCAAGCGGCTCATCATTCGGATCTGTATACTGAAAGTTATGGTTGTTTCTTTGAGCATGTTTGGCGCAGTTGCGGATTCGCGTCATCATTCCGCCGTCACCTTGCGAGGCGATTTCCCGGCGAACCGTGAGGATCCACGGAACGATCAACCTATTGTTAGAAAGCCCCGAATATCTTCTTTCCTGAGAAGCCAAGTTCGTTCCGATCGGAGGTATGAGTAGAAAGTTGTATCCTCGTTTCCAAATCGTGTCTGTGTTGTGCTGATCCGAGACCAGTCTGTTGAGATGTGTGTTTTGGTTAGGCAAACGTGGTCTGTTTGACCTAAATCTTTGCAGGGAGCTTCTGGAGTCGTAGATCTAGCTTTCTGGTGAAGGAGAACCGATCTGGAGCTTTAGAGCATAGGGATTCCTATTGTTGTTCGTGGTTAAGGCTAAGGTGAGGGCTTTTCCGCAGACTACCGTGTTTTTCGTCAAGAAGCGCCATAGATGGAATCTAGTACTAAATGTGTTCCGTTTTCTTGATCGAGTCTAGGTAGTTTTGCTTGTAAATTGGACCTAGGAATATAGATGATTCAACCCATTCATTGTGCATTAAATTGTTAATTGAGTCTTTTAAACTTGCTAGAGCTAGGATTAGTCGACTATGTGAGTCGATAGGATTGCGGGGGTACAGAGACGTGACTTCTGTACTTGTGTCGCGTGTTGTGTGCATAGTGGTGCTGGCAGCTCAGTCGATCTGTTGTCTAGTACCATTAGAGAACGATAAATCGTCTTCGGGCGGTGTGATTGGGCACTATCCCATAAGTTTTCCTTCTGGGAGGAGGGTGCCGCCGGTCACTGGATCCGGTAGTAGGACATTGACAGTTCTTTGGGTACTTTAGGTACCGTGTTTGTGCATATTTAGTCTGTTTTCCGTATTTGGAGTGCTATGACCAGATTGCGTTTTCTGTGTTTAGCATCCCATACCTCACTGAGTAACTCCCCTGTTACTCACCCCTCTTTCTTCCCTTTTCAGGTGAGACCGACGAGTAGATTTACGCTATGACGATCGGGTGCTACTTTTGGGATTTTACAGTTTTCAGTATTTTATTTTAAACATTATTTTAAGATTTTATTCGATTTATTGGATTTATGAGATTTATTTAATGGTTTCTGAAAATAAAGTTGAGATTTTATTAATTGGAGTATTTGAGACATAAGTTGAGTTTAGTGGCACGCCGTTCTCGAGTGAGAATGACACGGGTGTTACATTTTGGTATCAGAGCGGGTTTGCCGTCCCGGTTCTGACCCGGGAGGCGGTATTTGAAGAAAAAAAAAATTTTAAAACTCGATTTTCAACGGTTTTCAAAAAATTTCTGGGACTAGGGGATTTTAAAAAAGAAAAATATTAGCACCCATTATGTCTGGTATGATCTATTAATAGTTAATCTCAGTTTCAGTAGAAGTTATCCAGTTCATCTTTTTTTGTTCCATAGTTATTCCTAATTTTCGTGTTCTTCTTTCTTTCGTAGCTATCAAAGTTCTTTTCTTCCTTTGCTTAGAATTCTAGATAAATCTTTCCTCATTCGAATATTTCTCGTTCTCGTACCTCTTATAAGAGCTTCCATCAATTCTTTAAATGTTTTCTCTGTTCCGTCTGGGCTTTGGGGTCTTGTTTCCGGAGTTCTTGGGTCTTGGAATTCGGGACGAATTCCCGTCAAGTGGGGAAGAATTGTAACGACCCTAACCCTGAGGCCCATTCAGGCCCAACTTATCTAAATAAAACCCTAAGTTCCTTTCTATAACGCCCCAACCGCCCCTACCAGTGAGCCCCCATGCCCTCTCACTAGGCCCATGGGCCGGCCCACCCCTGTCCGACGGTTGGTGCGTTAACCGGGAGGTTTGAAAGTCATGATATACTGACCCTGCAATCACCACGTGACCGTTCCCCGTATTTTGGCCTCACTCACATGGTACCGCGAATGACTTCCCGGTAGGTCACCCATCCTTTGACTACTCCAGCTTAAGCACGCTTAACCCTGGAGTTTTCTCTGGATGTGCAACCGAAAAGGTAAGTGCACTTTGGTGACATAGGTAGCCAAATCAATTCTTTTAACCTCTCCACATATACCAGAAATCAGGATGTTACAATTCACCCCCACTCACAGAGCGCAACGTCCTCGTTGCGCACCACGACATGCCCTAAGACGCCTCCCAGGTCAGAACTGGGACGGCTAACCAGCTCTGATACCACTTATAACGCCCCAACCGCCCCTACCGGTGAGTCACCCATCCCTCTATCGGGCTCAGGGCCCCACCCCTGTCCGACGGTCGGTGCGTTATTACGGAAGGCTCGAAAGTCATGATATACTGACCCTGCAATCACCACGTGACCGTTCCCCGTGTTTTGGCCTCACTCACACGGTACCGCGAATGACTTCCCAGTAGGTCAGCCATCCTTTGACTACTCCAGCTTAAGCACGCTTAACCCTAGAGTTTTCTCTGGATGTGCAACCGAAAAGGTAAATGCACTTTGGTGACATAGGTAGCCAAATCAATTCTTTTAACCTCTCCACATATACCAGAAATCGGGATGTTACAATTAAATGTAACACCCGTCTCATCCTCACTCGAGAACGACGTGTCACTAAACTCAACTTATGTCTCAAATACTCCAATTAATAAAATCTCAACTTTATTTTCAGAAATCATTAAATAAATCTCATAAATCCAATAAATCGAATAAAATCTTAAAATAATGTTTAAAATAAAATACTGAAAACTTTAAAATCCCAATAATAGCACCCGATCGTCATAGCGTAAATCTACTCGTCGGTCTCACCTGAAAAAGGAAGAAAGAGGGGTGAGTAACAGGGGAGTTACTCAGTGAGGTATGGGATGCCAATCACAGAAAACGCAATCTGGTCATAACACTCCAAACACGGAAAACAGACTAAACATGCACAAACACGGTACCTAAAGTACCCAAAGAACAGTCAATGTCCTACTACCGGATCCAGTGACCAGCGGCACCCTCCTCCCAGAAGGACAACTTATGGGATATTGCCCAATCACACCGCCTGTAGACGATTATCGACCTCTGAAGGTACTGGACAACAGGTCGACTAAGCTGCCAGAACCATCTCCTCATACAACACGCGACACAAGTATAGAAGTCCGTCTCTATACCCCCGCAATCCCTAACGACTCACATAGTCGACTAATCCTAGCTCTAACAAGTTTAAAAGACTCAATTAACAATTTAATGCACAATCAATGGGTTTAATCAACTATATTCCTAGGTCCAATTTACAAGCAAAACTACCTAGACTCGATCAAGAAAAACAGATCACATTTAGTACTAAATTCCATATACGGCGTCCTAGACGAAAGTACAGAATTCTGCGGAAAGCCCTCACCTTAGCCTTAACCATGAAGAAGAATAGGGTTCCTATGCTCTAGAGCTCCAGATCGGTTCTCCTTCAACCGAGTTCTAGATCCACGATTCCAAAAGCTCCCTGCAAAGATTCAGGTCAAACAGACCACATTTGCCTAACCAAAACACACATCTCAACAGACTGGTCTCGGATCAGCACAACACAGACACGATTTGGAAACGAGGATATAACTTTCTACTCATACCTCAGATCGGAACGAACTTGGCCTCTCTGGAAATAAGATATTCGGGGCTTTCTAACAATAGGCTGAGCGTTCCGTGAATCTTCATGGTTCGCCGGGAAATCGCCTCGCAAGGTGGCGGCGGAATGATGACGCGAATCCGGCACTGCGACGCACATGCTCAAATAAACAACCATAACTTTCAGTATACCGATCCGAATGATAAACCGCTTGCGGCAGTAGATTAATGAACGAGTCAAGAGTATACATACCAAGTTTCAGGTCGATTGGATTAGATTTGCTAGTTCGATTTTCCCTTCTCCCAGAACTAGTCGAATCTGCCCTATAGGACTTTCTAGATGGCTCCGGTGGTTTTCCCTTCAAGGTTGCTAATCGACGGCTAGATTTCTCCAGAGTTTTGGTGTCATTAGGTTTTGTTTTAAGAAAAATAAACAAGAGGAGGCTATTAGTAATCTAATCACACCTAAACTCTGGCGAAATCTAGCCGTCGATTAGTAACGTTGAAGGAAAAGCCACCAGAGCCATCTAGAAAGTCCTATAGGGCAGATTCGACTAGTTCTGGGAGAAGGGAGAATCGAGCTAGCAAATCTAATCCAATCGACCTAAAACTTGGTAGGTATACTCTTGACTCGTTTATTGATCTACTGCCGCAAGCGGTTCATCATTCGGATCTGTATACTGAAAGTTATGGTTGTTTCTTTGAGCATGTTTGGCGCAGTTGCGGATTCGCGTCATCATTCCGCCGTCACCTTTCGAGGCGATTTCCCGGCGAACCGTGAGGATCCACGGAACGATCAACCTACTGTTAGAAAGCCCCGAATATCTTCTTTCCTTAGAAGCCAAGTTCGTTCCGATCAGAGGTATGAGTAGAAAGTTGTATCCTCGTTTCCAAATCGTGTCTGTGTTGTGCTGATCCGAGACCAGTCTGTTGAGATGTGTGTTTTGGTTAGGCAAACGTGGTCTGTTTGACCTGAATCTTTGCAGGGAACTTGTGGAGTCGTAGATCTAGCTTTCTGGTGAAGGAGAACCGATCTGGAGCTTTAGAGCATAGGGATTCCTATTGTTGTTCGTGGTTAAGGCTAAGGTGAGGGCTTTTCCGCAGACTACCGTGTTTTTCGTCAAGAAGCGCCATAGATGGAATCTAGTACTAAATGTGTTCCGTTTTCTTGATCGAGTCTAGGTAGTTTTGCTTGTAAATTGGACCTAGGAATATAGATGATTCAATCCATTCATTGTGCATTAAATTGTTAATTGAGTCTTTTAAACTTGCTAGAGCTAGGATTAGTCGACTATGTGAGTCGATAGGATTGCGAGGGTACAGAGACGTGACTTCTGTACTTGCGTCGCATGTTGTGTGCGTAGTGGTGCTGGCAGTTCAGTCGATCTGTTGTCTAGTACCATTAGAGATCGACAAATCGTCTTCGGGCGGTGTGATTGGGCACTATCCCATAAGTTTTCCTTCTGGGAGGAGGGTGCCGCCGGTCACTGGATCCGGTAGTAGGACATTGACTGTTCTTTGGGTACTTTAGGTACCGTGTTTGTGCATGTTTAGTCTGTTTTCCGTGTTTGGAGTGCTATGACCAGATTGCGTTTTCTGTGATTAGCATCCCATACCTCACTGAGTAACTCCCCTTTTACTCACCCCTTTTCAGGTGAGACCGACGAGTAGATTTACGCTATGACGATCGGGTGCTACTTTTGAGATTTTACAGTTTTCAGTATTTTATTTTAAACATTATTTTAAGATTTTATTCGATTTATTGGATTTATGAGATTTATTTAATGATTTCTGAAAATAAAGTTGAGATTTTATTAATTGGAGTATTTGAGACATAAGTTGAGTTTAGTGGCACACCGTTCTCGAGTGATGATGAGACGGGTGTTACAGTTATATTACTAAAAATGCCACTGTCTTTTTAATGATTTTTTCAAATATTCATTAAGGTTATTTTAGTCAAATGATATATCATAATTATGATATATAATTAAATCAAAATTAAATCGAAACCAAATCGTATGATATCTTTTTAAATAACATAATATCTTTTTAATATTTTCAAAATTTCAAACAGAATCAAAACTTTCTTTTAAACATAAATTTAAAATGTTAGATTTTATGCAAGAGGATTTCATTAGATATTTATATATATTAGACTAATAAAATTTAATTTATTGTTATAGTTTTAAGTTAATTTTAATTTACTAAATTTATAGTTTAAAATATAAATACAATAAAAATTATTGGAAAATAGCGTTAGTTTTTTTATTGAATTTTTATCATTTTGTAAATCCAATTAATATTTTTTAACTGTATATTTGACATATAAAACTTATATTATAAATTTTTCCCGCACTCAGCGTGAGTTGTAATCTAGTTATTACTTTAATTGAAGATACAAACTCATGTATTAACATTACTACAAGTTGATAAACTGTTGTGGTTAAAGTATTTTCATAGCTATGACTCATTAGATTTTCAGTAATGATTTTCAGTTTTTTTTTGTGCTTAAGTGAATAAGGTACTCAAATATGGTGTTATTATCTATCAAATTTTATGGCAATTTTTTCTCATTCTTCATTTATTAAAACTTAAAGACTTTGAAAATATTTATGATTGAAAATATGAAATGTATGACTTGTGTATATATGTGGGTTACTATCTTATGGATGATATATATCCAAAATAGGCCATGTTCATCCAATCGATTCGACTTCCTCAAGATCCAAAAGCGTCATTATTTGCTCAACGTCAAGAAGCCATCTGAAAAGATGTTGAACATGCTTTTGGAGTATTATAAGCTTGATTCACCATTATAGAAGAACCCCAGCTCTTTCTTCGGAATAAGAAAAAAATTTGAAAATAATGAGAGCATGTATCACATTGCATAATATGATAGTAGAAGAAGAGTGAGGTAAATACACTCAATATGATGTATTTGAATTCTAAGAAACAGAAGGAAGTGGGAGTGGGAGTGTGCAAATAGATTTCACATACTCTATATATATGCATACTAATTTAGGCAGTATTTTTGGCAATTGACGACGACTTTGTGACAGAAATATACATAACCCATTAAAAGCTGATTTTGTTGAGCATATATGACAAACGTGTGACACATTACCAAGTGAGGATTAGAGCTGCACAAATTATGTATTTTTTAATAGTATTATATGTTTTATATAATTTTAAGTTTTATTTTTTAAGTTTTATTTTTTAAGTTTTATGATATGTAATTTTGTTTGTAATTGTGTTTTGAAGAAAATATAACTTTTTATTATATTGGTGATATATAATTCATAGCATTGTTATTATTACTAGTATATTATTTACAAAAATATATTATTACTATTATAGATTATATGAAATTATAATTAGTAAATACACTTAAGTTTATTTAACATGAAATTTAATATATTTACAAATTAAATTGCACAAAAAATAATTGACAAAAAATGGATGTTAGATTAGAGAGATATTTAGTGGGTATCTTAACTGATGAACTTAAAAAATCTACATAAAGTTCTTAACTTAATTTATATTAAAAATAATATTATTTAATCTTATTCAAGTAAATAAACTCTTCTTAAAATAAAATAATTTCATAATTTCTTTTTATTGAGAACTTCATCAGAGGTTCTACCATTGGAAGAGAAAGAATAAATTAATGAAGTTGTGGGGTTATAAAATTTATAATAAAAAAAATTGATAAATTTTATGGGTTCATACATTTGAACAGGGTCTTAGAGAGTATCTCCACTAATGGTGATGTAGCCCCAAACGGTTGGTTCTACAAAGGGTGGAGGTTGTGATCCGAACAAGTGGCCGAAAGGCTCTCTTTGCTTGGATAACACGGGTGGAAGTTCCTTGGCTGGCCGACAGGCTCTCTCCAAGATACTCAGTGGATGGGACGATCAATGGGGAAATGATAGACGCCACACAAAGGATGAAGATCTTTGTGACAAGTCAAAACCGACAACTCTTCAAGTGTTTCTCACGCAAGAAGCCTTAGACGGCTAGGGTTTTTGAAAGAAAACTCTGGTTATTTTATTAGTATGGCAAAAGTTGTGTACAGACTGAATGTGGGACTTTATTAAATAGTCCTGCAGCCTTGACCTACTTGGGTCAAAATACAAAATTAAGAAAAGGCCTAACACTTGACCGAAATTGCTAACAGAACCCCTAAACGAAAAAGGAAAAAGGAAACAAAAGAAAAGGAAAGAAACCCTGCAAGACACAAAAAGGAAACTCGTTAAAAATAGCTCTTATTTAGAGCTTACCGTGGGTTGAAGTCGGGTGGCCGGGTGAGTGCGGATCCGTCTTGGGCCATCTGATCTATGGTAGAATTTGGTTGCTCCATCCCAGGCGTAAGGGCTGATATGTGGAATGTGTTGGTGGCCGCAAGTCCTTGAAGCACCGGCAAGAACGTGATGTCCCGGGGGCTGGTTGTTGGTCCGTTCGTGGGTCCGGTTGGTTCCATCGTTCGACCGAAGGTTGGGTTGGGTTCTTCCATCGGCCCGGTTGGGAGCTCTTCAAGTATCTCCTTGTTGAGTAGCCTTCCTTTAAGCTCCACATGCTCCAATAGAGTGATGAGGCTTTCCACTTGTTGGTTAAACTCCTCTCGTAGGTTCCTGGTTCCTGACCTCGTCCGTGGTGTATTTCGCATGACCGGTACGATAACCTCCACTTCCTCTTAGGTCGGTTCTTCGTGGGAACCTCGGGTCGTGGCTTCATCATCCTCTCCCTCTTGAAAACATTCTGACCTCAGAATTGGATCATCTGCAAGGAAAGGAGATAGATCAGTAACATTAAACGTAGGAGAAATAGTTAGCTCACCTGGTAGTTCTAGCTTGTAGGCGTTGTTTTTTTATTTTCTCCAGGACTCGGAATGGGCCATCTCCTCTTGGTGCGAGCTTGAACTTCCGTTGATTTGGAAATATTTCCGTTTGCATGTGCAGCCAGACCCAGTCTCCTGGTTCGAATGTGATCTCCTTCCGGCCTTGCTCCACGCGTTCCTTGGACTTGGTCGTCTTCTTCTCCAGGTTGTCCTTGACTCGTTGATGGAGTTTCTTCATGAAATCTGCCTTGGTTTCTCCTTCTGCACTAGAGTAAACAGCTTGGGGAAGAGTAGTGAGATCTAACAGGGATAACGGGTTGAACCCATAAACAACTTCAAACGGGGATTGCCTAGTGGCCGAATGTCTAGCATGGTTGTATGCGAATTCAATATATGGTAAACAAGTTAATCAGTTTCGAAAGTTCTTACCGACCGTAGCTCTCAAAAGGGTTGAGAGTGTCTGGTTTACTACCTCTGTTTAACCATCGGTCTGTGGGTGGCATGTGCTGGAAAATAGAAGCTTTGTGTCTAGCTTCTTCCAAAGGGTTCGCCTGAAATGTCCAAGGAACTTGGAATCTCGATAAGAAACAATGGTCCGGGGAATCCCATGAAGCCTCACGACTTCTTTAAAGAACAGGTCGGCCATCTGAGTGGCATCATTGGACTTGCTGCATTGGATGAAATGGGCCATCTTGGAGAATCGGTCCACCACCACGAAGATGGAATCTCGATGGTTGATCTTGGGCAATCCTAAAACAAAGTCCATAGAAATATTTACCCATGGTAGGTTAGGGATAGGCAACGGCATATACAAGCCACGAGGATGCGACCTGGATTTGGCCTTCAGGCAGGTGATGCAGTTGGCACAGAACCGCTCCATGTCTCGTTTCAGGTGCAGCCAGTAAAAATGCTCCATGAGGACACTGAGTGTCTTGTCTCATTCGAAGTGTCCCATTAAACCTCCTCCATGGGCCTCACACACTAGTAGTTCTCTCATAGAACCCTGCGGAATACAAAGCTTTTTATCCTTAAATAGAAAACCATTATGCTGGTAATAACCTCCGATTGCAGCCGTGTGGGTCGCCTCAAAAACTTGCTGGAAGTCTGGGTCCTCTGCGTAAGCGTCCTTGATGTGCTCAAAGCCCATGATCTTGGCATCCATGGTGGTGATCAGGGCATGCCTCCTGTACAAATCATCGGCTACGATGTTCTCCTTGCCCTTCTTGTATTTGATAGCATAGGGGAAGGTCTCGATGAACTCCAGCCACTTCGCATGTGGTCTCTTGAGTGTTGTTTGTCCTCTCAAGTGCTTTAGCGTCTCATGATCTGTATGGACAACAAACTCTTTGGACAAAAGATAATGTTGCCAAACCTTTAAACACCTTACTAGGGCATACAGCTCCTTGTCGTAAGTAGGGTAGTTAAGTGAAGCTCCACTAAGCTTTTCACTAAAGAAAACAACCGGCTTGCCTCCTTGGGTAAGTACTCCTCCGATACCTGTTCCAGAAGCATCACATTCTATCTCAAAAGTTTGGGTAAAGTTTGGGAGTACCAGAACTGGCGATTGGGTGAGGCTCTGTTTGAGTTTCTGGAAGGCCTCATATTGAGCCGGTCCCCAGCTAAATGGGACGTTCTTCTTGATGACCGTGGTTAGGGGTGCAGCTATGGTGCTGAAGTCTCGTACGATCCACCGGTAGAAGCTGGCCAGTCCGTGAAAGCTCCGAACATGCCTGATCGTGGTAGGGGTAGGCCATCCTTGGATTGCCTTGATCTTGTCATCATCCACCTTTAAACCTGGCGAGCTTACCACAAATCCTAGGAAAACAACTTGATCAGTGCAAAAGATGCATTTCTTGAGGTTCGCATATAGTTGTTCCGATCTAAGTGTGGATAAGACTTGTTCTAGGTGGCTAATGTGACCCTCTAGACAGGTGCTATAAACAAGTATATCATCAAAATAGACTACCACAAACTTACAGATGTAGGCCCTCAGAACATGGTTCATAAGCCTCATGAAAGTGCTTGGGGCGTTGGTGAGGCCGAAAGGCATGACCAACCACTCGTACAGTCCGCGTTTGGTCTTGAAGGCTGTATTCCATTCGTCGCCCTCCTTCATCCGGACCTGGTGGTAGCCACTCCTCAGATCGATCTTGGAGAAGATAGTTGCTCCACTGAGCTCGTCCAGAAGATCGTCCAGCCGCGGGATTGGGTGCCGGTACTTGATGGTGATATTGTTGATGGCCCGGAAATCAACACACATGCGCCACGATCCATCCTTCTTGGGCACCAGGATTACAGGTACGACACAGGGACTTAGACTCTCGCGGATGTATCCTTTGGACATCAGGTCCTCGACTTGGCGCTCTAACTCTTTGGCCTCTTCGGGATTAATCTGGTAAGCTGCTCGGTTCGGCAATGGGGCGCCAGGTATACGGTCGATCTGGTGCTCAATTCCTCGAACTGGGGGAAGGCCGAGTGGGATCTCGTCAGGAAAGACGTCCACAAACTGCTATAGAAGCTTTCTGAAAGCCGGTGGTATGGGTGCATCCTCTTCGGAACCTGAAACCATACCATCCTTAAAGATCATGAGTAGTACCGTTTCTTTCATAGCAAGAGTTTTGCTAATGGTACTAGGTGTTACATAAAGGTTGTCCTTACTTACCTTGTCTTCTTTTGCTCTTTGGTCCATGGCCTTCTGAAGTTCGAAAAATTCTTGTGGTGCGAGTGGGGCCAAGTTGTGCTTCTTGTTGTTATGCATGAAGCTATTATAGTTGGTCCGACCATTATGGAGGGTCTCCTTGTCGAATTGCCATAGGCGCCCCAACAGGACGTGACTTGCTTGCATAGGAACCACATCACATAGTACTTGGTCGGAGTATTTACCTATGCTGAAAGGCACTTGGACCTGCTCGCTGATCCTTAGCTCCACTTTGTCATCGAGCCATCGGAGTCAGTAGGGTTTAGGATGCTTGGTCTTAGGGAGACTGAGCTATTCTACTAGGTACCTGCTTGCAACGTTAGTATAGGAACCACCATTGATAATATGGCTACATACCTTGGCCTCTACGCTACATCTTGTGTGAAAGATGTTTTCCCTCTGGATGGTGTCTGAGTCGTATAGGGCACTGAGGGCTCGCCTGGTGACTAGGATCTCCCCTATTTCAGGGTAGTCAGTCACTTCTTCTTCGAACTCGGTTCAGGTGGAGCCTCATCCTCTGACTCGTACTCTCCATTGTCGCGGATCACCATAACCCGTTGGTTTGGGAAATTTCTCGCGTAATGGCCCTTTCCCTGACATTTAAAGCAAGTAATGTCTCTAGCTTGGGTGTTCGGAAACTTACCTGGTGCGGCTGTGGGCTTCGGGGCTCCCGGAGTGACCTTCTTGGTCCAGTCATAAAAAATGGCCGACTTCCCCTTGTCATAACTCCGCGGTTGTTGTGAGTTCCAGTTGGGTTTAGTCCGGCTCATAACGGCTCCTTTCCGCTTGATGTGTTGTTCGGCTTGGAGAGCAACGTGTAGCAACTCGTCGAGGTCGTTGTACGTTTGCCTTTCCACCTTACGGACGATGCGGTCTTGTAGTCTGTCCAAGAACTGGGCCATAAGTGTCTCGACCGAGTCATTGACTTCTAGCCGGTTCTTAAGAGTCTCGAACTCTTCAAAGTACTCCTCCACTGACCGGTTTCCTTGGCTCAGCTTCCGGAACCGCTTCTGAAGATCCCTGTGGAAGGAAACTGGTACGTACCTCTTGCGGAGGTGGTAACTCATGTCAGCCCATGAGGTGATTGGGTGTAGGTGCCCTCTCCTCCGTTCGGCCACCTCTCGGTCCCACCAGGCCAGCGCGTTGTCGGTGAGTTGGGGCGCGGCTAATGTCACCTTTCGTGCATCCGAGTAGTTGTAGTACTCAAAGATGTACTCCATTCGCCTCTCCCAATCCAAATAAGCTTCCGGATTGATTTTTTCTGCAAAAGTAGGAGGCGTTAGTTTAAGGTCCTTACCTTTCCATGGTGGTTCTTCCTCTGAATCCCGGTGCCTGTCCCGGTCGTTCCCAGCATGATGATGGTCACGCGTATGGTCGTTCCTGGATTGGTCGGGTGCTAGGGGTGGTCGAATGTCCCGTGTACGTTCGCGGGTACTTTGTGTGTCCGAAGTGTAGTCATCTTCGGTTTGATGTTGTTCCTGCCGATCCAAACGCTCCTGCATGGTTTGGAGGTTGGCCAGGATTTGAGCTAGTGCGTCGTCACTTGTACTTCCCATCGGTTCCTGCAAGCAACCTTATAAGATCAAGTGTGTGTGGGCTTCTAGAACCGAGTTGTGTGAGTATGTCAAGTAAAAATCGAAATCAACCCTAAACCTAGACTTAACTCAAATGTCGACAGGCAATAACTAGTTACTGAAACGAATTGGAAACAAAATAAGAAAGAAAAGACAAGAATAACAAAAAAAGGAAATATGCAATATATTTTTTTTTTGTAAACTAAGAATTAAAGGAAAGTTCTAATGCAGCAACCCTAGTTTTGTATGCAGGTCTAGGTGGTTGAGATGATACAGCAGTTCACACACAGCAAACAGATGAAGCCAAGATCACACAGCTAACAACCTATCACAACAATCTACTAGCAAGATGAAACCACAACGAAACTCTTTTTTTTTTTTTTTTAAGAAATGAGATGAAACAAATCGCAAACGAAAGAACAAGAAACAAGCAAAGATAAAAACGAGAAATGAGATACAACCTGATTTCCGAGCCTAGGCTCTGATACCAGATGGTGTAGCTCCGAACGGTTGGTTCTACAAAGGGTGGAGGTTGTGATCTGAACAACTGGCCGAAAGGCTCTCTTTGCTTGGATAACACGGGTGGAAGTTCCTTGGCTGGCCGATAGGCTCTCTCCAAGATACTCAGTGGATGGGACGATCAATGGGGAAGTGATAGACGCCACACAGAGGATGAAGATCTTTGTGATAAGTCAAAACCGACAACTCTTAAAGTGTTTCTCACGCAAGAAGCTTTAGACGGCTAGGGTTTCTGAAAGAAAACTCAAAACTCTGGTTATTTTATTAATATGGAAAAATTTGTGTACAGACTGAATGTGGTACTTTATTAAATAGTACTGCAGCCTTGACTTACTTGGGTTGAAATACAAAATTAAGAAAATGCCTAACACTTGGCCGAAATTACTAACAGAGTCCCTAAACGAAAAAAGGAAAAAGGAAACAAAAGAAAAGGAAAGAAATCCTGCAAGACACAAAAAGGAAACTCATTAAAAATAGCTTTTGTTTAGAGCTTACCGTGGGTTGAACTCGGGTGGCCGGGTGAGTGCGGGTCCGTCTTGGGCCATCTGATCTATGGTAGAATTTGGTTGCTCCATCCCAGGCGTAAGGGCTGATATGTGGAATGTGTTGGTGGCCGCAAGTCCTTGAAGCACCGGCAAGAACGTGATGTCCCGGGGGCTGGTCGTTGGTCCGTTCGTGGGTCCGGTTGGTTCCATCATTCGGCCGAAGGTTGGGTTGGGTTCTTCCATCAGCCCGGTTGGGAGCTCTTCGAGTATCTCCTTGTCTTGGGCCATCTGATCTATGGTAGAATTTGGTTGCTCCATCCCAGGCGTAAGGGCTGATATGTGGAATGTGTTGGTGGCCGCAATTCCTTGAAGCACCGACAAGAACGTGATGTCCCGGGGGCTGGTCATTGGTCCGTTCGTGGGTCCGGTTGGTTCCATCGTTCGGCCGAAGGTTGGGTTGGGTTCTTCCATCGGCCCGGTTGGGAGCTCTTCGAGTATCTCCTTGTTAAGTAGCCTTCCTTTAAGCTCCTCATGCTCCAATAGAGTGATGAGGCTTTCCACTTGTTGGTTAAACTCCTCTCGTAGGTTCCTGGTTCCTGACCTCGTCCGTGGTGTATTTCGCATGACCGGTACGGTAACCTCCACTTCCTCTTGGGTCAGTTCTTCGTGGTAACCTCGGGTCGTGGCTTCTGTAACGTCCAAAACTCCCACTAAGGCCCTGAGAACGGAACATGAGGCCAGAGGGAAGGACCGGGCCAAAATACCTTGGTCGTAAGGGGGATGGTCCGGAAGGGTGATGACCGGTGTTGGTCCTTAACTGAGCTAGGAATGATGGAAAAAAGCTAGACCCAAGTAAAACATCAGCTGAGGACAGCTGGAGCAGCTCACGGTCCAGTATGGACAGTGACACTCCAGCTGGGTCAGCTGGTTCAGCTCACGGCCAGCTCGGCCAGCTGGTGACCTAGTGAGCTAGCTGGGTCAGCTAGTGGCCGGGGAGTGTCAGTCACCTCCGGAGGTGAGCTAGTGCGACAGGGGAAGGGGTGTGAGTGCGAAAGGGCATAGGGAAAAGGTGCCTGGTCGTAGGGTCACCACGAACCAAGGCAACCTTTCGCGAATGGATGCAACCATTCGCTGGTGCCTGTTTGACAGGCCAAGGCCTCGCCTATAATACTCACCCCCACACCTTGTTCTGGCATCAGTTCCTGCAGAGGAAAACCCGTAGTAAGAAAGAAAAGAGAGAGAAAACCGATTATGATCGGAAAGTGAGAAAGAGAGAGACTGCGGCCGGGAAATATGTCCGAGGAAGAGGAAGTTCCGGGCCATCGACAAAGGCAAATATGTCTGACTAACCCATGTCTAACCGTCGATCCTGGACCGTCGGTGACAACCGTTGCGATCCCGGAACCGGATTGATTGGGTCGTGTCTCACAACCTTTGTTTTATCTCCCTCTCTACCTTTCTTATACGGCTGATCCGTGAGTTTCTGGTCTCGGCCAGACTCATGTGAAGGCAGTTATCCTGGGTTCAGCGATCGGTTCTAGGCATTTCTTAGAGTGCGAATGAATAGTTGCGAGGTTCGGGTCGTGATATGCTCTCGGATCATGGCTCTGTGCCGATCCGGGAAGAACCCATAAAGGAACCTTCGGCCGCATGTTCACGTCCGGATGCCTACGAACGGTTGCGAACTGGAAGCTGCCGGTTGCCTATGGGAATCATCTGGTTCGTAAAGAATCCAGACGGGACGGTCGGTTGGGGCCTAAGGTCGGATTGACACGACCTGGGAACCATCGCGTCCGTTCGGCATAATTGCACCTTCTGGTGGCAAAAGGCCTTACGGTCGGTCGCTTCTGGATAGGGTGAACCGGTGCGGGTGCCTAAGCGTAGCTTGGGCATGCTAACGCGTGTCCTCGGCCGGTAAAACCTCTTCGTTCGGTGAGCCTGGTCCGTTTGCGAACCATTGCGACTGTTCGGCGAATTTCACCCTTTGGGTCAATTGCCATCACGGCCGAGTCCCGACTTGGACCCACAGAACCGGTGTGAGTGTCGGCATGCCTCGGATGTGTTGGAACATGTCCTTGGGTGACCGTACCTTTACGGTCAGTACAGGTGGTCCGGTTAAGAGAACTCGGAGCAGTGCCGCAGTCGGCCGAAAGGCCGATACGTGCCAAGGAGTGCTACGATCTTTGGCTAATGGTCCCTCCGGACAAACGGTTCGTCCGTTCGTCCCTAAGGCTACCTGGTTGATACTTGGTCAGTGGGGTGGTTGGTTGAATGACTAAGTACAACTGGGGAAAGTCTTAGGATGTGTTAGGATAGGTTTCGGCTATACTAACGGGGCATAAGGGTTCTGGGAAGCATATGCATAGTTTGGTTACGGATTAGTCCGGTTTCTGACGTGTTTATATCTTTTCAGGACGTGAGGTTGGTCCGAGTATGGACCAAGCCTAGGTGCATGGTCCGGGGGCCCCTTGATGATGTGTGCTGTGTTTAGGAGCTCTGGATAGAATAGGATATGTCCATGTAGAGCCTTCGGGCAAACTTTAGCATGATGTATCGAATCCTTATTATATCAATAAGAGTTTTCTTTTATTTATCTATCTCGTTTAAATTCCGCATAATGGTAGATAGAGGAACCTCCTAGATTAGTATTGTTAAGTTGTTTGGATAGGGCCTTAGTCTCACGGAGACTAAAAAGTGGGACAACCAATCCCACAGATACCTCCTTCATCGAGAAAGACTATAACGTTGTTGGTTGGGTAAGCATAATGAGGTCAACCTTTGGTAACAATTTTGATTAGTGAAAGCTTCAATTTGTTTTTCATAAAATCTTGCAGTTAAACTTGTTAATCAGCGAAAACCGTGCACGAGAGATTGTTGATAGAAGCTGTAACAGAGTAGATACAGATAGTTTTGATGCTCTTCTATCCATAGTAACAAAGTGTGTGCCTTCAAGTCCAGACGAGCGGCCCATGTTGCACAGAGTCGTTCAGTTACTTGCGCCCGAAGTTATGACTCCTTGCCCTAGCGACTTCTATGATTCTGGCTCCGATTGGTCACATTCATGAGTGTCTTCTTCTCTATTCGATCATTGTTTTACATCAGAAGGTTCGAGCAATTCATTTTCGGGACCTCTTGTTGTATTTTTTGGCTTTGAATTGTTATTCTCCTTTTTTAATGATTCTGGGATTTAATTAAGCCCTTTCATTTGATCGGAATATGAAACTAAAATGTATACGACCATTGTAGAAGCACTGTTATAATTTTACAAGAAGGATCTGAATAATTTCTATGTTCTGCTGTTTTGTAGTATTTCCATGTTGTATTTTGGAGCTATTTACACCAACAATATGTCAACAACGTAGAAACATTGTCAATGGAATGAAATGAATACTTAGGCGTGAAATAAGTTAATGAGGAAACCTTGAGTAAATTACGTAACAAAATTTTAGTGAAAGCCACAATACTTAAAGTAGCAAGAAAACGAACCACGCTCGTTTGAAAATATACATAACACTTGCAAACCATTTACTTAATAATAAAATGTAATGGAGCAGATGTTGGTATAATATTCAATGACACCTTCTCAATAACAAGTTTCATAAGTTCGAAAACAAATAATATGGATCTATATAACTAACCCATTATCGCAAACTTAAGACAACAAATACGATACGTTAAACTTCGGACACCCTTTCTCACAAATAAATGAGGCGTAAAACATATGACAATAGCTTTGATTATATTAAGACCATATAAACAGAAGACAGC
This sequence comes from Iljinskaea planisiliqua, assembly GCA_900108845.1. NCBI lineage: Eukaryota > Viridiplantae > Streptophyta > Magnoliopsida > Brassicales > Brassicaceae > Iljinskaea > Iljinskaea planisiliqua. The sequence continues at coordinate 69,595 of FNXX01000044.1, read as the reverse complement.
TCCATTTGAAGTACCAAGAGAATGTTAAAATTACGGAAAACTTCAAATTTGCGCTAACGTATGAAGAAAAAGAAGATCAGACTCAAAATTTTTTGTATCTTATCTGGTTGGTTTCTGCATGCAAGGGTAGAGAAACCAGAAAATGACAACTCAATCGTAAATGTTCTGGTGAGGTTTCCATTCAACCTCCCTGATCAGAACTTGATTGTTCAAATCCACACTGGTTTATGCATCATCGATTCAGAAATTCAAAGTCAAGGATAACTAAATCATAACAAAAAAATCAAAAAATCATAAGAAGTACGCGCGTGCATCTAACGCGCTCGTACTTTTTCTCTCTTGCTTTCCCTTTCGTCGCTTCTCCTTTTCTTTCGTTCTGAGGCTCTCTCCGGCGACCGGCATCTTCGCCGGCTCGTTGAGAGGACCTCTTCTACCCTTGTCTTTTTTGTTTGAGCTCTGACTTGCAGGTTCAAGACATCTCCAATGATTCTGGTGGAGTCAAGCCCAAATCTCCGGCGGCGATGAGGTGTGGATGACCGGAGAACGAGACGCGTTTATCTCGGGTTGCTCGGCAGGGGTATTTTTCGTGACTTCTCTGGGTTTCTCTGCTCGAGGACGGCGGAAAGTTCTGGGTTGTTCTCGCACTGACGTTCTCCGAGTTCCGAGAGGGTCTCCGTTCAACGGTCCGGTGGGTTTTCGCTGCGAATCTGAGCGTGCTCCGTCGCTCCTTCTCACTGATGCTGCGTGAGGATGGCGGTTCTTCAAGTCGGTCTCTCAGTCAGACGGCGGCGGTTGGTGGCTTAGATCGAATCGATTGGGTTTGGTCTCTGACGGTGGGTGAGTCTTGACGGGTAAGTAGGTTCTCCTTCTAGGTATTCGGTTCTTTGAGTCGGTTTCTTCCAGCCGGCGTAGTTGGCCGTGTAGTCTCAACGGAGCCCGCGGAGCCTCTCCGGAAGAGGTGGTGGCTCGACTCTTCGTTGGTTTGCAGAGTTGGGGGTTCGGGTCCCCGTCTCTCTCTTACGGCGTTCGACGACAGCTCCCCTCTTGGATCCGCCGGTAATGGCAACGCTATGGCTCAACTTTGACTTCTTTCCCACCGTAGAGTCGATTAGATCTAGTCTAAGGTTCCTCGTTTCCGTTCTAGTCTTGGTATACTCGCCGTTCTTTTGTCACCGGTTGAACCGGATTTCGCGTTTGTACCATTTGCTCGGTTAAGGGGTTTATTATTAATAAAGTAAAAAAAAAAAAAAAAAGAGATCCGCAGGGAAGCTAATCATAATGAACAAAAACCACACAATTACGGGATTAACGACTCGCAGTGACAAAGCAAGCACGGTTTAAGGAAAGACCATGCAGGCGAGCTACGGCGACATCAAGACAACGGGAGGATGTCTGAAGTGACGGAAGCATTTTCTGACCATCTTCTCTCGTCATCGCCAGCTATTAGAGATTCTGGAACCCGGAGAATGGAATTGGTCCGTGGCAGAAAGTAAATTCCTGTAAAAAACAGACGATGAATAAATATACAAACAAAATAAAACCCAATATTATGTCATAAAACGAAACATCGCCAAACACTTACTTTAAAAACAGTTAAACTAAAATCAGGAAAATAAAAGAAAATCAACTAAAACTACAAAAATTTGAAAAATTGTGAAACTAAATCATAATTTTGATTCTTCTTATTCCTACCGGATATCAAAACCATAAGGATTGTTTCCAGCCATATGCTGACTATTACTATTGTGAAAAGGAAGATAAAACAAAAGAAACAAATTTAGAAGGAAAATGTTTTTTCGGTGGTTGTAGGCTTGTAGCCCGCTCTAATTAAGAAAAACCAAATGAAGAAGATGAAGTTTTACTGAATTGTCAAAGATAGAAAACAATTTTGTCAATTTATAACTTAAAAATATATAAAATAGACAAAAGAAGGAAAAAAAAAACCGAAGTGATAAATATGTCCCCATCGCATGTGTACACGGAGGTGGGTCGATCCCTAGCATTTCTAACTCACTCGTTCAAAAGCAACGGTTTCACACCTCACGATCCTTTTTATTATATCAGTACAAAGTGATTTCTATTAGACATACAATATATTCGATTATACTAGGAATAGTCCCACGCATTGTGTGAATTTAATCTTTTTATATAATTAAATATGTAACTTTTAATTTATATACATATAGTTAGTTATTTTTTCTTCTTTTTCTGAAATTATAATAATCAAATGATAGTAAAACTCTAAAAGTATTAAATAGAGAAAAACATTAAATAAAAGCACAAAACATAAAAAAATAGATAAATAGTAAATTGTAAAATGTTAAATTAACATTAGTTATTAAAGTAAAAGACAACAAAATAGATAGAGAAAAAGTGAAAAAAACAAAAAAATATGTCAAAAGTTTGGAGGACATATAACAACCTCTCAGAGCTTCTCTTGAGAAGAAACCTTACTTATTTAATATTTTATATAATGTAATATAGTAAGATTTGACAAAATAACTTTAAAAAGCTACAATGTTATGATCATTGTGGTTGTTCACCTAATCGTTGGTAAAGGAAATGAGAAGAAGTTTGTTGTAGATTACTAGTTTCTGATTTGAGAGTGTTTGATTTGTGATTTGATATTGTTCAATCACTAGTTTGAGAATGTTGGATTTTGATATCATGTGTTAACTTTTCTAGTGAAATGCATTTTTGTTTGTTGGTTTAAGCATTTTCTACTTATGCAATCTCATATTGTTTGTTGTTTCAATAGAAACATGTTAAGCTCAATGAAAGAAATAATAAACCAACAAAATAGAACAAGTCAACAACTCAACAAAATAAAACATGTTTATTTTCAAGATCATCTAAGTCAATTATACATAGTTTGCAAACATAATCTCATGGAACAACTTGAAACCAAAATAAAATAACAAAAGAAACAAAGAAAACAGCAAACCACATTCCCTATCTGATGCAAAACACTAACAAAAAAACATATTAATGTGAACATTCAAACCATGATCTCCAACCTTGTATTCCTTGTATTTATGAATCTTGTTCTTGTGATGGTTGTCCTTTTGAAACAGCTTGTCCTTGTGATGCTTGACCTTGTGAGATGGGTTGTCCTTGCGATTCTTATGAAGCTTGTTCTTGGGAAGCTTGTCCTTGTGAAGCTTGTCCTTCTGATGCTTGCCCTTGTGGAACTCCATCTTATTCAAATAAAATTTATGCAATATGACCAAATTTTTTTTCATTTGCAGTAACATATGGAGAAGTATGAAGATGGAGACAAACCTGATGTTTATGTGGTCAACCTCTTGCTCTTTTCGGTTGACTCCCACCACTCGGGTTTGTACAAGTCTACTTATTGTGCCCATCTTCCTTGCAGTTTGAACATGTCATGACTCTCAAAGAGCGTGTTAACTTGTTTTTATTTGAACAAGAACAGATTCATATCTTTCTCTCCTCCTTGCGTAGTGGGTTGGTCTCCAATGATTACCGTTTCTCCATGGTGGTAGAAAGACAGATAGCTTATTAAACTTAGGCCACAGTATCATGCCTTGAACATGCCTAATACCAGAAATATATGTCTGACGCCACATTGTTGTTGTGTAGTAGTCACTCACGTAGTTTTCAACCTTTTGTTCCCTACCTATGATAACACTTGCAGCATGTTCACAAGGGATACCAATCCTTTGCCACTTCCTGCAACCATATGTTTGATAGTTCATATCTACACAATATCCAACACCATGCAATTTTACGTTATGTTGATCTTTTCTAGCCATGTGCCTGATACAATGCTGCGATACAGCTATCATTTTTTTTCTATCTCAGAATGTGCTCTTTTTGTGTATCTAGTCTTCAATTTGTCTGCAATGACATGTCTCTTCGCATTGCGAACTATACACTACCTATAGATGTCTTCTAACATTTCAAACAAAGGTTTTCTCCTTGCCTAACGAATGGTCCGATTAAAGGACTCCTTAAGATTGTTCAGGTTGTTGTTGCAGTAGGAACCTACCCTAAAGAATGCTCTAGACCATGGTGGAAGATTAGTGTTCAGTAGAGATGCAAAAACATTTGGATTATACCTTTTCAGTGCTTCCATATTATCCTCATATTCTCCCATAGTGTAGCTTTAAGCAATCTTCCAAAACAGACATTTTAGTTCTATGTCGTGACTGCCCTTTTTCCAGTTATCAATAATATATTTAGCACATTGTCGTTGTTCACCTCTTGGAAGAAAATTGTGCACAGCTTTCACAATACCCTGTGCACATAATCGAAATGAGATACCTTTTGTTTTAAACAATACAACTGACCAATAATACATTGAATTGGTGACATAATATTACCCTTTTGTTTGTCTGATATGATTGGTACGTTTCTTCCATCTTCAAGACTGAGATTTTGAGCGAGATGTCAAACAAACCAGTCCAAATTTGTATGAGTCTTTATCTCAACTACAGCCCACATTATTGACACTATCCTATTATCTCCATCTCTTCCTACTACAGCTAACAAGTGACCCTTTATATCCCATTTCAGAAAAGCACCATCTAAGCCTATATATGATAGGTCTACACATCTGTTTCCAAGATTCTAGTTGGGAACTGAAACAAATATATAACTTATAAAAGCTTTGCTTGCTACCCATAATTGGCCCTGGGATAATCTCAATCTCGAACTTTGTGTCTTTGTAACTCTGAAAAATCTCTGCTTCATAGTTTCATATCCGTGAGAAATGTGCTTCATGACTAGCCTTTCTTTCTGTTATAACTTTGGTGTTTGCCTTTCCACATTGGTCGTCGCTTACAACCACGTTGTATTCTCTCTTTATCTCATAAACCATCTCCTCTTTTGTGTGTTTCGAATTCACTCTTAGCCTTTCCGCAAACAGATACGCTATTGTTGATCTCTTCAACATCTTAATATAACCTGATCTAACACATATATGTTTGTCGTAGTAAACTTTAATTTGCATCCTCTGTTTCCTCTTCTCGTAAGAACAATACACTATCCACTCACAATTGACATCCGTATTAAAATAATTTGCACCAACATTCATTGATTGTGACTTGTATAGTTTAACGTCGTACTTGGTTTTGAGAGAATACTTAAGAACCACAAGCTTAAATTCTTTTGGAGAATTAAAAGTTTTCCCAATGCAAGTAGCTCCTCTGGATCTTCAGTCTCACCATGTCTTTCCTTTTCAGCTCTCTCGTCGTCATCATCATCAGAAGATGACAAAGGATTGGGAATCCTCTCATCATCCCAAATGTCATCCCCAGTGTCCACATCACTCCCACCTTCCTCATCTCTTGCAGTCTCTCCAAAATGATCTTCTAAGTTGTCGCAAGACTCTTCTTCGACAAATAAAACATCCTCGTATTTGTGTTTGTTGGCTTTGTCTTTGTTTCCATTATCAAAAGCTTCATCACTAACTTCATCACAATCTTCATCACCAACAACCGGACAATCATCATTACTTACAACCTCATTTTGAAGTTCATCATTTCCAACTCCAGCTTCAGTTTCTTTATATCCATTTACAAGGGCTTCATCTTGAAGATCAACAGCTCTCACTCCAACTTCAATTGTAGCTTCTCTTCTTTTCAGTCGTATTGGAAGTCTTTTTCTTCTCGTCATTTTGATTTCACGAAACAATGTTCTAGGTAGAGAAAAAGATATTTGGGGATTTGGAGACACAAATTGAAATCAATTTGGGAAAAATCGATTTCTAGGGTTCGCAAAAATAGAAACAATATTGGAGATTATGAAAGAAGATCAAAACGGCGTCATTTTACTTAACTGAGTCTGTTAACGGTAATTAACCTCGTTTAATCGTTTAATAAGTATGTTAAATGACTAAACGATGGGACTAATTCTGCCAGGTGAACAAAAATTTGTGATTAAAAAAACGAAGTCAAGCAAAAAAGAAGGTTTAATGTATCTCCGAGACAGTTGAAGCTTTAAATGGCATAAATTTAAAAGTTCACGATTTAAAAAGCATTTTTCAAAAAAAAATCTTTGTCGACCTCTCCGCGTGTCTCTCCTCTCTGCCTTGGCCTGTCTCTCTCACCTCTCCACTCTTGTCTCTCTCTCACCTCTCTGCTCTCTTCTTTCTCTCTCACCTCTCCACCGTTGTCTCTCTCTCTCTCGACCTATCCGCCCTCGTCTCCCTCTCAACCTCTCCACCCTCCTCCAAATCACGTCCACCTTTCGTTCTCCTCCGTCACCTCGACCTCTCCGCCCCCCTCCAAATCGCCTCCGTCCTCGCATCGACCTCTCTGCCCTCCTCCAATTCCACCTCTGCCTTTCGTGCTCAACCCTCGTCACTCTCTCTCACCTCCCTGCCCTCCTCCAACTTCACATCTGGTAATGTCGTCTTCCATCACCGCCTCTATCTTCTTCTCTTTATGATCTCTAATTCTCGATGTTTGACAGATCTCTGGAGCATCTAGTAGTGATGTTTATGCAGAATTTTCAGGGTTGATATCCTGAAAATCAATTTGTATCAATTAAAGATTATCACAATAATTGTAATTGTTCTACCTTTCCGAGTTCATCCTACTAGAGTTCAACAGATTTTATTCCTTAGTTTATACTTTCCAGCATGCAAATTCGTGTTTTCTTTTCTACAATTTGCAGCAGTTAGGATGAATGTTGGTTAATTAAAATATGTGATGTTAGTACTGTCTGATTGGTGATGTCAACAAGTTTAATTTTTCCATCATTCATCTGACTGTTTTTTCTCATTCTTATAGCTAATTTGGTGAGTTTATGCACCTTTACCCTGTTTCTAGGTTGGATTCTTAGTTCTACATCTTCATTTATAATTAATACTTGCTTCTAAGTTATTTTAGCTGTCAGGGTCGTAAACTACCTTGGTAAATTCAAATATTTTACATATTAGCATTTTAGGGTAGTGAAGGCTTAGAAAACCACTTCATTTGACCATACTCTATACTTTAGTAGAAGTTCTTAAGATTAATATTTTGGACTTTTTTTTTATGGAGAGTAAAAGTGCTCCTGCTTTTTTTTTTTTTCTGTCGTACTTATAGCTATTTTGGAGTATTGATGACACCTTTAGTTTGTCACGTGCATATGCTCCAGGTTGCTTCTTGCCATCTCGATCAACGTCCTATTACGCCTCTCAACCACACCAGTTTGTTGAGGAGTGTATGGAGCGGTGAGATGTCATTTTATTTTGGAGTTGTCACAGAATGAGTTAAACTCTTGTGACACAAATTCTCCTCATCTATCTATTCTGAAGGTTTGTATGCTTGCTCCTGAGTCTTGCTCCACCAAGCGTTTGAATCTCTTGAATTTGTTAGAGGCATCACCTTTTTCTTTCAGCAGGATTGTCCACATATATCTCGAATGGTGCTAGGCATCACCTTTTGATGTCTATGCGAGAATAATCACCAAATCTCACCTTTCCAGTAACAGTCATCGATTTTGGAGAAGTATCTTCGATCTCCAGCCATGTGGTTAATAGCCCTTTGTCAATATACCAAATATTATTCTCTTTGGTGTTTGCTTCTTACTTGCTTTGTATGCAATGTTTTTCATTTAAGTATACCATCTCATGCATCTTGAGTTCATCTGCGTCTTGCTTAACATTGTTGTTATTCTCTAGAGCTTCTTGTTGTTTAAGCAACAATCAGGAAAACTTGAGGCAAAGTGACCTGTTTTGTCACATCGGTAGCAGACCACTTTCGATGTATCTCTTCCGCCATTAAATCATCCGCAACCTCTTCCCTTGTAGTACGAACATCCTCCACGACCTCTATCTCTAAATTCACCGCTGAAGTCACGATTTGATTGACCTGTTTAAGTTTCCATGTTTGCATACATCAGCTTGCTTTTATCTTCTTGAGTTTCTTTTTCCTCAATGATGCATTCTTCATAGTCTTTTAGGCATCCTGTGATGTCTTCAAAGCTTGTACTGTTAAGATCTAACACTTGTTCAAGAGAAGCAACTATATGTATGTATTTTTTATGAGGAAAAATTTTAAGGAATTTTTTAACCAATTTTTTTTTCTTCAATCTTTACTCATACGGTAACTGATTTTGACGATATTCTAGAAAGCTTTCCTACAAAGTCATGAATCGTCTCAGAGTCTTTCATCTTTAGGCGATCAAATTCAGCCATTTGTAATCTGGCTTCTTTGACTCTAAATGCTCTCACATGTCTCGCTTTGATTGCTTCCCATACTTGCTATGTTGTATCTAGGTCTCCAACTTGCAAGATAAGTGTCTCAGGCATATATTGAAATAACAAAGCTATGGCCATGTTATTCTTCTCACTGTCGGTTACATCTGTTTCTATGATCTCCCAAACCTTATGGACCTTTACTGTAATCTTCATCCTCATAGCTCATAATGTATAATTGGTTGAGTTGAGCACATAACACATAATTGAAGAAGTTTCTCCTTCTTTTGATCTTCATGTTGTCACGGTAATGTCACCCATATCTCGCTTATGATTTCACAAGGCTCTCATACCAATTCTAGAACTTAAAGACGGAATTGATAAAGAATCAATACTATTAAAACAGAAGTACACCTATCTATTAACCTTTACTCATGTGTTATATTACATGAAATGCCATCAGAACTAATAAAATTTTAAGATTTCACTAATGGGAAAATGGTCAAACAAATTACTTACTAATTTATTCACAATATCTTTTAGAATTTTTTAAGATTTAAACATAAATATGTATTTTTTTTTTTAGTTATTACACAATCTAAAATAAATATATTTCATATCTTTCATTTTTTTCAAAATTTAAAAATGGATGATAATTATGAAAATACTAAAATAAGTTATTAAATTAAATTTTGATCTATAAAACCAAAAAAATAGAAATTCTATAATATATATATTCCATAAGGATAGTTAAATTGTTAAAGTAACTTAGTATATAATTTTTTTTTAATTTCTCAAGTGTGAGTAGTTCTTTGCATTTGATTTGAAACAGGTTATGTGTCCCAACCATGAGCTTGAAGGATCTAAGTGCACAAATCGGGATCTTTAATAGGTGTAATCGGTTGAAAGTGACATAATTTCTGGGCAACATCAACCATTGTGATCAAAATTGTTTTACTCCATTACTTTTCTCACAAAGCAGGATCTTTCTTCACTTCTTATCTTGCTTCTCAGAACTGTGCTGCTGAATAATGGTGGTTTATCTGTTATATATTTAAAAACTTTCCTTAGTAATCGATTTGGTAAGGACTCAATTTAGTTACTTTTTCTCCATAACAACCTTTCCAATTTATTGGGTTTTTCTTTTAGGCTTAGGTCCTCATTTACACCAACCACTGCCTGCGACTTCGTAGAACCTTATAGGGCCTTGCAGGAGTGATTCGATGAAGAAAGAATGAGAGCAGAAAGGAAACCATCTTCAGCTATTTTCTGCAGATTCACTTGAGTATGCTCTTCTTATCAGCACTTCCACAATCCTCTTCAATGGTGGCAATCTCTGAATCTGAAACTTTTAAGTCTTGTTTCCTTTTATTATCAGATGGAGCTTGCTTGAAACAGTGAAATATTACACACAACTGCTCCCTTCCATTCCACCTGTAGCTGACTTTGGTGATCCGGTTTGGCTCCGATTTTGCTTTCTTTCCTCAGATTTTATCGTATCTCTCTCATGTGTAAGTCTCAGCCTTAGCTGACAAAAACTTATCTAGAAAAAGATGTTTTGGAATGTGGAACTTATCAGAGACAAGCTTTCGATTGGGAATCTTCAATTACTCTCTTATCTCTCATCTACAAGGTGATTCATTTGTGTTTTCTCTACTTTTCATTTTTTTCTTCCTTCTTATCGCTTAATTTCCAGTAAGCTTAGGATGACAACTATATATGGGTGCTTACACAAATAACCTATAAATTGAAGTCAATTGCAAATGTAATCCTCCATTTTTCTCTCTCTAACAAATGTCACATTGTTTCCCTTATAACCTTGGTAGATCTGATAATTCATGAAATGTCATTACTTATGATTATAGTTGATTTATTTTCAAAATGATAAAGACAAACACGTTGTCATCTTCTTCACTTATTCACGAAAATGCCATCGACATCAATTCTTCCAACTACCATTAACAACCAGATTTGAAGCTCTTAATGCTCTACCCACCACAATTTAACCTCTTAAAACTCACCATCTTAGTTCGCTAACTCTTTTTCGCCATTTTCTCTTGATTTTTCATCTCTAAAACTCCTAAATTCAAATTTTCAAAATTTCAAACCCTTTTATATGTGCATAGTAGGTGATTCTTGCATACATAGCGTCCAAGTTTCTTTGGTGGTGGTCAGCGTCACAGTTTTCGACAGTCGACGAAGCTAAAAACCAGATTCAGGTAATTCAAACTTGATTTTCTTGGTTTTCCATCTGTTTCGCAGAAGTATACTTCAAGTGAAGTCTACTAGTTAAAGCATAAGTTAGTTTTGCATTTGACCATTTTAAATCATAGACTTCACGTGAAGTCTACTATTTTGCTTTGGTAAGAAAAAAGTAGAGGACACATCTAACTTGTAGAGGACACATCTAACTCGTAGTGGCCATGTTAGTTTTGCATTTGACCAAGAGGAGGGCTTTTCGGAGAAGTCTACTCGAGAAGTCTACGTTAAAGCGAGGTGAATATTTCATTTGACAAGATTTTGACTTTTATAGTAGACTTTGGGTGAGGTCTACTGAGATTACTTTTGAGGTTGACGAAAACATCAAAACATTGACCAATAATATCATTTAAATAGTAGACTTCACTAGAAGTCTACTTTTTGTTTTGCCAATTAACGAAGGCAGACTTCCCCCGAAGTCTACTCGGGAGAGTAGACTATGGGTGAAGTTTGCATTCGTTAATTGGCAATTGCAAAAGTAACCCGCACGCGAATGACTTCATATAGAAGTCTACTATGTATGATTTTATTAAATTTGTAATTATCGCATATTTATAACGAATTTTAAAGCTTTTCTTGTTCATGCGTTGGTTTTAGCCAACCTACTTACTTGTGTGTGAGTTTGACATGTTTATTTGTTATATGCATTTCTGAATTAGTTTTCATGTTTCATTTTGCAGGTAGCTCACTAGTAGTAGACTTCAGAAGAAGTCTACGCGGATGACTTCATTTAGAAGTCTACTACGTAGAATTTTATTAAAGTTGTAAATATAACATATTTATAACAAATTTTAAATATTTTCTTGTTCATATATTGGTTTTAGCCAACCTACTTGCTTGTGTGTGAGTTTGACATGGTTATTTGTCATATGCATTTCTGAATCAGTTTTCTTGTTTCATTTTGCAGCTAGGTCACTAGTAGTAGACTTCAGACGAAGTCTACGCGGATAACTTCATATAGAAGTCTACTATGTAGGATTTTATTAAAGTTGTAATTATAGCATATTTAAAACAAATCTTAAATATTTTTTTGTTCTTGCGTTGGTTCTAGCCAACCTACTTGCTTCTGTGTGATTTTGACATGTTTATTTGTTATAAGCGTTGCTGAATCAGTTTTCTTGTTTCATTTTGCAGCTAGGTCACTAGTAGTAGACTTTATATTGAAGTCTACTCTTCTTACTTAGATTTCTAATGTGTTTTGATTGTCTTTTTTACACAGAATGGTGGTTCACATACCAGTTGTTTACGGAGTATGGATGATGGAAAATCAATCTTGGCATTTCGAAGTGGATAAACACAAAGGAGGGAGAATGTTCAGTTTGAGAGATGGTTGTACACTCAGTGAGCTTCTTCAGATGGCAGAAGATGATTTCAGCGTGGACAAGAAAGTAGATATTGTGGAGTTATCTTATCTGTTATCAGATGTGATGCTTCAACAAATGCCTACAGATACCCCTCCTACGTATGTGACAAGTGATAGGAAAGTTCAGAGCTTTATCCAGTTAAGTAAAGAACATGTTTTGGGCCGTTTTGTAACCAAAAGGAGCACGGATACTGGGAATGTCGATGTGGAGGGACATGGGGAGGAATTGCATTATGATGATATTGAAGATATGGAAGCATGGAACGAGGAAGACGAAAATGGGGATGGTGTTAATGGTATTGTGGGTGAGAATGATAATGAGGGTGGTGCAGCAGATGGTGTAAACGCGGATCTAAAAGATGAGAGTGATGCGTTGGATGTGGATTACGGTGACTATGGGAAAGTGAAGGATGAGGATGAGGATGATGTTAAGGATGAGGATCATATCTCGCCTGATGTTGTGGGTCGTCCTGTTCAACGTGGACTGTCTAATGCCACCTGGTCCGACAATATTTTTGTCATGCAGAGCTTTCCTAGCATAGTAAAGCTTGTATCAGAGCTGAATTTGACGGTCGTGATGTTAAATTTGCATTCAAAGTATATAAGTCAACGAAGACTTTGTTTGTGGCAAAATTTCATGTGGATGGATGCATTTGGAAGCTTAGAGCGGGTGTGAAGAATGAACCAAACACGTTTTGGATGACAAAGTATGTGAAGGCGCATACTTGTTCTGTGTCGGACCGAGGAGCTATCCGTAGACATTGCACTCCGAAATATATTGGAAGTTTATTCATAGAACACGTTGGAATCATTAATTGTATTGTGGTATATCACAGATTCAATGAAGGCGATGTTTGGGATGAACCTGGATTATACGACTTCTTACCGAGCTTTGATATATGCTCAAGAAATGGTAAGGGATACATCAGAAGATGGATATGAGAGGTTGCCTTCTTATTTGCATGAAATTGAAAAAGAAAATCCAGGAAGTGTCACTGACCTTGTACATGATGAGAAGAAGTGGTTCAAGTACCTGTTTATATCTTTCGGCTCTTCAATAGCTGGTTTCCGGTACTTGAGGCGAGTTATTGTGGTTGATGGAACTCATCTAACTGGGAAGTATGGAGGGATGCTGCTAGTGGCGGCCGGGCAGGATGGCAACTTTGAGATATTTCCATTGGTTTTTGGAATCGTTGACTCTAAGTGCAATGCTTCTTGGGAGTGGTTTTTTCACAAAATTGTGCGGCTGCTTTTCAGACGAATAGTGGATTGTCATAGTCTCTTACAGGCACTCATCCATAGCTAAAGCATCCAACACTGTTCTACCCTGGGCAACACGCGGAATATACTACTATTAACTACAAGAAAACATTGTCACACATTTTTGTGGGAAGCAACTCATGTATTTGGTGTAATGTGTTGCTTATTTTCATACGGTTTCCGACTATAACCGATATACGGATGCACTTTGACATGTAAATCCCAGCATTGCAACATACTTGGAGAATGCGGATCCAAGGTGGTCATGAGTTCACTTTTCCGGAGATAGATACAACATAAAGATAAGTAACATCACAGAGTCTATCAATTCTGTATTTAAACAAGCCCGAGGATTCCGCATATCGTTTCTCCTTGAGTTTATTCGACAGAAGTTAGCGAGGTGACATTGTAAAAGTCGGGAAGATGCTTTGAGCCTTGAATATATATTGTCCATTTGTTAACATTATGCATATAAGATGACGGTTGACCGCATAGACGGTTGGTGCTTCTTTGTTAAGGGTGGAACACGAGATTGTATGGTTGATCTGGAAGCTACAAAGTGTGTGTGTGGTGTTTTCAATGTGGAGAAAATACTATGTTCACATGCTATTGCAGCTGAAACTGATGCACGTGTTCATCTTTCTACGCTTGTATGTCCCAGTATTTGTTTGTGACATATTCGGGTAATATTTTCCCCCCATCCGCATGTAGTGCAGAAACCGGAAATTTTCAAAGTCTTATTTCTCCAATGTGAAATGTGCTCCTGGGAGGCAGAAGAAATCGAGATGGAAAACTTGGCTTGAAATGGCAAGGAAGAAAGGGACCAAACCTAGAAAGTTGCACAAGCATTACAGTTGTTCAAATTGCAGACAACCTGGACATACTCGACCGCATTGTGTAAGTTACTTTCCTTCAAGGTTCGTATTATTCTGTCTTCATATGCAAATTGTATTCTTGTATGTTCCCAATTTTTGTTCACATGCTTACTGTTTGTTATAGGTGATGAGAGAAGACAGACAGTGATGTCTACTCTAGGACGTGTCGTTTTGTTTGATGACTATTAACTCTTAAACGGTTCGTTTCGTTTGCTGACTATTAACTCCTAAACGGTTCCTTATTTATTACTTAGAATAAATAGGCAACACTAAGTAATAAATAAGTAACTTTGCTTATGTGAGAAGACTTACTCGAGTAGTATATTCTAGACATCTACTCATTGTATTGAAGCTTATACTTACCTTATGTACGTGTTGTTTCGTTTATTAAGTAATAAATAATTTTGTTTATGTCAGAATACTTACTCGAGTAGTCTCCAGTTACCTTATGTATGTGTCGTTTCGACTATTACTCATATTACTTAGTATAAATGCCCTCTTTCCTCATCGTCTTCTTTACCAGTTTCATTGTCTTCTTCCTTAATATTCATTAGTTACAGTTTCATCAAATAACAAAAAGCGCAAACAGAATGGATGAATCTTCTTTACTCTCTTTCCCAACAGATATTCAAGAGTTTATTACCCAACGCATCGCCAATAGTTCTCTGCAAGATCTCTTTAACTTGAAGAGAACTTGCAAAACACTGAAAGACATTTCAGAACGTCCCTCGGTTTACGCACCGGCGAATATATTCAGTATGGCTTGGCAACAGTGGAACCATGCTTCAGCGTTCGTGGCTACGTGTTACGCACATGGAAATCAAGACGTGATTTTCCTGAAGGACGCTCAAGAATACTTCCACTTTGGGAGGCTTGAGGATGGGGTGGAAATGATTAAACTGGCAGCTGATGGAGGATCTGTGTTTGCTTTGTATACCTATGAAATGTTACGCAAGGTATTTCATAACGATACCTCTTACTTCTCTCGGTTCACCTGGAAATCTATACGTGCGTTAAGTAACCGTGTCCTACTAAATGGATGGGGTTGGCCTCCTTCGCTGCCTGTCTTTTCCGAAAAAAATGAAGAGTTTGAGAATTTCGTGTTTTCCAATTTGTACACTTGCACTTGTACTCCGTACAGGTATTGGTACCATTGGTACGATGATGAAATGAAGGATGATGGGATATGTGAGGAATGTTTCTGGACAAGGGAGTTGAAATTTTTTTATGAGTTATTTCATGTCCCGTTTGTACCATTCCTTTAAAGATGTAATGAAGTTTACTACTTGTAATGAAGTCTACTACTTGTAATGAAGTCTACTATTTGTAATGAAGTCTACTGTTTGTAATGAAGTCTACTGTTTTTAAAGAAGTTTACTCTTTCTAATGAAGTCTACTCTTTTTAATGAAGTCTACTCTTTTTAATGGAGTCTACTATTCGTAATGAAGTCTACTCTTTTATAATGAAGTCTACTCTTCGTAATGAAGTTTACTCTTTTTAATGAAGTCTACTATTTTTAATGAAGTCTACTCTTCGTAAAGAAGTCTACTCTTTTTAATGAAGTCTACTCTTCGTAATGAAGTCTACTCTTTTTAATGAAGTCTACTATTTTTAATGAAGTTTACTCTTCGTAATGACGTCTATTAATCGTTATGAAGTCTACTCAAACAATAATCGTTAAAGTTAACACTCACCACATAGTTTAAGTCAGAAAGTTACAAATTTATTTTAGTGGTTAGCAAAAGGCAACTGCATCAGACCCATTGTTTCAAAACATAAATGGTGTAGAAAATTAGTATGAACCTGTGAGAAGCCTCATACCGGTTCATACAAGTCCAAGCCTGCCCAGTCATGGTTGTCCAGACCTCTAAACTCCGTCTCCGCAAATATCTCCCGGCTAACTCTTCTCTGATGCCTTTGATGTTGGCGTCGCACAAGGTCGCAGGTACAGGGATTCCCAAAGCATGACATTCCATGTACTTGAAGCATAACACTCCACAATCACAACTCTGAATGTTCTAAGGCATTCCTAGTACTCGCTCATGTGTGTAAGCATCTAATGGTCAGTCTTCTTTGTCACCGGGGGCCAGCTCTCGAAGAAGGTATGGCACACCACCACGATAGGCTCCACCGTCTCAGCTACTTGGACGTCTCTGTACATTGATTCTGCACTGTCTCATATGGTGATGCGTCTCTTCGGGATAGATATCGAGAGAGCTATCCAATGGTCGGCCCCTATGTGCATTGGAGTGTATATGTTGTCGATCTCAGCCCTCCCCCCCCCCCCCGATCTTATTTGACTGGCAGTATTGTGAGCTATCTCCTGAATGGAGTTCGTACGCTCCTTCTTGTAGTATTCGCCCTAGTCCATTAGGGTTTGGTGTGCAGTCTTTAAAGGCTTGATAATTTTTTGACCACATCGTCCCGAACAGGGTATCCAACATGCAAATTCTATCCGACCGGAACCATTCAGGATGTTCGGACATGCGCTTCTGGAGGAGATTAATCGCAGCATCCAAGTGCTGCAATATAAGCAAATAAACAAATGAAGTCTACTCAACCAGTCTACTCAAGAAGTCTACATACAAAATTTATCAAAAGAATGTACTGTGTCCTTAAGTCATTGTTGTCGAGTGCGGAGAATGTACCACTATTCAACGGTATCACCCTTTTTTCTTTTCGGGTAATCACTGAAACCAACAAATAACATTTCATGTCAGTCTTCAAACTAGTAACTACAATCTTAAAAAATTTAGAACTTACGACTGTGTCTTAAGCCACTCAATAACTTGTTACGTCTTCTCTTTGTCAACAGGTGCAAATGGATCATACCCACCACAATTGAGGGTTCTTTCCTTTGGCCGCTGGAACAAAGGGGGAATCTCTTCCTCTTTTGTTGTGTTTTTTCCCTGGTCAGCCTATCCAATATCGCGGCTGTGGTAATCTGAGCGGCCTTTCTCCTAATGTTTTGTTTCTCTAATCTAGCCGCAATTTCCTCCTGCGTGAGTTCATGATTTTCAAGAAACTCAACACTAGGTGGTGGTCTTTGGTCTTTGTCGTCATTAACGCTTTCTTCTACTTGAATTTTCTGCATATACATAGTATACCATAAATCAAAACGCTTAAGGAACAACTTAAACAAGAAAAACACGAAACTTCAATAAATTTATTTTGTTGGCATAACAAAATTTAGTAAACACGAACACAAGGAATTACTTGAACAAGAAGTACAAGATTTGCAACATTCCAACATAACTGAAATGCCTGTAGTTTTAAACTAAGCCATATTTTGTTGGTTTTCTGTGATGTTTTCTCACATCATTCTGTTATAGGGGAGAGGGATTGGAACTAACCCGACCATGTTGCACTTTGTCATTGGACTTGACATGCTTGTCAGTCCTCGCAGTTTCCACCTGCTCCAACATCATCGCAATGGAATGCTCGACAGCTTCCACTCTCTCGGACAGGACCTCTATCTTCCCCACGCAGTTGGCGAAGCCTTCCCTCATCTCCGAAGAGAATGATGTGACATATTTATCCAAGTAAGTCTTCAATGCCTCCACGACATTCAGCCTGGTGTCGTCTACCCGAGAAGAGGTCTCTACACGAGACCTCTTTCTGCTTTCTGAATCGACATCTGACTAGACTTCTCTTTTCTGCTTCTGCTTGTTGTCCACGACGGCTACATTCGCTTCACTTAAGTTGTTGTTTGTGACATTAACACCCTCGAGAAGCCAATCATTTTTCTTCCATACCCATGTGACACCGTCAGAGAACTGACCCACCACTGCCTTGACGACGTTGTCAATCTCGGCATCATCTTCATCATCAACATCCCACATTGGGAACATTTCTGACGGAGCCTTCATCACGCAGTGGTTAAAGCGAGTCTACTGGAAAAAAATACATCAGCCAAGTTACTAAGCAGTCACTATAGTATAGTCGAGAAGTCTACAAAGGAAGTGTACTTGATAAGTTACCTGCTTAAGCATATTCTCTTTCATATTCTTCCGACTCCACTGTCCGTTGTAGGCCAGAATCGGTTCAACTAAGTCTTTATGTACAATGGGACATCTGTATTGGTGTCCAGAGTCCGGCATGGCCTGGTACGCCCAAACCTGAAGCACTTCCACAAACTCATCGATGGTTTAGGATCTGGTCAAGTCTTTCTCCTTGACCGACTTGATGAGGTTCTTGTATGCTACCCTTCCCCAAGGGTATTCCTCAAACTCATCATTGTCCTTTATTAGGTGGGCGACCTTAATTTGGCTGAACTTGATTTCCTTGCTTCTATAAAGCCAACATAATTGGGTAGGTACCCTAACCGGATACGGTCCTCCCTACTCTAGATAGGGGCATACGTATATGCACGGGTCAGATCACTAATACTTGGACCGACATCGATAGGAACACCCAACCTTCCACAGATATCTTTATCTTGGGGTAATTTCTATGTCAGGTTGCTCCACGCTTGGAACGTGCTTGCAATTGAGTCCTGTGAGATACTCAAACTCATTGAGAGAGACCCTCAACGGGTTATTTCCAACGAGGCTCCAAATTTCGTAATTCTTCTTGCACACGAGCTGGAACCCGAGCATATAATGCACCACCCGCGATGCCCATCCAAAATCCAATTTGTAGAACTTCAAAAAGACACTCAGTCTCGACTCTTTTATCTCATTCCACTCTTCTGGAAGAAGTGCTTGTTCCAAGGCGGAGAATAGCTTCGAGTCGTTGTTGTAGTAGGTCATGCTCTTTACTGGATGTGGTTCATCACCTTTGGTGAATTGCCTTCGGGGAAACACTGGTGTTGCAATTCTGAAAAACATAAGCCACTATCAGGAAAGGAAGGCACTAAAAGAAGTCTACTCAAGAAGAAGTATACTCAAAAAGTTTCCTTAAGAAGTCTACGCAAGAAGAAGTCGACTCAAGAAGTCTACTCAAAAAGTCAACTCAAGAAGAAGTCTCATCCAGAAGTCTACGCAGGAAGAAGTCTACTCAAGACGTCTACTCAGGAAGTCTACTCAAGAAGAAGTCTTCGCAAGAAGAAGTCTACACAAGAAGAAGTCTATTCAAGAACTCTACACTATAATTCAATTCTAAAAATCTTCACCAGAAGTCTACCACAAGAAATCTACTCGAGAAGTCTACTGATGAAGGGGAAAAAGGAGGATGAGTCTACCGTTTTATGGCGAGGGGGCGAGATACAAATCTCAAGCGGCGGCGATGGAAGAATCGAAGTACGAAAAAGGATATCTTGTAACAGGCGTCGAGAGGCGACGAGAGGCCAGGAGAGGCGAGGAGAGGCGTAGAGATAAGAGGAGATAAGAGAATGCAATTAAACCAATTAGATTAAGTAAGTAGACACATCGATAAATCACGAGAAATAGGATGAAGAGAGATTATCGGATTGAGGAGAGGAGTGGTGACAGAGAACAGCGGAAGCTTAGGTTTTTTTGTTTTTTGTTTTAACACAACACAGTACATACAATGTATATAATGAGCCTACGGTTACTGTTCTCGAGACAATCATCATTTTGTATTCTATTTACTGAGAACTTTTCCCATTATTTTTATATTTTATTATTTGTCAACTGCTACAATCATTACTTATTTCCCGCCTATTAATGTTAATTTCCCACCACAGAAGACTTCACAGCCAAGTCTACTCAAATTTTTAAATTTTCAGATTTTCAGTTTTTCAGATTTTTAAATTTTTAAATTTTCAGATTTTCAGATTTCAGAATTTTAGATTTTCAGATTTTCAGATTTTCAGATTTTCAGATTTTCGGATTTTCAGTTTTTCAGATTTTCAGATTGAAAAAATTTTATAGAAACTTTTAGACTTCCCCAGTAGACTTCACATGTACACTTACGCAAGAAGTCTACTGGATCCAAAAGTTTTCTAGAGAGTGTAGTCGAGAAGTCTACTTCTGTTCTGTTATGTTTTTATGAAATTAGGCAGAAATTTCAACAAATGTCAAATATATATGTCAGATGACACAGTTATTCAAGTAGGAGAAATACATATTACAGACCTTACTCTAATCCTAAACTAAGATCTAAAAAGGGGAATACAAAGGTAGATGGTCAAACCTATGACTGTGAGTATTACACCAGCCACCATCTGCTTCTTCATAACGATGTCGGGATAATGCTCGTCAATTAGATAGCAAAGTTGAGCTAACTCCGCATCAATCCGAGGCATAAAAGTACAAGTGTTTTCTGCTACTCGGTCCCTGCATTCCGCTTTCTTTTCCAGGGCGACTCTGAGATCTTGAATTTCCTGCGTCACAGTCTCATCCCACCACTTCAATATATGATGGCCACCATCCTAAACAAGTACATAGACATCCACCATCATATTAATATAGTTAACACTCAAATGAAGAACGAACAACACAACGGCAGCCTTATTACCTTATAGTTCTTGCATCCATAGAATACGTGACCCAGATTTTCATCTGTAGTAGATGATTTCATGATAGGGACCAAACCGCAGAAGCATCGGTCGGGAAAACAAGATTTTCCAGATCTACGCATAGGAGTGGGGGAGGTCACTTCTGGTTCTCTGACACTCCAAAGATTCCTCGAACTACTTGATGGTTGGATGTAACTGTATCGACCCATCGCTGTGTACAATCAAACAACAAATCATTGCAAAACGTATTGGACATCTAAATCATCAATATACTTGAAAAAAAATCTATAAACAAGTTGATTTCGAGGCTTACTAGAGATTCAGATCTGTTAGAGAGGGAGAGAAAGAGACAATCGCCATATAGTGAGAGAGAGATACGAGCGCCGTATTAAGAAATTAGGGTTAGAGTGTCGGCGACTCTAATTTGTATAAGGGGGGTCAATTTCTGGTTAAGTTAAAAGTTTGGTTAAGGAGACGGTTAAGGAGACTTCATGACGAAGTCTTCCTCACCCTAAACCTCGAATGAACAGCACATCCCTAACCCCTAAATTGATAAGTTACATAAAATCTAACATTAAACAATTTACTCATTATTATATTCTTAATTTTGTTTTTTAAATGAACTTAAATGTAATACTAAACTCTGATTTATATAGATTTCTTTTTACCATAACCTTGCTATCTATCTATATCAAACCCTATACTTCAACCTTACATGTATTTGGTTTCTACCCTCATTTATCTTCGTTCGCTTAAATTAACTGATTTTTATGAAATTTTAGTTTAAATAGGTGACAATTACCTATGTGTTATTTATGTATACAAATTTTTTATCAAATTAATTTTTATAGATTTTATAATTAAAATATAAAATTTATTCACGAAGTAGACTTCATATAAAAGTTATGAAGTCTACTATTATACGTTTACATGATATGAAAACTTTGTTGGTTTAAAATAACTGATTTTTATGTAATTTTATTTTATATAGGTGACCATTACCTATTTGTTATTTATGTATACAAATTTTTTATCAAATTAT
Source organism: Iljinskaea planisiliqua (assembly GCA_900108845.1). Classification (NCBI taxonomy): domain Eukaryota; kingdom Viridiplantae; phylum Streptophyta; class Magnoliopsida; order Brassicales; family Brassicaceae; genus Iljinskaea; species Iljinskaea planisiliqua. The sequence goes on along the minus strand of FNXX01000044.1, from coordinate 48,225 downwards.
TTTTTATAAATTTTATGATTAACATATAATATTTAATCACAAAGTAGACTTCTTATAGACTATTATATTTTTACACGATATGGAAACTTTATAAGAGTCCAAACAGCTGTGCCCTTCTAAGGGTCTTCGAAGCAAAGTACATAGGTTACATTAAGAAAATAATTCGGCCAACATATGGCTTACTCTAAGAATTAAATGTGAAAGAATTGGCTAACATATGCCTTATTTAATGAAATGAAATAAACTAAGCTGGAACAGAAATAACCCAAAGTGTTAGTCCAATAATTCGAATGGAAATGTGATTAAATCATACCTTGGCTGGTTGTCGTGCTTGGCCGGTTTTGAATTTATTGTGGCCGGTTCAGGTTGGGACGCTCTCAATGCTGAATATGGTAAGTCACTTCATGTCGTGTATGATTGGCCACTCTTTGATATAACCTAAGGTCTTGGTGGTTGGACCGTTGTTGGTGTGAAGAGCTTATCCTTGATGCGCCTTGGTTGCTTCTTCAGCATCATTAAGACCGTGATCTTCAAGCTCTGCATTGGCTATGGCCGCTTCCCGAGTAATACTGAGCTGGTTTAGCTGAGTAGTGATGTCTTGAAGCTCTTGGTTGGTGAGGAGTGCTTCCACGGCCTGATCGAATCTCTCGGTCAAGTCCTTAGTTACGGACCTTGTTCTTTGTGCGCGCCTCATGACTGGAACTGCACTTGCTTGGTCGGTGTTGGTGCTTAGGTTTGTATCATCCTCTCCCTCTTGTGAAGGTTCTGTCTTCAGAACTGGTTCTCCTACATCAAAAGGCAACAAGTCAGACAGAGACACATTGAAGGTGTTAGAGATGTTAAGGTCACCTGGTAATTCAATTTGGTAGGCATTTTCATTGATCCTTTTGATGACTCTGAAAGAACCATCTCCTCGTGGGGCGAGCTTGGACTTCCTCTGGTTCGGGAAACTCTCGTTCCTCATGTGTAGCCAGACCCAGTCCCCGGCCTCAAAGGTTACTTCCTTGCGGCCATTGTCAGCATTCTTCTTGTAATGCTCGTTCCTTTTCTCTATGTTCTCCTTGACCTTTTGAAACATCTTCTTCATCAACTTGGCCTTGCTGGCTCCATCTTGGTTCACTTGCTCTCTCGGTGGTAGGGGTACAAGGTCGATTGGAGCTATTGGCCTGAAACCATACACAATCTCAAATGGTGAGATCTTAGTAGCAGGGTGTGGGACACGATTATAGGCAAATTCAATAAAAGGTTTCTGAGATTGTTACTGACTGTGGCCCTTAAAAGGGTAGAGAGTTTGTGGTTTACAACCTCAGTTTGTCCATCCATCTTTGGATGACAAGTAGTTGAGAATAGAAGCTTTGTCCCGAGCTTCCTCCACAAGGTTCTCGAGAAATGACTTAGGAACTTGGTATCTCTATCTGACACAACCGTCTTTGGGAGTCCATGTATCCTCACTATCTTCTTAAAGAATAAGTCAGAGATCTGAGTAGCATCATTGGTCTTGGCACAAGGGATGAAATGTGTCATCTTTGAGAATCGGTCTACTACCACAAAAGATTGAATCCTTATGTCTGGTCTTTGGCAAATCTAGAAAAAAATCCATAGAAATGTCTACCCATGGTATGTCAGGAATAGGTAATGGAATGTATAAACCGTGGGGATGTGACCTGGATTTTTCTTTGAGGCATGTGATGCATTTGGAACTGAAGCGATCCACATCCCGTTTGAGGTGAGGCCAGAAGAAATGCTCGGCCACTATGCTCAATGTCTTGTCTATGTCGAAATGTCCAATGAGCCTGCCTCCATGTGCTTCCCTGACGATCAAGTCTCGCATGGAGCTCTGAGGGACGCACAGCCTCTTGTCCTTGAACAGGAAGTCTTCATGCTTGAAGAAGGATCTGAATTCTCCTCTTGTGCATTGCTTGTAGAGGTCGCCAAAGTCAGGGTCTTCTTCATATAGCTCTTTTAAGTGCTCAAACCCCATTATCTTTGATTCCATTGTAGAGATCAAAGCATGTATCCTTGATAGTGTGTTGGCTACAATGTTCTCCTATCCCTTCTTGTATTTGATGAGGTAGGGAAAAGTTTCTACGTACTCAAGCCATCTAGCATGCCTTTTCTTCAGAGTTGTTTGTCCTCTGAACTACTTAAGAGTCTTGTGATCTGTATGAATGACAAACTCTTTAGTTAAAAGGTAATGCTGCCAGGTTTCAAGAGACCTTACCAGGACATATAATTCTTTGTCATAGGTAGGGTAGTTAAGCGTAACCCCGTGAAGCTTCTCATTGAAGAAGGCTACTGGTTTCCCTCCTTGGGTTAACACGGCCCCAATGCAAGTTCCTGATGTGTCGCATTCCACTTCAAATGTTTTGTCAAAGTTCGGCAAGGCTAGGACAGGAGCATGCGTGAGGCTATCCTTAAGCCTTTGGAAAGCTCTCTCTTGGTCTGGCCCCCACACAAAAGCAACATTCTTCTTGATCACGGATGTCAAAGGAGCTGCAATGGTACTAAAGTCCTTGACGAATCTTCTATAGAAGCTGGCCAAGCCATGAAAGCTTCGGACGTGGCGAATGGTGGTAGGTGTGGGCCATTCCTGGATTGCCTTAACCTTCTCCTCATCCACCTTCAGACCCTGTGAACTTACAACAAAACCTAAAAACACCAATTGATCAGTGCAGAAGGTACATTTGCTAAGGATTGCATATAGTCCCTCTAGTCTTAAAGTTTTTAGAACCTTTTCAAGATGTTCAGTGTGATCAGATAGTTGGAGCTGTAAATCAATATATCATCGAAATAGACAACCACAAAATTACAGATGTATGCTCTTAGAACATGGTTCATAAGACGCATAAAGGTGCTTGGCGCGTTGGTGAGGCCAAATGGCATGACCAGCCATTCATACAGACCCCTCTTAGTCTTGAATGTTGTCTTCCATTCGTCTCCTTCCTTCATTATGACTTGATGGTACCCACTTTTCAAGTCTATCTTTGAGAATATGGTGGCGCCACTCAGCTCATCTAGCATGTCATCTAATTGGGGGATTGGATGGCTGTACTTGTTGGTGATGTTGTTGATGGCCCTACAGTCCACACGCATTCTCCATGCGCCGTCCTTCTTTAGTACCAACAGAACCGGCATGGCGCAGGGGCTTAGGCTCTCTCGGATATAGACTTTGGACATCAGCTCCTGGACTTGTTTCTCCAGCTCATTCGCCTCTTCTGGATTCACTCTATAGGCTGGCCTGTTGGGTAGAGGAGCTCCGGGAATTAGGTGTATTTGATGTGCACTGCCTCGGATGGAAGGTAGTCCGGCTGGTATCTCCTCGGGAAAGACATCCTTGAAGCCGTCTAATAGCTTAGTAACTTCTGGTTGTAGTGTACTTTCCTCTTTTCCTGAAAACAACCCTTCTTTGAATATCGTTAGTAGCACCTGTGTTTTGCAATCCAAGGCCTTTAAAACAGTGCTAGGTGTTATGTAAAGGTTGGTTTTACTTACCTTTGTCCCTCGGTCCATGGCCTTTTTCAAGTCAAAGACTTCTTGTGGGGTGAGTAGAGTTGTGCTTGCACTTGTTGTGTGTAAAGCTGTAGAAGTTGGTTCGCCTGTTGTGTTGAGTCTCTTTATTGAACTGCCAGGGCTTGCCGAGTAGAAGATGGCTGGCTTGCATGGGCACCACATCGCAAAGGACCTAGTCGGCATACTTCCCAATGCTGAATGGTACCACAACTTGCTCTTTTATCTTTAGTTCTGTCTCCTCATTCAACCACTTGAGTCTATAGGGCCTGGGGTGCTTGGTCTTCTCCAACCCGATCTTTTCCACTAGGTACTTGCTGGCCACATTGGTACACGATCCTCCATCGATGGTCAGGCTGCATATCTTGGAGTTGATAGTGCAACGGGAGTGGAAACTGTTCTCCCTTTATAGTGTCTCGGGATCAAAGAAGGTGTTGAGAGCTCTTCGGGTGACAAGTATCTCTCCCTCGTCCGGATAGCCGGTGACCTCCTCTTCAGACTCCATTGGTCCTTGAGGATCATCACACGCTGATTAGGACAATCCCGTGCATAGTGACCCTTCCCTTGACACTTGAAGCATTTGATGTCTCTAGCCCTTTGAGCTTGCGGCTTGCTAACATCTGGATTCACTCCTTTAGATGCCTTAGCCATAGGCTTTTTGAACTTGGAAGGAGTTTCAATGGACTTTCCCTTGTCCATGATTTTTGGTTGAGAATTCCAAGTAGGCCTCGTACGGTTGGTAGAAGCCGTCTTCCTCTTGATATGTTGCTCGGCTTTAATAGCTAAGTGCAACAGTTCATCTAGGTCTCGGTAAGTTTGTCTTTCCATCTTTCTTGTGATTCGGTCATGAAGGCCATCTAGGAATTGGGCCATGAGAGTCTCCTCGGTGTCTCCAGTCTCCAGGCGGTTCTTCAAGGACTCAAATTCTTCGAAGTATTCCTCCACAGACTTAGTTCCTTGAGTGAGCTTTGTAAAGCGCTTCTGGAGTTCCCTATGGTAGTACGCATGGATGTATCTCTTCCTCATTTGGTACCTCATCTCTTCCCAAGTGTTGACTTGGCCATGTTGATGTCGCCTGCTTTCGGACACCTCTATGTCCCACCAGGAAAAGGCGTTCTAGGTAAGCTGAGCGGCCGCAAGGGAGATCTTCCTAGCGTCCTAGTAATGGCAATTCTCAAAGATGTACTCCATTCTCCTTTCCCAATCGAGGTAACCCTCTGCATTGACTCTTCCAGCAAATGTGGGAGCCTTAAGTTTAAGGTCCTTGCCTCCAAGCCAAGGCGGTTCCTCCCCTATGTCTCGGCCTCCTCCATTCCTGTCCCTCCCTCAGTCATTCCTCCTGGCGTGTGGAAGAGGTTCAGGCGGTGGAGCCGCATCATCGTCCAGACTCGGCATGTCGCTGTCCGTGTCATCCGGTCCCCTAGGTTGGGGTGCTGGTGCTGGTGCTGGTACACGCTGCTCCAGTTGAGTCATGCGCTCGCTAATGCTCCTCAGGGCCTCCAATAGCTGAGCGGTGCTGACATGTTGTTTGGCGTTGTCTCCCATGGTACATGAACAAGTCAATGAAGAATCAAGGCTCGCACAACTAGAAAAGTAAACTTGTCGTGCAAGTAGGATCCATATTGGGCAAGTCGTGCAACCAAAGTAACTCCAGCGAAGAAAAAGGAAAATATGCAACTAAGCGAATATCTAGAACTGGACAACTTAATGCTAACAGATTTTCTTGTCTTTTCGAATGGACGAATGGATCAAATGCAAGTCGATGATGAACAATTGTAAGGTTACTAGAAGACAACAATCGAATATAATAAACCCTTTTGTATATATATATATTATTTTATTTTGAATTAGATGGATGCTAGAAACAATAGATGACTTTTTCTTTTTGTTTTTATGATGTTTACAAGATGCAAAACTAATGAAAATTGCAGAACACAAGATGAACATGAATGTAAAGAAGTAAAACAAGTCAAACAACAAAAGAGATAGGTGTAAGGGTAGGAGTACACCTGATTAGAAGCCTTTCGGCTCCGATACCAGATGACACAGGATCACGGGGTGAGATGCCTTAGGGAGGATGGGATTGATATTTCTGGTTGTTCAATTCTATCAACTTCAATCGGTGAATGGACGGTGGACGGTTGGGGAGCGAGTATGGGGTCGAGCCGAGGGTTGTTCAACTCACTCTAACTGGACGGTAGATGGGAAATGTGGTTTAGTTAAGCTTTGATAAGAAAACTCTTATCCGTTGGATAGCCGTCTTTGGTTCTTGTGTGCGATTCATCAAAGCATAGTCTATAAAGCTTTGTGGTGGCATATATCCCCCCCCCCCTCCTTGGTGACTAAACTGCATTTCCCTTCTACCGTTCAGTTAGAGTGAGTTGAACAACCCTTAGCTCGACCCCATACTCGCTCCCCAACCGTTCACTGTCCATTCACCGATTGGAGTTGATAGAGTTGAACAACCAGCAACCTCAATCCCATCCTCCCTACGAGATCTCACCCCGTGATCTTATGTCATCAAATGTCTAATAAAAAATCTAGATTTGCATTCAAAACCAAGTAATGAGTTAAAATCAACAATTCTCCCACTATATCCTACCAGAATGTATTCCTTCTTACGGTCCGGGAAGTCTTGCACGTTTCTTTCATCTCGAGACGATGGCCAAAAATAGCCATACAAGAGGACAAATTGATTGATCGTATTTTGTATCCTCGGCTTCCAATATTAGCTGGCAATTTTAATAATCTTGTTTCTCTTAGAAACTATATAAATGCTCAAACTGACACCTAACCTTGATTTCTAGAAATGAAATGGTGGTTCAGTTGGAAAAATAAAAAATATATTTGAGAGACAAATATGCAAAATAAAACCCACGCTTATGGTAAGTATAGTATGTTCTTTGATGACTCAGTTTAGGTGGGGATATTTCTTTTAACAGTTTCGTAATGAATTTATTTTAATCCAGCGAGGTTTATTTTAAAGCTCCTTCAAAGGGACGGCCATCTACCATCAGCCTTTTCCTGTTTTTAAAGTTGTTCACTCTGGCAATGGTTTTCTTTTCGGAGCCTATTTTCTTTTATGTCTGATAGATTTTCCTCATGTTTATCATCTTCAGAATGCACGTTTTGCTTCTCTGGGTCCTCTGATTCTATGATAAAGTCTTTATCTTTTCTTAATCAGTGTCACTTTTTGGAATGTTGTTGATCATGTTTCTATTGATAATTATGACATGTACGTATTACAATCAGGTAAGCCCACAACAGATGAATGCGAAGACTGTCTCAAAGCATTTTGATATCATTTTGAACAAAGGATTCGTACATGATACGTCTGCTGTACAAAGATTATATGTGTAACATTTCCGCTTGAATAGATGTAGAGTCATATCAAATAAAATGTTCATTAACAAAGATTCTTTTACATATAAGATAGGAAAAGAAAAGAAATTAGAAGAAATCTAAAATTGATGTTAATTATTAAACTATATCTGTTTTTTTTTGAAGTACCGACTAAGATTAAATGACCATATTACTTTTTAAGCTTTAGTAGGAAAAAACTTAAAACATGGTGATATGCACGAGAAGTAAGATATTATTAGAACCTCTCTATAAGAAACGGTATGCACACTTGTCATTTACTCAATAATTAACTTTTTGCTTAAAATTTTAATTTAAATACATAACTAAATTGTATTAAAAATATTAATATTTTATTGTTTAGAAACCCAAATGGGTATCTCCACTAATGGAGGTGGTCTTTTACAAGAAATTCATCTTGTACAAGAAGAAATAGCAAATGATGATAATATTCATCTTATTTCAAGCAAGGTATCCATTTTATAGTGTAAGCAAATTGCTTTTAGTCGTTAAATTTCTTTGATCAATATTTAACTGTTGCATTCATTAGTCATTTCATGTTTTTATTACTTAACATTCTTTCAAAACTACAAATTAATCTAAGCCGTTGAATTTCTTTAGTCAAGATCTAACCATTGCTCAATATTGGTCATTTCATGTCTTTTATCATATATCTCATTCTCAAAAAGACCAATCAATCTAAGTCGTTGAATTTTTTCGGCCAAGAACTAACTGTTGCATTGATTGGTCACTTCATGTCTTTTATCACTTATCACCTTCTCAAAAAGACAAATCAATTTAAGCCGTTGACTTTCTTCGGCCAAGATCTAACTGTTTCATTGATTAGTCATTTCATGTCATTTATCACTTATCGCCTTCTCAGAAAATGACAAATCAATATGAGCCATTGAATTTTATTGGCCAAGATCTGACCATTGGTTTTGCTTTCACTTCTTTATATAAATGTATACAATTCTTTGAATGATCATACATCGTCAATTCATTTTCTTACCGCTAGTATTTCTTCTAAAATGACTTCAGGTCACTCTGGCTCATCTTCTAAGTCAAAATATTTGCTGCGAATTATACCAATCCATTGGAGTTCAGTTACGACTTCTAATTTACCTTTTCAAATTGTTATATTATTAATTTGCATTTTGGACATGTTAAATATTATATTGTGGTCTGAGTAATATAGAATCCAGTTTCCCTATTTTAAAAGCACACAAATATATTATATAAAAATTATTGACTATTGATAATCAATTTAATTTTTAATTTTACATAACTAAATTTTCTAACTATTATAATTTACCTGTAATAATTAATTCATTGATAATATATAAATTTAAGATATTTTGTATACCATAATTTATATATATAGATATATTATTATTAATTCATTAATAATATAAAAATAGTACTTCAATAAATATTACTGATTATATATCTTTAATAAATAATATATTAAAACAATCCTATGAATAGTGTGGTGAAAAATCTAGTATATAATAAAAAGTTTAGATTTTGAATTCGATTTCCATGTAAAATGTATACAATGTATGGCAAAGTGTGTATGAAAAAAGTACATTACATTAGAAATAGTTTACTTATGTGGAAAATGCTACTTTATTCGGTTTTCTAATTCTCAAAATCTTTGTTCATGATTTCTTAACTGTGAACAATTCTGCGGTTGGTGTGAACTCTTGGTGCAGTTCATTTGAGACAATTGTAAAATGTTTTGTTATTTTCTTGTGTGATAAGTTACTCAATTTTTATGCCACTTTTATGAATAACACGTGACCTCAACTTCAAACAAAACATAATATTGATCGACTGCATTTCTTTAGTCTTGGAACATAAAACGGAGACCATTTTTGGAATTGGGAAAGTAAATACATTAAGCTTAGTCAATACTATGAGTTTAATGAAACAGTTGGATATACGAAGAGGTAAAAGGAATAATCAGTAACGGAAGTGTGGGAGGAGAATTTTAAAGTACAAAAATTGGAATAAAAAAGTTAAAAGAAAGAAGAGATGAATTTGAGACTGTATCTAAGAGAGTTTGAAGAAAAATTCGACATGGAGAAAGCAGTGTGTAACCATGGCTTCTTCATGATGGCTCCAAACGTGTGGAACCCTTCAACAAAGTCACTAAATCGACCTTTAACCCTTTCGGATTCCTCTTCCGTCAATGTGACCATCTCTCACCCTCAGACTCTCTCTTTTCTTGTGATCCAAGTTCACGGCATCAACAATGTCTCAAGGGTCGACGAAGAACTCATCTTGCAACAAGTAGGAAGAATGCTGAGAATATCAGCCGAGGACGAACGTGACGTGACCGAGTTTCAACAACTCCATGAGGCGGCAAAGAAGACTGGTTTCGGCCGGATTTTCCGCTCACCGTCTCTCTTTGAAGATATGGTAAAATCTATCTTGTTATGTAATACTACATGGGAGAGGACACTAGATATGGCTTCTCGCCTCTGCATGTTGCAATCAAAGCTAGCCAACGGCACAGTTAGGCCTAGTGGCCAATCTAGAAAGAGGAAACGAGTCTTGGAAGCTAGGAAAGAAACAAAAGGAAACTTCCCTAGTGCTAAGGAACTTGCTAGCCTTGACAAAGAGGTCATAAATGAGCATTGTAAACTTGGGTACAGAGCAAATTGGATAGTTAAATTAGCAAAGATGGTGGAAAGCCGGAAACTGAATCTTCAGGAGATGGAAAGTAGAGAGATGGAAGCAGAACAAGTTTTTGAGAAGCTGATTAACTTGACAGGCTTTGGTGCTTTTGTAACTGCAACGGTGCTTATGTGTATTGGTTATTACCATCTTGTTCCATCTGATACCGAGACACTAAGACTCTTAAGAGAGGTATAATTCTATATATATTCTTAATTATTCCTTTTCTGAATATAGATAAATCTAATCTAATGTATTGCAATTTTTCGAGGCTCATGGAAAGGAGGAATGTTCGAAAGAGACGCTAGAGAAAGCAGCACAATCATTCTACGACAGATTCTCTCCATTCCAGTCTTTGGCCTACTGGTTAGCTTCTAATAGCTAGATTGTGTTTTTCTAAGCGTAAATACTTTCTTATATGTACTTATATTGCTTCTTGTTGCACAATGTATATATATAGGTTTGATCTAATCCAAAACTATGAAATGAAAATTGGGAAGCTTAGCGAGTTGAGTCAGCTTGACTACAAGAGTGTTAGTGGATGCTCTCACGTGAAGCAAGTCAAGGAAGACTAAATGAATATCTCCATTTTTCTCTGAACGAAACTTTATATTTTACTACATGAGTACGATTGGGTTTATTTTTCATGTTTTTTTTAAATAAAAATTATGGCTTTGTTGTGTGTTTTCATTAAGGTGGTTTTGTATGATTTCCAATCGATTACCATAGTTTTTCCATCAATCGAGTGAACATCATTCGTTGTAGAAGCTTCGATTAGCCTTACTATATCTTAGTTTAAATATTGAGAGGCTTCGTTACCAATGAAAGAGCTTAATTGGGCCCTCTTGTGTTTAGGAGGAACAATGTTGGAGGCTGAAGTTTTCTGTTCGTTGTGTTTACGACTCTTTACTCTCTCTATCTGCTTAAAAATTCTCATTGCAATCTTACCTGAACTATTGTTCATTTTTTTCTTATTTTTATTTGTCAATGAAAATAAAGAAGAAACCAAACCAAAGTTATTATTGCAAATGAAATGAGCCATTTGAAAGTTGAAATAAAATAAAATAATGTTATGCAACAACCGATAAAATAAGATAACCAAAAAACAAACCAGAGTCATAAAAAGGTAGGGAAAAAAAAAAAGGGTAACTTTCTAGATTAACATAAAATAATGTTAGAATTATTAGAATGATTGTAATCTTTTGATAATTACTAGATTGTTTTTAGTACCTAAAATGTCCTTTTTTCTTTAATACCAAAAAATGTTATTACGAAATTGCCATTACTTTTTTATTTAAAAATTTCGAAATTTTTATCTTAGTAAAAAAATGGGTGAAAATTTTCTAAATAAAGCTGTCATACATGAAGTGACAGATTTATTAAGATGACAGATTTTTTTAGCGAATGACAGATTTTCTAAAACAGTTTTATTTAAGTACGACAGTTTTTTATATTATTTGATGATAGATTAATAGTAGAGCGACAGTTTTTTTATTTACTTGATAACAGTTCTATTGAGTTACAATAGTTTTAAAGTTCGAATGTCAGTTTTATTTTATGAAAGACAGTTTTGTTTTTTAAACGACAACTTTATTTTTTGAACAATAGGTTTTTTTTGATATAATATGTATTTTGAGTCAGTTGTAACAGTTTTTGTGAAAGTGACAGATTTTTTATGTTTTTCAAAAATTTACGTTATGACAAGTTTTTTTGACACGGTAGGGGTTTCTAACGACACAACAGAGTTTTTCAGATTTTCAATAAATCTATTAAATTATTTAATTACTAGATTGACAAATACGTTATAGTAGGTTTATTTTACGTTATGGCAGGTTTACATTTGTTAGTAGATTTATAGTGTTATTATGGCAGGTTTTAATTTACATGTTATAGCAGATTTGTTTATTACTAAATTGACTCTTTATCATATATCTACGTTACGGCAGATTTTTTACGGCAGGTTTTTGTTAAATTTGTCAAATTTTTCAAATTTTATTTTTTTATTGTGGGTCATTTCCTTAATTGTAGGAACTGTTTTATTTTTTTAAAAATTTTATTTCCTTAATTGTAAGTATTTGATATTCGTTTTCCTTAATTATATGTAAATTAAATATTTGTTATAAATTCGTTTTTTTAATTTAAATTTTATAAATTAAGTTTTTTTTATAAATTTGTGTTCTATAATCTTTATAATAGTTTTAGGTAATTATAAATTCATTTTTGATGAAGTTTAAAATTTGTAAATCAAAATTGATATAGTAATTTATTTTAGGGTTATTTTACCTAATTTTAAAAATTAATAACTATTTTTTGAAATGAAATTTGTGTTTCTATATTTGTAAAACTTATTAATTTTTTTAAAATTCGTTAACCTAAAATTTTGGTATAAAAAATCAACAATTTATTTACTTTGAAGATAATATTTGCGTTCATTGAATAAATATCCCATAAATATAGTATTTTCATTATTAGGATTTTCAAAACGTTGTCTTGTTTTTTTTTTTTTCTTACAGAACATGAATCAATTAATTGTTGTGTCTGGTAATTGGGTGTTGGAAAAGAAGAGATGGGTTTTTGTGAATTTGGAGATTAGATTAATTTTAGGGATGTTAAATTACTTTTCCATTTACTTTTTTCTTATTTTTTTTTTAGTAAAATTAATTTACTTTTTTGGAAAAAATTTACTTAAACCTTTATAAATTAATATGGTAAATGACACACATGTAAATAATTTTAAAATTCCAGATTTTTTTTGTCTTTGGTACATAAGATTAGTGTTAGTTTAGTAAACTTAGTTTTTAAGATGTTATAATAGTAAATATACTATATATTTATGTTATCCAAGTAATTCTCCCAAAAAAAAATTACACTTTTTGATAAATAAAATAGGTTGATTGATGCTCAAGCCAATAAAAATGCCACTTCATGAGCAAAACCAATCTTTTGAACCGCAACTTCCATTGCTTTTTCCTCCAACATTTTCCACTTGTTATGCACTTTCTTCTTAGTTTCCACTGGCAACAAACTCCACTTTTGCTTCTCACGTTCTTCATCTATGTCAAAACTGGAAATGGACCCACCAACAAAAGAGTTCATAATCCAATCAGTTTCTACCATTTCGTCTTCAGGTTCTGAAGACTCCAGCTTAATCTTCTTCATATTAGATTCAACCTCTGATCCCCAAATCAAGCCAGACAACTCAAAACATTTCTGATCGAAAGATTTTGAGAAAGATGGTGCTACTACGTTCTTTCTTTTCGTCATGTACTTCTTCTTAAAAGTACGGATCTTATTAATGAGTCTATTCATATTATTACCTTTAAATGTTATTGAGTTCTTCACCCACTCGTAAAATCCATTCATATCTTCACTATGAGTCTTACCAGTTTCACTCTTGAAACTAAGCATACCTTCTAAGATGGCAATATCGTCTTCTTCGCTCTAGAGTCTTTGGAATTAAGACTTTTTCATCGTCTCTGTTCCAGCCTCTTTGTCATCATTTTCCTTGGCTTGTTTCTCACTCAATGACGGTGTGGCCTCCTCACTCGGTCGTCTCTTCTTCGTCTTGTTCTGTAAAGTTGAATCAGTGGCAGGCGACTCGGTAGTTTCAGGCTCAGATTCATTGTCAGTCTCCGGCACATCGGACGGAGTTTGAACGGGCTTCTTGGCTTCTTCTTCTTATTCTTCCTCTTCCTCTTCCTCTTCCTCAGACAAAGAAGCTTCTTGGGAAGACTCTTCTTCGCTTAGAGATGCCGACAGTGGATCTTGCGACAGTTCGTGATGCGTCTTGGCCATTTGAATGGATAAATAGAGAGAGATGAATATGGAATGCTTTACGGTTTATGCGGAATAAGATCTGCCATTTATAATAATTAGTTTAAGCTAACACAAAAAATTAAAATAATTGACGAATAGTAATTAATTAGCCTACGCACTTGGCCAATTAACAATAGCGACTTTTCGAGTTTTGATTTTGAAAGCTGTTTTTTGCTATTAACCGAACTAATAACTTATTGGAACTCGAAGTGCAGTGGACAATGAAAAATCTTCAAATTTGTGAAAGCAAACTTTTGAGTTTTACCTACGAAATTGCTAAAAAGAAAATTTATTTGAGTTATTTACTACTACTTTGGGTACAAAGATCTATCAACGTGTGTGGCAATTAAACTAACTTACTATTTAAGGTGTTTTTTTGGCAAAGTAACTTACAATTTTTATTTAATGTTTATTTTTCTTCACAGTTTTGAAAAATATATTTTTAATAGAGGTTGGTTTTTCAGTTTTTGGTTTGGTTTTTTGGTTTTACGATTGGTTAGTTTTATAAAACTGAAACCATATTAAAACCATATGCAATTCGATTTGGAAACAAAACTTTATAATTTATCGATAAAATTATATAAATTCTATATACAATTCGGTTTGGATCAGACTTGGTGTTTTTTAGTTAAAAAAAAATATTTTTATTAAAAAAATGTTACAAAACATCAACATAATCATCTTTTTAGAATAACATTTTTGACATTAAAAATACACAAAATGTTATTGAGATTTACATGTTCCCTTTTACTAGGCATGGACATTCAATTATTTAGATCAGTTTTGGGTCCAACCTGGTCGGTTATGAGTCTTTCGGGTATACCTTTATTTTACAATAGGTTTCTAAATGGTTTTCGAGTCGGGTTCGGCTTCAATCCTACCGGTTCCGGGTCGGTTTGGATCTCAAATATGAAAACTGTTTTAAACCCAAATATTTTTGGGTATACAATAGTCTCGGTTGGGTTCGTGTATTTTTTACCTAAAAACAAAAAAATTCCGAAATTATGTTAAAATAACATGAAACCCCGAATCGTTTTTAAAAATATATACCCAAAATATTAAAAAATATATCCAAAAACTCGAAAATATACCAAAAACCCTGAAATAATTTTTAAAATATTTACCCATAATACCAAAAATATATTTATAATATCCAAAAATAATTAATCTTTAAAATATTTTTAAATATATAATTATAATTCGCATATCGGTTCAGCTCCGAATATTACCCAATATCCACGAGTACTAATAAAAAAATAACCATCAGCTATTTTGTGTATAACCAACCCCGATGTGAACTAGTTATTTTGGGGAGATACCGGATTGGGTATTTGGGTTCGGTTTTTTTTGTCTAAACTTACATTTTACACTAACTTACCAATGCATTTTTCTTTGAGTTTTATTTTAACTAATAATTTATGAGAAGACTCTTTTTCCTCTATCATTAGTTTATTACCAATGAAAATAAAGAAGAAACCAAACAAAAGTTGTTGTTGAAAATGAAATGAGCCATTTGAAAGGTGAAATAAGATGAAATAATGTTCTGCAACCGATAAAATAAGATAGACCAGAAACCAAACCATAGTCCTAAAAAAGGTTGGAAAATAAAATAAAAAAGAAATTACATTTTTCTATAAATAAAATATGTTGATTGATGCTCAAACCAACAAAGATGCCACTTCATGCACAAAACCAATCTTTTGAACTGCAACTTCCATTGCTTTTTCCTCCAAAATTTTCCACTTGTTATGAACTTTCTTCTTAATTTCCACAGGCAACAAACTCCACTTTTGATTCACACGTTCTTCATCTATGTCAAAACTGGAAATGGACCCACCAACAAAAGAGTTCATAATCCAATCTGTTTCTACAATTTGTCTTCAGATTCTGAAAACTCCAGCTTAATCTTCTTCATCTTAGATTCGACCTCAGATCCCCAAATCAAGTCAGACAACTCAAAACATTTCTGATCGAAAGGTTTTGAGAAAGATGGTGCTACACCATTCTTTCTTTTCGTCATGTACTTCTTCTTTAAAGTACGGATCTTATTTACGAGTCTATTCATATTATTACTTTCAAATGTTATTGAGTTCTTCACCCGCTCCTAAAATCTATTCATATCTTCACTATGAGTCTTACCAGTTTCACTCTTGAAACTAAGCATACCTTGTAAGATGGCAATGTCGTCTTCTTTGCTCTAGAGTCTTTGGAAATAAGACTTTTTCGTCGTCTCTGTTCCAGCCTCTTTGTCATCATTCTCCTTGGCTTGTCTCTCACTCAATGACGTTGTGGCCTTTTCACTCCGTCGTCTCTTCTTCGTCTTCTTCTGTAAAGCTGAACCAGAGCCAGGCAACTCAGTGGTTTCAAGCTCCGATTCATTGTCAGTCTCTGGCACATCGGACGGAGTTTGAACGGGCTTCTTGGCTTCTTCATCTTCTTCCTCTTCCTCTTCTATACCTCAGACGAAGAAACTTCTTCGGAAGACTCTTCTTCGCTTTGAGATGCCGACGGTGGATCTTGCGATGGTTGGTGATGCGTCTTGGCCATTTGAATGGACAAATAGAGAGAGAGATGAATATGGGATGCTTTAAGGTTTATGCAGAATAAGATCTGCTATTTATAATAATTAGTTTAAGTTAACACAAAACATTAAAAATAATTGACTAATAGTAATCAATTAGCGTACGGACTCAGCCAATTAACAATAGCGAATTTTGGAGTTCTGATTTTGATAGTTGTTTTTGTTTTTAACCAAACTAATAACGTATTGGAATTCTAAGTGCAGTGGAAAATAAAAATCTTCAAAATTTGTGAAAACAACTTTTTGAGTTTTACCTAAGAAATTGCTAAACAAAAAAAATTGTTTGAGTTATTTACTACTCCAATAGTTTCTGTACAAAATATATCATGATGTGTGGCAATGAAACTAACTAGATATTTAAGGTTTTTTTTGAGCAAAGTGATTTACAATTTTTAACTTAATACTAGGTGGGCAATTTGTATTTTTACAACTTTGTATTTAACTTTGAATTTTATAGGAAAAATCTTTGATTTTCTCTTCTTTGTCTTACCGACTTTCCTATATATAATATTTTCAAAAACTGATAATATTATTTTTAAAATTTATTTTAAGAAATTACATTTATATGTTTTCTATAATTTCAAATTTTAGTTACTAAAAATTAATTAAATGAAATTATATTTACTGTTTTGTTCGATTTGTATGGATTATTTGTTTCTTTTTTTAATAGAATATATATTTATTTGTATATATTTATTATAATATAAGTTTTTAAATGTGTTCTTTGTATTTTTGAATTCCTTACATATAAAATGTTCAAAATCTAATAATATTATTTTAAACTTTATTTTAAGAAATTACATTTTTATATTTTCTATAATTTAAAATTTTAGTTACTAAAACTTAATTAATGAAATTAATATTTACAATTCTGTTTAATTTGTATATATTATTTATTTCTTTTTGTATAGAATATATTTTATTTAATTATTTGTTTATTTACTCTACGTGCGGGCTTTCGTATTTGATTATTTGGTTAACCATGTTTTTATACCTTAGTTGTTTAATTTATGTTTGGGTTGTTATCAATTTATACAGGTAGAAAAAGAACTCGATCAATGCTTTTCATTAGAAACTGTATTATTTGTTATCATAACAATGCTTATTCAACTTCTTTTTAAAAGTATTGTAAGTATATGAACAAATTATTTCCATATTAATAGTTCTGAGACCATAGTTTTTATGCTCGTATAATGTTCAGAGTTTGATACATCTAACAAAGATCACAACATTATTTTGTTTTTCATTTTACATCATTTTAACTAAATTTTATTTCTCATGTATTTTTTTAAAGTTATTTTCTTAACATTTTTAAATTAATCATTATCAAGGTCTTATGTGAAATTTAAATTTTGAATTTTGACATAGTACTTTTAAAAGAAAAACTATCAGTTTTATTTTATCTTGTAAAAATAATAAAAAAATAATTATCAATAAAAATATTTTCATTTAAAATAAGAAATAGAACAAAAACAACAAGAAACAAAAAAAAAATCGAGCTCTTAGAATATATAAAATTTGAATAACTTGAATGTCTAATATAACAGGTTTTTAACTACCTTTTAAAAGCTGACTATTTTGTGCTATTGTCCAAATTTGATTCTCTTAACTATCATAGCCTATAGGATTTATAGGCTCAGTTTGGAATGTAAAATATTATAGATGAGATCAAATCGGTCAAATATGTATTAATATTTAACAAGCAAGAAAATGATGGGTAAAAATAGATTAATTGTTTTGTCATGTGTCAACTTTTTCAGCACTATGCCTAGGTTTCTTTTGAACTGATAGTTCTACTTAAAAAAATTTGTATGATCTATATTGTCTTAAAATCATCTTCACCATTATAATGTTATTCATATGCATGTTTTTCCGTATTGGTTTATACAAAGTTCATCTTAAACCTAAAAAAGTAACTTATGTGAATTGGGTGTTCTAACACTTTTTGTGTTATGGTTATCTCTTTGTTTCTTTTCTTTGTCATCAAGGTTGGCAGCCTGAATGATCACTTGCCATAAAACTTGTGGGACCTTTGAAAGAAACGTGTTGCTATTTTATTTTCAAGTAAGCAATAAGTCCTGAATTCATTGATAAATGTAACAGAATCAAAGAGAAAAACAACTTACGATGAAATGGCAGAAGATCCGTGAACGGGAGAAAAGAAGAGTTACTTATTAATTAATAGTGAGTCTTCTAATTTCTTGCTTTTGGTATTCATTTTGTGTTTCTCTCGCTTTTTTTGTTTCTGCTAAAAAAAATCCATGCTTTTGACGCAGCTTTTCATCACGACACGAGTGAAGAGATGTATCTTCTATAAGATTTTTTAAACAGCAGAAGAAATGAGTTGCCTGTATTTTCATAGGGGGAAAAATAGAAAATATATATATACGGAAGAACGATGAAGAAGATGAATCTTGGGTGTGTTTGGTGTTCTCATTTCCTCGGTTTTTTGGCTTCTTTGTAGAGGATAATTCCACAGACAGTGAGCGAGTAACCGAGCATTCGTGATTCCTAGAGATTAGAATAGAGACCACTGAGTAATAGAATATTAAATGCAGATATTAAAATATGGGTGGTTGGGGAGGTCGGAAGTATGGATGCGAATATGAAACTTTACCTATATATATATACATTACATAGAAAGACGCATTTTATGTGTGTTTTGTACTTCCTCCTTTGTAACGTTAACATATATTGAAGGGCAAACGGTTCAGTAAGAAAGAGTTCATTCTCACTAGACAGGATTCTACGGAAACTGGGGACTTCTTCTCGTTTTCAGGGCAGTTATGAGGGTTAGACAATGTCGAACAAATTGTTAGCTTGGAAATCAATTAGAGTAATTGTTGATATTGATTCAGCAGAAAAAAAAAAAAACTGATCTCATTTGGTAACTGTTAATATATTGACAAGATGAGACAGACTCTCATATGGATTTCACGGTTTTCAGCTGACGTGAGTAGTCCTCTGCATCACTCTTCATGGCTGCAATCTCAAGCCTTCCCTTTTGCATTTCAGCCTATAAAAAGCATACAGATCATCTGCAAAAATAATGGTAACCATATATCACGAACAACAAAGGTCATAAACGATTTTCGAGGTTACTAACACACCTCCATTGAAGGAAATTTCTTCAGAAGCTAAGAAGACGCAAAGATCCACTTGAATCTTCATAGCGACCCATGTGTCTCCAGCTCTCGCTCAGTTCGTTGGTACGGGTGAAACTACAGATACGAACACCGTTAAATATATTTGGACCTATGTGAAGTTCCACGATCTTCAGGTTACCATCAACCACAACCTTGATGCCATATGGAGGAGATTCGTCAAGTCTCTTCAGTTCCTTGGCGAGCTGCTTGATAACATTGGGTGGTAGATTCTCATTACTTACCTGAGCATTAAGAAACACAATCAAAGAAGAAAAATCAGAACATGTAAACTTCAATGGCCACTTCGTAAGTTTCAAAGTAAGCACAATTCTATTTGTAAGCAGCAACATATGCATAGAAAGAGGATTACCATGGAGAATAATTAGTAGAAAAGACCCTGTCAGAAGTTCTTCTCCTGAGGCTCAGATAAACAGGGGGAGACGGGGTACAGTTACACAGAAACTTTAAAAACCGGCTCTGCACACACGGAACTTTGACCTCTTACTTTAGATACACAAAACTTGGTTTACAGTTTTAAACGACACAAAGTTCTTTGTTTCTGGCTTAAACCACATAGCCGTCTAATTTTGACGATTTCCGTTTAATCTGTACCTAAACCAAGTTAAAATCGTACTTAAACCTGATTTCCAATTGAAATCTGGTATACGACCAATGATTTCGATGATTAACCAAAAATCAAAATTCTAAACCAAAATCAAACCTTAAACCAAAAAATCAAAACTTTTAACTAAAAAAAATAAATTATTAAACCCGATTCTTCCCCCTTTCACATTTCTCACCGTGAAAAGAGCAAAAAAAAAAAAAATTCAAACATCAAATTTCACTCTGAAATTGAATCATTGGTCGAGTTAGGATGAGGTTGAAATCGAATCTCCAAGTAACCCAGTCTGCTGGTTCGTCGAGTTCATCTGGAAACGTGTCTGGAAGAGTCGCCGGGATCCCACCACTGAAGATCTGTTGGTGTGGTCACACAGTTGTGGAGCTAAAGTCAAAGAGTAGTTGCAATCCAGGTCGAATGTATTATCGTTGTTCATATGCTGCAGATAATGGGGTACTTTGATATAAAATTATGTCTTGACCACACAATTTGATGCTTATGATTATGAAACCTATTGATTCATGATTCTGTTTGTGGGATTTGTATTAGTTGACGAATGATGGTCATATATTTAAGTGGGTCGATGAAGTGTCTGGTGATTTGAAGTCAAAATCGCTTGAAGAAGAGCTGCTGCAAATGAAGCAGGTCATGAATGAGAGTATAGAGTGTGAGAGAAAGAAGCTTGAGCAGATGGGAATTGAGGTCGAAGAGAGACTGATTGAGAGGATTGAAGTAGAAATATTGAATGCAAAGAGAGGAATTTGGAAGGCATTGTGTATTGTGGTTGTCGTTGGGGTTGTTATCATGGTTGGCTTTGCAAAACTATTTGGTTAGTTTATCCTAGGTTATGTGTTGAGTCAGTGGGTTTGTGATGCATCTTTTTTGTTTTTGTGATACATTTTGTTTCAAATTAGTATCTTGACTCTCTTTGTTTATGTTGAATCTCTTGAGTACTTAAATGACCAATGATTTTCTTTGATTGTGTAGCTCTCAAACATATATGATCATTTTTTAAACCAACTCAAACACAATGATCCATCTTCATTTCATTTAAACCAAATTACTGACTAAATGTTTTAAATTGAAAACAAAAGAGGTCATAATGTCACCATACATCCGAGTACTCTTCTAAGAGGCCAAAACCAAAAAAAAAACATTCTAATTAGAAAGAGTAAAAACACACCACCGAAGCCGATTAAAAACTAGTTAGGTAATGACTTCTAAACCATGATCCACTTCACACATCATCAACTTGAGAGAGTGGTTGAGAGAGTGGCTGTGTAGAGCATTCTCCACCATGATCCTGAAACAACAATGTAAGCTTATAACATCCCCATTATATCATGGAAAACACTATAAAACACCAATATAATATAACTTACCTTTTTACTCTTTGAGCATGTCCGCTTATTGTGGCCTTGTCCTCCACAATTTTTGCAATGCATATGTCTTCTGGCCTTATCCGGATCATGAGACTCAACAACATTATCTTCTTCCCTAGAACTCTTCTTCTTCTTCTTCTTCTTGGTAGGAGATTCATTCACCGACCTTTTTCTTTTCTCTTTCGTATTCTTCTTCTTCCTCTCCGGATTTTCACTTACCAATGCAATATCACCACGAATCCAAGAATCTGGTACTCTTACTGGTTTAGGCGCCTGTTCATATGTGTCTCTCCAACGAGATGTATGAAACCAGTCAGAAACATACTTTTCTGGATTATCTTTAGTGTATAGAATCACTCCATACGCATGGGCACACGGGATTCCACTAATCTGCCATCTGCAACATGTACATTCCTTCTTACGCATGTCAACAGACTCGTATTGCCCCTTAATCTCAACCTCATATATCCCTGTGCTTCCGGGATACACTTTGCTTTTCTGAGCATCATCAAGAGTTTCATCAAGTGTTTCCTTCACATATGATGTGCACATACCTTGGTGCTTCTTAGCAACGATAAATCTAGTGTTAATACGAACCATTGCAAGTCTTCGGATCATCTCCAACATTGGCATAACTGGTCTCTCTCTTGGAGTAACAATTGTGTTGTTAAATGATTCAACAGAGTTGTTCTCCACATCCTCACAGCAATTACCTTATATCTTGTAGAAAGCTAAACACCATGACTTTGGATCTCTCTTCATAACATCATTGTATACCTCTTCATCATAGTCTTTGATCCTGTCAAGATTTTTTCTATACTCTGTCTCGTTGGTACTCCAAGCCAACTGCCAAATGAATGGCTTCAACTCCAACTTTTTCCCGTGGTGTGCCTTAATATTCTGGTAAATGTGTCTAACACACTTTCTGTGCTCAGCTTTCGGAATTTCCTTGTGCACAGCATTGATCAGACCCTATGAGAAGACAACACAAAATATTCAATGACCATTCATTTTGCATTTCACAAGATATTAAATCCAAATAAGGAACATACCTTTTGCCTATCTGACATTATGATGAAACCAGCTCCATCCCCTAACTCCAAATCAACTTGCAGCTTCTTGATAAACCAGACCCAACTTACCTCGTCTTCCACTTCAACTACAGCCCATGCTATGGGATATATGCAGTTGTCTGCATCTCGTCCCTGAGCTACAAGAAGCATTCCTTTAGTTGTTCCTCTAAGGAATGTATCGTCAACTCCAATAAAAGGTCACAATTTTTTTTCCATGAGTCTCTCAGTGTGGCAAAGCACACATAAAACCTCTCAAATATGTCTTCACCATCTGCTCCTCGTTTAGTGACAACTTCTACAGTTGATCCAGGATTTGTCTTCAGGATTTGTTCACAATAGCCTCTAATGTGAGCAAACTGATCTTCATACTCTTCCTTGATCCACCTCAAAGCCTTTTTTCTTCCCTCTTGACACTGATTTCTTGAAACTGAAATCCCTCTATACATATCTCTAATTATTTCTTGAATCCTCTTAGGCATAAAGTACACCGGATCTTCTCTTATCTTGTCAACAAATAAGCGTGCAATAATAGGATCTGTTAACATCTCACAAGCTCCATTTGGATTGCAAGTGTGTGGCACTATTAACCTCTTGATCTCCCATCTGTTCTTGCCCTTGTTTATTGAACAATAAACCCTCCATGGACATTTGTCTGACCCACATTTGTAACCAAGCTTCGTTTGATCCCACCGATACTGCTTGATGTTGTATCCAGTACTCAAAGCAAAATCCAAAACATTTTCCTTAAAAGCAACACCACTTGCGTAAACTTTCCCTACAAATAGAGCACCACCACGCCTCCTTTGAATCTGATGTGATCTCTTCACGTTAACAATTGGGACATCCTCATCTTCACTCTCACTATCTGGACAGACATTGTGACGAATCCGAGGCTCACCTTCGTATTGTGCAACTGCTTCCTCAATCTCCAACTGATATCTATCTGTAGCTTCTTCATCCATCGCTTGCTCTGACATCTCCGTTGATATACTTTGAACACTATGGTCATTAACAGATTCATCATCACTGCAATACAAGGAAGAAGAATCCTTGAGTTAAGAGTACCAAGCAACCCGATGATTTCGTCTTAAAGACCAATTTCAAAACCAATTTCTCTGTTCTTACGAATGAAATGAGCAAAAAAACAAAAATCGTTGTTCTAAATCGACAAATCAGATGTTATAAATCGGAGAGATCGTCGGTATTCTAAATCAAATATACAAAAGCACAGAAATTACCTCATTTTTAAATCGCATAGATCTTCGCTCAATCTTCGAAAATTAGGGTTCTTGAGAGAGTAATTTGGGGGTTTTTTTTATTTCGGTTAAGAATCGGGTTTAATATTTGTGTTTTGGGTTAAAAGTTTTGATTTTTTGGTTTAAGGTTTGATTTTGGTTTAGAATTTTGATTTTTGGTTAATCATCGAAATCATTGGTCGTATACCAGATTTCAATTGGAAATCGGGTTTAAGTACGATTTTAACTTGGTTTAGGTACGGATTAAACGGAAATCGTCAAAATTAGACGGCTATGTGGTTTAAGCCAGAAACAAAGAACTTTGTGTCGTTTAAAACCGTAAACCAAGTTTTGTGTATCTAAAGTAAGAGGTCAAAGTTCCGTGTGTGCAGAACCGGTTTTTAAATTTTCTGTGTAGCTGTACCCCGTCTCCCCGATAAACAGGCAGGCTCACCAGTGTGATAGAATATTTCTCAGATCTTCAAGACACAAATATGACCAAACTGAGGAAAAACCACACACACAAAAAGGGCTAATGCTTCGTTTCCCCAACAGATCAATTTGGCTAGTCATAACTCCATTTCTGCACCAAAGGAACTATCGAAAAGTAACACTACAAAAAAAAATGGCTATTATTACAAAAATTTGTGAATACCTATTTTGTCTTAATATTGTGACGATTTATATACGAAACTGTGACGAAATTATTTTGTCATAAAAATGTCACTAATTCGTCATAATATTATGACGCAATTGAAAGTAACAAATTTTGGTCACTAATCGTGACGTAAATGTTACAAAATATATAATAACAAATTTTTATTACTGATTAATTTGTAACAATATCTAGTAACTAAGTTATACGATTTTTGTGACTAAACATAAATTAGTCACAATTAGTTACTGTTCTAGTGACTTTTAAACTTCGTCATATATTATGATGTTATTGTTACCACTTTGTGACAAAGATTAAAATCACAGGTAAATTAGAAAATATATAAAAAAATAAGTTCAATTCTAGAAAAAAAAGAACTAAAAAATGTATAATAACTAAAAAAGAGTATGAATGACATGATAAAGTGTAAAAATATTATTTAGATTCGTCACAAGATAATTCGATATCAGAATTTCCATCTTCAGCATCTGATCCAATTTCTTTTTGTACTTCCGGATCATCGAGATCTTCGGCTTGGCCATCTAGATATGCTAGTGCCTCGATATGCAATGAATCAGCTTGGACAATAGAATCATCACTTTCATGCTGCATTGCAGTGAAATCCTAATCTCGGTTGACCAATAATATCTCCCTTGGTTGTATCATAATTGCTGCTTTCCAATGTTGATCTTTTTTTCGGTTGAGTCATCCGTGGATGATCCACTTGTGAAGCCAAAACAAAAGAATCATATTTTTCATAATGCCCTTTAGTATTAATATCGACAATCCCTGACTTGTTTATTATTGTACCTTTCTCAATGGTTGAGTCATTCCAATCACATTTGAAGACCACGACTTTAAGATCAACTGGTCCAGGATAATGAATCTCAAAAATCTCTCTCAATAATCCATAGAAAGCAGGTTCTTCACTTGAGCCAGAAGATGTTGTACCTTTGACACAAACTCCATAATTGACATTCTTTGTGTCTTTTCCATGATCATATGTATGAAATACATATCCACGACAAAAATAAATTGGCCAACAAGTAAACTGAATCATTGGACCATGAACGAGAGTCAACATCCATTTTGGATATGAAGTAGACTCTTCCATTATCATATGTATGAAATATATATCCACGACAAAAAAAAAAAATTGGCCAACAAGTAACTTGAATCATTAGACCATGAACGAGAGTCAACAACCACTTTGGATATGAATTATCCTTCAATGTATCTTGCACCTATTTTTAAAAAAATAATATACACAGATTATAATATATGCTTTTCAAATATTTGTCAAGATATTATTTTTAAAACAAAAAATAAATCTTACATGTTTTTGTAACCAGCTTGAATATTCATTTTCTTTAAGCTCAATTATATTGTTTATTCTGAGATTGGCCACAATCATATTCTCATCAAATAACGTATATATAAAAACTCATGAAGACTAAATACATTGTTTTATACTCACAAATATCAAAATATAAACTAAAGTATATATATGCATTTTAATTTTCATACCTTTCAAATAGTTTTAACTGATCACAGTTCCGTAAAATATATGTGTGCGCGATATGGTGATCTTTATCTTTGAGCCATATCTCCTTTTCTTTACCACTGCCTCTCCCTGTCTGAGAAAATATAACTGGAATTTCATCAAATTCATGTGTATTATCTTCATTACCTTCATCATAGTGTTGATCTCCTCTTCAGTTTTTTATCTTGATGTGTGACTCAAAATAATAACTATAAAAAGTAGAAATTTCTTCATTGATGTATTGTTCAACAATTGAGCCTTCTACCTTTGCGTTAATTTTCACTTTTTTTCTTTAGATAATCCATGTATCGTTCAAAAGGATACATCCATCTAAATTGCATAGGTCCTCCCAGATTAACTTCGTGTGGCAAGCGAATTGACAAATGCTACATGAAATAAAAAAAGGAGGGAATATTTTCTTTAGGTTACAGATAACCATGCAAATATCATTATGCAACATCGCAACACCATCTTTATGTATAGTTCTTCCGCATATATCCCGGAAAAATAAGCTAACACCTACACACAGAATTATATGATTTAGAATTTTTGATGAAAACATATAATATAAATTAAACAAAAGTTGAATACTTACTAAATAACGCTATTTATTTATACAGATTTATCCATAAGCTCAGCAAAGGCAACCGGAAGAAGTCGTTGCATTATAACATGGCAGTCATGACTTTTCATTCCGGTTAACTTTTCTCCAGTTAGATCAACACAATTAGATAAACTTGATGAATATCCATCAGAAAATTTAACATCTTTTTCAATCCATCGTAGAAAAACTGTTCTTGCATCAGCTTGTAGCCTAAAATCTAGGATTGGTGTCTTTCCATCAGCCGTTAAGTTTAACTCTTTGCGATTACAATGCTCTTGCAAATCAAGTCGTGATTTGATGTTATCTTTCGTTTTTCCCTTCACATTCTGCACAGTGTTGATGATATTATCGAAATAGTTTTTTTTTTATGTGCATCACATCAAGATTGTGTCGAAGTTTATGATCCTTCCAATAAGGCAGATCCCAAAAAATGCTCTGCTTATGCCAGTTGTGAGTGCTACCACAACCTTGTAGTTTTCCATGATTTCCTCCACATTCAACTATTTTTGGTAAACCATAGACTTCCTTCAAGAGTACCTCGTCTGTTAGTACCGGAGGTGGACTATCGTTCACAACTCTTCCTCTTTTGAAAATTTTCTTATTCCATTGATAGCTATGATCTTCTGGAAGAAAACACCGATGAAAATCAAACCAACTTGTTTTTATACCACTCTTTAACTAACATGCATTAGTGTAATACAAACAATAAGAACATGCCAACCGACCATGAGTTGTCCACCCTGAAAGCATACCATATGCGGGAAAGTCGCTAATGGTCCACATGAGTATTGCTCTTAAAAGAAAATTCTGTTTAGTAGAAATATCATATGCTTCAACGCCGTTAAACCACAAATCTTTCAGCTCTTCTAACAACAGTTGAAGAAATATATTCACACCTCTCTTGGGATGATTTGGACCAGGGACTAGAACGGTTAGAAACATAAATTCTTGTATCATACACAACTCAGGTGGCAGATTATATGGAGTAAAGATAACAGGCCATAATGAATAATTATGTCCTGACATACCAAATGGATTAATACCATCTGTACATAATCCAAGGTAAACATTTCTTGATTTTGATGCAAAATCAGGGAATACCTTTCGAAAATGCTTTCATGCTTCTCCATCTGATGGATGACACATTTTTCCGTCACTCGCTAAATGTTCTGCATGCCATCTCATATCTTTTGCAGTATTACTAGACTGATTATCGGCTACCATCAAATAAAACATTTGGTGGTATGTAACTTTTTTCTGCCCAATCTTTCGAGTATGACGAAATCTATCTTTTTTACAGAACGAACAACTTTCTTCCTTTTCAGCATCTTTCCAAAATATCATGCAATTATCCTGACTTAGGTCAATCTTTTGATACGGTAAACCCAAAGACCACATAAACTTCTTGATATCATAGTATGACTTTGGTGAGTTGTTACCCTCTGGCAAATATTATTCCATAATCTGAAAAATAGAATCCATACCATTCTGAGATAAATTATAATCCGTCTTCAAGCTCATAAGCCGAGCTGCTAAAGAGAGTTTTGAAAGACCCTCTTTACATCCATCATAAATTCGTTGCTTTGCAGCATCCAAAATATTGTATAACTTTTTTGCTTCGGAGTTAAGCTCTTCTTCCATAGTCTGATCAAACTCTGACTCTGCATTACCAAATGCATCTGAAACCATTTCCACATAAGGATTTATTGGCTATGTGTGAGACTCGGACCGGACAGCATTTTCTTCAGAATCACTGTTTAACATATTGTAGTAATCTTCTCCATGAGAAGTCCAAACTCAATAGTTAAGCATGAAACCTTTATTATATAAAGGTGCTGACACCAGATCTTGTTTCAAAAATCTTCCTTCATTCTCACATTTAATACATGGACAAAACAGCTTTTGATTCTCCAGAAATAGAGGTTGACTTTGTGAAAACTCGATGAAAATTTTCACCCCTTGACAATAGGTTTCTGTAACTTGATTGGTTGGATGATCGATTCTTTCATACATCCAACGCCTTGTAGCATATACATCACTACTTGAAGACATTACGATGACCTAAAAATATATATCTAGATCAATATTATATTTAAAATTTATTTTAAAAGATTACGTAAATATATGTTATTTATTTATAATAATTTTTCAAATACTATAATTTAATTTAGTAAAATATATTTTATAGCAAAAAAATGGTAATATCGTAGAGTAAATAATGATAGTTTAATTTGAAATTTAATAAATGCTATTATAGTATTTGAAATAATAAATCTAGCCTAAGATGTAAAATAATAATAATATAGATTAAAAAAAGAAAAAATCATGACAAAAGAAAACTAAATTAAAGTTATTGCAGCAAACAGAAAAGTGAAAGACATAATTAAATGGAATAAGCAAAAAACTAACCTTGAAAGTCAAGATCACGGGTTGAAAGATCATAGTAACCGTAATAATGGTAGTACTCAACAGACAAGACCACGGGTTTCTCCAAATTGGTTTTGTTATGAAAATAACACAATGGAAGACTGAGAACCATGGGTAAAGAAAGTTCTTACATTACTTAATTCGGTGACCATCAAAAAATAAATAGCTACAAATTTTACTTGATGGTTTTATCTGTGAAAAAGAACGTCACTCGCCGTCTAACACCACCTATTTTTTTTATCTTCTCCTCTATCTCCAAACTCTTGAGATAATCAAACTGGGAGACATATATCAAGCATGAAAAGACGAGCATACGTACTAGCAATATATTGCGAGTCGGAAAACAGAGTAAGATCATAATACCTCAGGGTCATGACTCTGAAACTTTGTTTTGTAACGAAACTCATGGTGCCTGAATGGATAATCTGGTTATTCAAGATCCCTTCTAGCTCTACTGCTCTATAGTCTATAGCATGCACCAACATTGAGAAGATAATAAAATATATGTAATTTGCAGTAATATTCGGGTTCTGGTTAGTATCATTCAACAATGTCAACTATCAAATACTAATAGAATAAACAAACTTAACAAAATTCAGTTATCAATTTTAGTTGAAAACATTTGAGTCGTACATTTTTCAATATATAATTATAAAACAATAATTTTTTAAAAAGTTCTTCTCCCAAGCATTAATGAAACAAACTTAAACCAAATCAAACATGTAAATACTTAAATTAAAAAAAAAAATGAAGCTGAAAATTGATAACTGATTGGAGCTGTATGTTTCTCTACTTTTTTTGTCCTCCAAAAAGTTATAAGTTTATTTCGTGGAAAAACATTTGAAGTTCGATCGATCTCTAGAAAATTTTTATTATTTATTTATCTTCAATAAAGGTGGTAGTTAATCATTTTGTAAAATACGAACTGTTATATACTTTCATCTTAATGTTGTATATATTTTTTACTATAAGTTTAATACTTAACATTTTAGTGTGCTTGTCCTACGTAAATTAATATCTAGATCCACTATTTGTGATAAATAGAAGTACATCAATGAACTTGTAATTTGGGCAAAATTTAGTTAGTGTCACATGTAAATCAGTTATCGTTTGTTTGATGTCTATATATTTATTATTAGAATTCAAGCTTTCGTTTGTAAAATTCATTGAGCAAACCGATGAGAGCTTAAAAAAGCTTAAACATTGATCTTTTATAAAAAGGGTGAAGACACCAATTGACAGAGAGAAAAGCGGATACGTGAAATTAGAGCGAAAGAAATAAAAAACAAATCCAAGACACAAGAAGAAAGCCATCGATTGAACAATCCAAATAAAACCATAAAATTAAATGAGAAATTGGGATGTAACTTAATCGATTCTAGGGTTTGCAGGGAAAAAGACACAGTTCGGGATAAGGTGTACACGAAAATTCGAAGAGTTCCGAGAGAAAAAAACACATCGCAGGACAAATACAAAGCAAGGAATCACATCTCTCTAAGTCCACCATCTTTTCAAGATATAAACAGACTCGTCAAACAAGAACAAAATTGTCTCCACTAAAGATCAGATTACCTTCCCACGAAATTGAAATACACAAAGAGTGAGAAGTGGAAGTGGAAGAAGAGAGGAGAGGAGAGACGAAAGTGAAGAGAGAAAACATAAGAGAGGAGAGAGAGGTGGCCCATGAGTCTCCAACTCTGGCTCAGTTTACGTTTTTTATTTATTTAAAGTTTTTTGAAAAATTATGGATA
Source organism: Iljinskaea planisiliqua (assembly GCA_900108845.1). NCBI lineage: Eukaryota > Viridiplantae > Streptophyta > Magnoliopsida > Brassicales > Brassicaceae > Iljinskaea > Iljinskaea planisiliqua. The sequence continues at coordinate 17,844 of FNXX01000044.1, read as the reverse complement.
AGTGTGGCATTCTCCATGTCCTCTGAGAAAAGATTCTATTTTTATATAATATATTATTTGAGTTATTTACTATAATTTTTATAAATATTTATGAATAGAGGTTGACATTTTAGTTTTCGGTTTGTTTTTTTTTGTTTACTGATTTCTTAGTTTTATAAAATGTTTTATCGAAGTGAAACCATATTAAAACCATATGCAATTCCATTTGGAATAATTTGGTTTTCTTTGATTTATAATTTCTCGATAAAATCATATAAAACCTATATACAATTTGGTTTAGATCTGATTTAGTGTGTTTTAGTATATTTAATTATTTTTATTAAAACAATTGTCCCATAATAACAATACAATCATTTTTTAGAATAGCATTTTCGACATTAAAAATACAGAAAGTATATATTTAACAATGTCAAAATGTTCAAATACTTTAGCCCATACCATATGCGGACTTGAGACTTTTCAACGTAAGTTTCAATCGACAAGAAATTCATATAAATTTTTAAACTATGTTAAAATATAAATTGTATCAAATTTAGAAAAAGAATAATAAATAAATATGGAAATAAAATTTAAAAGAAAATAAATGAGACCAAAAACAAAAGCGATAAAAACTATATAACGACAATCCTAACTTTTTGTCTGAGTTCACCAAATCCTGGTATCTGAGAAACTTATGACACTGAATAAATTATCAAATCTATTATATAATTGTTGAGTTTCTCTCCTCCTCAGGTTTCCACGCCATCTTCTATTTGATGTCACATGTCCCCAACTTTTCTCCACAAAGACTAGAAAGTGCAGCTTTTGCGGGTGGTAACGGTTGTTAGCATTTAGTAACAATCAGAGAAAACGCTTTCTACGGATCGGTATCGCTCTAAATCACTCTAAATCAAAAGCTACTTTCCTCTAATGTTTGCGGTTACAGACAATTGCGGGGGTAACAAAAAAGTTTATTCAAAAACTGCTAAGAATTTATTTAAAATAAGAATATACATAAAAATAAGTTAGTTAACAACACAAAATATAATAAATTAAATTTTAAAATTTAGATATTAGAATTATAAATATATGAATAAATTTGATAGTATATATATATAATGTAAATATATAAAATAATGAACTAAAATAAAAAAAATATTCTTATTTTTAAAATGATAAAAATTTATTTAAAATAAGAATATTCGTTTAAATAAATTAGTTAACCACTATACATTGTATACATTAAATAAGAATATACATTATATAATATATTTTTTTCAAATTTGGATATTAGAATTATGAAATATATGAATAAACTTGACACTATATATATATAAATGACGTATGTATATATAAATATTATAAAATAAAATTAGATACATATATAAATATAGTAAACTAAACTTTTTTAAATCTAACATTAGTTTTTCATAGAAAAAAAATATCTCCACTAAAATCATAACTTCATCCAAATTAAAAAAACATATATATATATATATATATATATATAAATTTTTATTACTAATTATGTTAGATTAATGATTTTATATTTTATTATAATAATATAAATTTTTGATGTTTTATATAATTATATAATATATTTGTACTGTTAATTTGGTTTTTAACTACTACTGTATTCGCTAATCAATCATTGATAAATATTTTGCAAACACATCCGTTATTAACCAATGCGCTTGTCATATGAATCATTTAATAATACTTGAAATTGTAACCAATCATTTCCGCAAATTCCCGCAACCGTGTCCATAAAAGTCTTGTTTTGACGTTATGAGTAGTTGAATGAAAATTTGTATTTTCTAAGATAAAAGTCATAACGTTTTTACAAGTCTCGTGATTATACATATATATGTGGTCCATTTATTTTTGGACAGATATGATTTTAAGGGAAATTTTGAGTTACTCATGAATCACATTTCTAAAAAACTCTTTATCTTCTTTATAAAAGGGCACTTTTCTGTCCACATAGAGGTCCACGTCGACAACTAAATTTTGGGACACCTGTCACTCTACACTTTCTTAAAAACTAAACGCAAAAAAAAACCTACTGCTTTGTTAACTCCGCAGCTTCATCTTCCGACTCTCTACGGTGTCGCTCAGATTCCTTCCTCAATGTTTCGTATGCGTTGATGACGATGCCGCCGATCGGTGTAGGTGACGGCGGAGGAGGAAGCTTTATGCCGTTCTTTAACCATAGCCTTCGTACAAGGTTCCTCTGTTCCGAACCGGAGCAGTGAGCAATACGGAGTTCGTCATCATCCCACCATTTTCTTCGTATATCTCATCGTGTGGTTCTTCAGTATCTATATGATTGGCAAAAGGATGTTTTTTTCTCCGCGGCTGAAGAGGTTCAAGAATCTTCCAACATGTATGTTTTGATTCTGTTGTTTCGTCTCAATTCGTATGGTTTTCGTTTAGCTTGTCATGTTAGAAAATCGGGGATTATTGGAGAAAGTGGTTGGTTCTACCATGATCAGAGTGAGGACCTTCGTGTATTTCATAGTTTTAAAAAAATTTAATAGGCAATAGTTGAAGGAATTGAGCTATCAAATTTGAAATCTCTTGGAGCTGTTTTCCTTTGGTTTCTGATGACGTTATTTAAGTAGTGCAATTATCTGTGTTCTTTTGTTGTATTTCCAGAATGGAATCTGCGTATAGACTTTGGATTAAAGAGAAAAGAGAAGGTCGAGGCACCGTAGACTCAGATGAGCTCTGCAAAGAACTACAAGCAGCTTTGAGCGCAGCCAAATGGCAGGTTTGTAAATAGCTTCACACGAACAAAAAAAAAATGTTACTTTGATTATTCCCTGTTCATTCAAGTTAGTGATTAGTATATTGTTGTAATTTGAATTAGTTGGAAGAGTTTGAGAGGGCAGTGAGGTTAAGCCATTGACATTGTCGAGACGACACTACGTTAACCAGGCATAAACAGTTTCTCGCCGCTATTGAAAACCAGATTTACCGACTACAATCTGCTCTGCAAGAGGCTTTAAGTGATAATGGGAAACAGCCTTTGCGTTGGGTGGATCTCAATAAAGAAGAGCGTGCTGACCTTGCCATGTTTCTATCTGGATCTTCTCAGACCTCAGAGAGTTTCATCAGTGAAAGCATCAACTTGAGAGATTCGTCAACAAGTTCCTTAGCAGAGAATCCGCCTGGGATCAACAGTAGAAGAGAGACTAGATGTTACGGTGACAGTCCGGATTGTGTGATAGACATTGACGAGAGAGGAAGCCCGGAAAGTGCTGATGCTATAATCCGCGTTCAGGCAGATAAAAAGGCGGCTACAAGAAGAACATGGAGTTCACCAAATGTTCCTAATATAAGTGCGTTGAGGATTAATGTTTCTGTTGATGCGAAAGAAGAGGAGAGGAAGAGATTTGTGTCAGAAATCGAAGATTCACCTAAAGAAAAAGGATCTAAACCTCTGTTTTGGATGCAGAGATGTCATGACTATAACCAAGTAAGCTCCCGCTATTGAAAAATCATCTTAATACGATGATGTTGGATTATAGGTCTTAGGTGTTTAGCATTTTGCACTTCTTTATATTTATACTATAATATAAATCAGTTGTCCCAGGTCTCTTTTGGAGTTATTTGCAGAGGTACAAAAGCTTCATACATTCTTCCCCGCCCTTCCACACGTATGTAGGCTACTGAACCAATGTGAGTATAGCTGTTTCTCTGGTTTATCTAAATGGAGAGAGGTGTGTCGTTTTATAATGGAAAAAAGCTTATCGTCTCCTGCAAATAACCGACGGGAACCTTCCACGTTCCCGACCATTAATATCACTCTCTCTTGAATTCCCATAACTCCCCCACTAAAACTTTATTACATCCGTTACAACTACAACACTTATAAAACTAGGCTTCTCCAAACAATCACTCCTCACAACTCTCCAAACTTTACACATTTCTATTCACTACACCTCTCACATTCGCAAGCGTCCTTCTTCCAAAATGGCCGGTCTCGACTTTGTCGCTGTTCCAACTGAGTCATCTCACGTAACTTTTGATGACCTCCACCTTGGGCGCTCTTCACAACACGTCATATGTCGTCTTCTTAGATTCTGGGACTCGAGAAACATCAAGAAGGATAATGAGTTCATGGGAATCACACTTCTTTTCCTCGATGAAAAGGTAAGGATCTAACTTTGAAATCATATGTCCATAAAAAAAAAAAACCTCATTCTTAACATTTATCCGATTGCAGAACTCTGTCATCCATGGTTTCGTGCCATCTACTCTTGCCAATCAATTCCGACCACTCCTACGTGAAGGACTGATATTCAAAATCCACTCATTTGATATTGGTCGATGTACGAAGCTGTACAAGATTACTGACAGTCCTTTTGTCCTTCGTTTCATGCCTCACACAGGGATCGCTCCAGTTGAAACAACTATTTCAATCGAGCGCATGAAGTTCATGCTTAGGAAGTTCCAACAGCTTCAAGCACTAGCCAACACCAACTTGGAGTTGCCAGGTGCTACCTTCCTCTCGCTCTTATTATTCCATATGTCAATTTGACATAAGCCGTAATCAGTTGTCTGATATTATTGTCTTCAATCTACTGCAGATGTTGTAGGCCAAATCATGTTTGTCCAAGGGTCTAACCTTAATGATCCCACCTCTACACAACGCCTTGTCATCCGGTTCCTTATTGATTCGTAATGTTATCAAATACTTCACTTCTTACCTTTATGAACAGTGACAAAGAATCCTTCAAAGCTACAACTAACTTTCTTTGAAATATTTGCAGGAACGTCACCGTCTGCCTCTCACTTTGGGATGATGCTGCAGCCATTTTTCGCTCCTACATGTGTTCTGAAAATCAAAAACACTCGGTGATGATCGTGACTACTGTCAACCCCAAACTCTTCGGAGGTAATTGTGTTTCACATATTTTTAAAATATCTTCTCATAAGGAATCTAACATTTGTAGTCTTCCAATCTTATCATTAAAACATGCAGGGAACTTATTCTTGAATTCAACTCCAGCTACGAGATTTTATTTTGACACCACCCACGAGGCAATAATGAACTTCAGCCAAAGGTACCTCATATTCACTTTCCTACATTCAATTTTTGAATGACATTAACACTAACTATTATTATGGCAATAACAAGGGTGGGCATCAATGGGGACACACAAAACTTCAGCCAGTCTGACACCACGGAGAGCTTGGCCAAGATGGAAACTGTTTCCATTACAGAGTTAGAAAAATACATATCTATACCAGCTGAGGAGGTAATGACTTACTTAAAGCTGCACACTCTACCACATGGAACAAAACATTTACATTAGAAGCTTTTTATATTAATCTTTAATATTGATGGCCTTTAACAGATACAAGATGCTGATTTCCTCTGCAAAGCAACAATCGTTGGTGTCTTGCAAAGGAATGGCTGGTCATACATATCATGTGGTTCTTGTAGCAGAAAGTTAGACAGAAGTGGAACAGCTCTCCGATGCAACAAATGTGTCTCCTCTGCAGTCACTGGCATTGTCAGGTAAGCATGGTAGCTTTTTACAACAATCTTTTTCTAAATTACATGTATCCATATTGTTAAAATTGCCACACAACCTATATATCATATAATATAAAGTTTTTTTGTTCTTTCCTTCGTTTGTTAATAGTTGGACGTTTAAATTTTTCTAAAAAAAATTGAATATGTCATCTGCAGGTACAGGGTTGAGCTAGCTGTAAAGGACAACCATGGAAGCGCCACTTTTGTTGTCTTTGACAGCGAGATGACTAAACAAACATCCAAAACTGCTGCAACTTTAACCCTCGAGGTAATCTCCACCACCTCATATATACATAATCTTCACATATCTGTTATTTCTATAAAGGAAATTAATTACAAAACACATGTTCAAAATAAAAACAGGCTACCGAAGATGATGAAAATGAGCTGCCACCATGTCTCCGAGTTTTTGCTGGGAAAACATATATGTTCCAGATAAGAGTAAGTCCTTTCAATTTCACACCCAAACATAGGACATTTACAGTTAGTAAGATGACAGAACAGGCTGCAGATGAGGTTCTGGGTGAGGTATATTTCTTGAAACAAAACACCACATCCCAAAAATGCTACATATAACTTCCTATGTATGTTATATTGTCCTGAAAACTTTTGAATCAGAATATACCACAGGCTGCTCACATTGTGATTGAAGAACCACAACAACAGAATCAGAATTCCGATGTTCAACCTTTCATCAATGTTGAGGTGGAACCATCCACCAGTGACAAGAACGCTCTACCCAACAACAGCGACAATAATATAAAAAGTAGAGTGAAGAACGACGACGAAGGTTGTTCTTCGAAGAAACGCAGGAGGGAGTAATTGTGAAGACAATAATAAACTGTCTACCCATCTCTTTACAAACCAGTTTTTTTTTTTTTTTTTTTTTTGCCTCACCTTTTCTTTTATCATTTAGTTTTTTTCCATTGTTGCTTTTATGTGGGCTTTTAAGTGAACCACAAAATTTTTTTTTTTAATGATAATGGGTATTTAGACAGTATTTAAACAATTTTTCACAAATATTTCTTTCAATTTATTAGTCAAGTTCTTCTGTACCAAAAAATTAAGTGGAAATACTTTTAAAATTTTCAAAGTAATTTACAATTAACAAGCAATATTATTTAAGATTTTAGCTCAGAACAGGTAAACCCATTCAAAGTGGCAACCAAAAAAAAAAATTTAAAGATTACCCCCTCCTCTTACGCATTCTGTTCTCGAGTTTTAACAACCCATACACGTAACCTTCTATCTAAAAGGACACTACTCTTACAGCTATATGCTCCACGTGTCTATCTGAAAATTCACATCTGCATTTCGGATTATTATCATCTATCTTATTGTTATTATGACAAAATTATTTATCTTCTTCTATGAAATCACTGTTAAGAGACTTACAATATATAATTATATTTCCATATCAGTGAATAAAAAAACAACTTAAGTTATTGTTTTGGTAACTCCGCAGCTTCATCTTCTCATCTTCTATGGCTTTGCTCTCATTTCTTCTTAAACGTTTCGTACGAGTTTATGCTGATGCCATCGCTCGCTCGGTGGAGGTGGCGGGGAAGACTAAGAATGGAGAATTTAAGAAATCACGAGACGTAGTAAAGCCGTTAAAGGAAGACAACAGAGAAAGATTGAACGAGATGGGTCCTGGGCCTGATTGTGGAGTTTAACATAAACCCAGAGAGAAAGATCTCACTGAGTATAATCGGAGGCATGTGTCTCAGACACCAACAACTGCTGATTAAGCATCAATGTAATACATAGTCTGTCTTTCATAATCTTCAAACTGGACTACATACATATATATCACTGTTCAAACCAAGTCGAGAACATACTATTCTCTGTAAACATCTCAACAAATTTCCAAGTTTGGAGTCTAAAAAAAGAATAAATAAACATCTAACAAAATTTGTAAAATCTGCCGAAAAAAAAAAAACCGCCCTTTCATATTCTATTAAGATTATAACCTCCAAATCTAAACCTCACCCAATGATTCCTATTAAATAACCACATCAATGACTCATTACTTTAATCATTATTAGTGTCTAAGGAGTGAATCCCAAAAGACAACAGATGTCAAAACCAATATAAAAAGGTGTAAGCTGACCAAACAATGACAGAAACAATCTAAAAAACAAAAAACATCCGGGCCCAAAACAATGGCACCACCTAGATCCGGAGAAAGCATACTACAATCTTTACCTCACGAGCTTCTTGGAGAAATTATGGAAAAAAGTTGGCAGAAACTCTCCTGTTGATTTTGTCAACACTCTGTCCTCATGCAAAGATATGCTTCAATCAGCAGATAAGGAGGTGTTACGCAACCTAAACCTCACCCCATTTGTAAAGAAGCCCTTGCTGTCTTACAAGTACACAAAAATAATGGACAAGTGCCTCAGCAGCTCAAACCTAGAGGCACACTATGTCAAAGGTATTGTCTCTTATTTCCATGAAAACACACCTACTGATGGCATGCAACACTTTGGCATTGCAGCCAATGGAGGCCACACAAAATCACTCTACCTATATGGAATTATTTTGCTATGCAATGATCGGATGGAAGAAGGAAAACATTACCTGGCCCAGCTCAATATGATGGATGATACCGAAGCAGCAGATGCATGCTGGAAAAAAATCAAGAGATCCTTGCATGGGATTAGGGTGGAGAAAAAGGCTGTATACTTCACATCAATGAGGAAGTTGGAACCAAGCGAAGAATGCCATATCAATGACTTGGCAAACACCTGTGAAAAATGTTTTCCTTTCAAACAAACGGTGAAGTTTGTGTTTATGATGTAGAAATTCCCCACACTTTTCATTACAAGTATTTATCTTTCTGGTTTATATTCCACTTTGATAATGTAAAAGTCACCAAACTTAACACATCATTTTCAAATAAAATCCTTCCATTCGGCTAATTTATGTTCCACATATCTTCATATTAATTTTGGAAACTGTAATATAAAAAAAAACGGCCACAAAAAGTTAGGGAGCATTAAGTGTGGAGCTACGAGTATGAGCCTTCAGAGCGAGATATTGTATACGCAGAAGGCGTTACCGAAGGAGATTGATTAGTTTTCATGGAGTTTTCTCTCAACGCACAAAGTCTAACGTCTGAACCTTACCCGAAGAACTCTGACGTCTTAGCAATGTTTGAGTTCTTCACTCTTGCACCAGACGTTAAGTACTCATTATCAAAAACTTGTGCAGGTACCAGCTGATCCGCGTAAACACGAAGGGCATGAACGATAGCTGCAAATGGGTAGATATGTTTGAAGATGTACGAGCAGTCATCTTTAGCCACAGCTTAAGTGATTACGATCAGATCGATTTCCAGAAGAAGATGGTCCAAAGCAAAGAGCTTCTCGAGTCGATGGTTAACCATCCGTGTTTTAAACTTAAAATAAATTTGTGGTTAAAATAAATTTGTGTTAAGATACTCAAAGTTAATTTTTTATTCAAAACTGATCCAATGGAGTTCTTTATCACATTCCATTTTACGGGTTAACCTGTCCAATGGAGTTCAAGGAAACTTATTGTCGTCCTATTGAGTATTTTCCTTTTATGATTATTTGTGATTGGTTAAACACTTAAACGGAGATACGTTACAAAAAGTCGATAGGAAGTTATAAATGGCCCAATAGACAAACGCTTAAAAAAGGAACTCCTAATGAAAATATTTAAAAACCCAACAAATTATTAGCTTCCCTATTGACTTTTTGTTTTCTTTTTTCTTCCTACTCTTCAAACCGTCATCAAATATATTTCACTTCAATACCTGAATCTTTGTCCACCTGATGTTCATCTTCTTATGTCAAATTTGTTAATCATTACATATAGCATACTGTTTAGTGTTATATGTACTGATTTGGTGACGGAGCCAACGACGACGAAGACACCGGTGCTCAGGCTGCTCCGATCGTCTGGCTCGAAAAGTTCATCGTCACTACCGGTAAGGAAAACAAAGTAAAATCTTCAATCTGTATGTCAATCCCCTATTCTCTCTATATGCAATCGTTTGATCTAATCTTAACGGATCCGATCGTAAATACTCGTCCTTGACGACGTTAACAAAGTAGATAATAAATACGACATTTGTAGGAGTTCAAAAAATACGGTTTGAAGGAAAACAAAAGATGCCTGTGCATAATCCGCGAAAGAGGAAAGTACAGAAAGAGACACTACATACAATCGCAATGAAAAAATCCAAGAACAACGCACAGCAAAATTCAACTCCCACAACCATCACAAGTAAGATCTCAAAACACATTCCTCACATTCATATTCACAAAGCAGTAGCCTGGATAAATATAACTCGCATACCATATATTTAATGGAAAATAAATGTACATTTTGTTCAAAAACAGGTCATGCAGCAGCTGCCAAACAATCAAACAAACCGGTTGCAGATCTACAAGGTACATTTTTAGTGTTCACTCAAAGAGAGTAACATACATTAACCAAATATATATAAATGATTAATCATCCTTACTGCAGAAAACCAGAGACGGGCGAGGCATATGAGGCGGTTAATTATTAACACAAGAAGAGCAGAACGAGATATTGTAGGCCAGTACATCCCGAATAATAATTTCCTTCCATACAATTAAATTCCATTGACAATCATATAATTTCAAACAATCTCTATACGTGCTAAATTGTAGATCAAAGGATGTATAAAAAGACCTCGGCAGCCCACTCAACAATCATTGACGGAATAACTCCAATGGCAATCTCCCAAATTCCAAGAGAAAAAATAACATACCATGGATCCACCTTAAAAGGTACAACAAATAACATAATTTCTTTCAATTTTTTTTCCAGCATCCCAAACAAAAATAGAACTAGTCAATTTATACCAACAAAATCTTTCGTATGAATCAGACGTCCAAAGAAAGGCACGCCAGAATAGACGGACTATTATGGCAGCACGAAGGGTGAGAAGAGAACAAAGATGTAAGCATACACCTCCCATAAAAGTTAGCATAGCCAATCATGCAATAAGGTCATTAAATTACACATTAGCAGATTCGGAATAGATACCATCTGTGACAATGGAATAAAAATAACATCTTACCAGTTATAGTGATTTTAAATAAAAGAAAACAAAATATTCTAAAAATGTAATGTCCCGAACCATAAATTTTTTTAAAAAAGTAGGTTTCTAAAATATCTAAAATTAGTTCTCAAAAAATATGTCCACTTTCTAATGCTTTGTTATAGCATCCATATTTCTATGAATCATTAGTTACAATACTATTACTATTACGTAAGAAAAATAATCTGGAATCGGGGATAAACACAGGGTTTGTAGATGAAAGCATGAGAGGAATAGCAAACAATGATAAACAACAACAAAATGGACTGGTGCACTGTCCTTTTTGTGATGCTCTGATGTGGGAACAAGAGAAAAAATCAATAAAAGGGGAAAACAAAACTCCACTGTTTACCCTATGTTGTCAACAAGGTCGTGTGAAGCTTCCACAAGAACAACAACCTCCCAAAATATTGAAGAAGCTACAAGATGAATCGAAGAACTACCAGCAAAACATACGTATCTACAACTCCTTATTTGCTTTCACATCAATGGGTGCAAAGTTAGATCATAAGGTGATGAATAAAGGAGGAGGGCCTTTTACTTATAGGATCCATGGCCAATGTTACCACAGAATAGGCTCATTGTTGCCCGAAAGTGGAGAGAAGCCGAAATACTTACAGTTGTATATCGTCGATACCGCAAATGAGAAACAGAACAGGATCTCGGCAGTTAACCGAACAACTAAAAATGGCGATTTGGACGAGGCAATAATCGATGACCTTATGATCACAGTAGACACACACAACAGTTTGGCAAAGGTGTTCAGAAAAGCAAGAGATAAATATGAAAAAGGGGATTGTGAGGAATTCATCATCCGGTTGATTGGCCAAAGAAAACGAGGAAGACAATACGATATGCCAACATCTGAGGAAATAGCAGGATTAATAGTTGGAGATTTTGACAATACAACTGGAGAAAGGGACGTGATTGTGAACCACAAATCAGCTGGCCTGCAGCAAATAAGCGACCTAAACCCTTGTTCATGTCTTTGCAATACCCTCTTCTATTCCCATATGGTGATTTTGGCTATCATGAAGGCATACCCACAATAGACAAGGACGGAAAAAAAAGGAAAAGAAACTTTGTCACCAAGCGTGAATTTTATGCGTATCAAATACAAACACGCTTAGCAGAAGGGATGACAATAGTACGATCGAAACGTCTGCTCCATCAATATATTGTTGACGCCTTCACGTCTATCGAGCAGGAACGTCTTCGATGGTTCCGAAACAACCAGAAGAAGTTGAGAGCTGATCTATACAACAATGTAAGAGATGCAGTAACTCGGGGAGATACGGATGCGAAGTCAATTGGGCAAAGAGTTATTCTACCGGCAACCTACACAGGAAGCCCTAGGTACATGGTCGAGAAATATCACGACGCAATGGCTATATGCCGATGGTTTGGAAATCCGGATCTGTTTATCACAATGACCACCAACCCAAAATGGGAAGAAATTTCAAACCACTTAGAAACATACAGTACCGACGTACCAAACGATAGACCAGATCTTGAATGCAGAGTTTTCAAAATGAAGCTTGATGAGCTACTCGAAGATTTCAACAAAGGCAGATTCTTCCCCAGGCCAATTGCAGGTATAACATTAACAACAAATAGAAAAATTAATTTATTTAAATAGTGCAAATACTAATAATATTTACATAACTTTAAATCATGCAGTGGTATACACAATAGAGTTCCAAAAAAGAGGGCTCCCACATGCCCACATTTTGTTATGGCTCACAGAGGGGAATTCCACGCCTACACCATCAGAAATTGACAAGCTAATTTCAGCTGAGATACCCGACTTGACCATCGACCCGGAAGCATACAAACTTGTGGACCAGCATATGATGCATGGACCCTGCGGAGCGGATCGCACGAATTCACCTTGCATGGAGAATGGAGAATGTTCGAAAAATTATCCGAGAAAGTATGTTCCGCTCACTAAAGTTGACGACAATGGTTTCATAGTTTACAAAAGGCGTGAGGATGGGAGATTCATCACAAAGGGAAACACAAAGCTGGATAACCGATATGTTGTGCCTCACAATGTCGATCTTTTGAAGAAATATAAATCACATATCAATGTGGAATGGTGTAGCAAATCAAGTGCTATCAAATATCTCTTCAAATACATCACAAAAGGAGTTGACCGTGCAACAGCTATTATCCAAAAAGACACAACGAAAAACAGAAGAAGCGGGAAAGATGTCGAACTCGGTAAGAGTAAGAATGAGATTACCGAGTATCTAGATTGCCGGTACCTATCTGCTTGTGAATCAATGTGGAGAATCTTTGCATTCGATGTTCACCACCACCACCCAGCAGTTCAAAAACTCCCAGTGCACTTAGAAGGACAACAATCAACAATATTTGGCCAGGATGAGGATCTGGAGAACGTTGAATCCCGCTACGGACATGGCAGAACAATGTTCACAGAATGGTTTGAGCTTTGTAAGATCTACCCGGATGTGAGGAAAATGCGGTATGTTGAGCTACCCAAATATTTTGTTTGGGATAATTCGATAAAAATGTTCCAGCGACGGAAGCAAAAAGGAAACATCGGTAGAATTGTCAACATCCACCCATCAGCAGGTGATCTGTACTACCTACGAATCTTGGTTAATACACTCAGAGGGCCAACCAGTTTCGATGACTTAAAGACAGTCGGAGGGGTTTTAACTGAAAGCTACAAAGCTGCATGTTATGCTAGAGGGTTTCTAGATGATGACAAAGAATGGCACGATGTTATGGTTGAATCTGCACAGTGGGCTTCACCATCTTTGCTTCGTAGCCTATTTGTATTGCTCTTAATATACTGTGAGGTCTCCGAACCAGTGAAGCTATGGAATCATTGCTGGAAATACATGGCGGAAGACTTACTTCGAAAACAACGCAAAACATTAAATTTTCCACGCCTTCAACTCACGGAAACACAACTCCAAGAGTACACCCTCATCGAAATTGAGATCATCCTACGACATCACGGAAGGTCCTTGACTGATTTCACTGACATGCCTAAACCAAACCGGGCAGTCCTGGAAGAGCTGAACAATTCTTACCTGAGCAAAGATTCACAATTCAACGTAGCGGATGAAATAGCCCTCCATGAAACTTTCCTGAGTAAACTCAACATTCAGCAGAGGACCATTTACGACGAGGTGATCAATTCAGTGCTTACAAAAGAAGGCAAGTTATTCTTCGTATACGGAGCAGGGGAAACTGGAAAAACTTTTTTGTACAAGACGATCATCTCAGCCTTAAGGTCTAAGGAGAAACACGTCATACCTGTTGCATCCTCTGCTATTGCCGCTTTACTTCTTCCTGGAGGGCGCACAGCACATTCTCGGTTCAATATCCCAATAACTTTACATGAAGACATTTTTTGTGCTATCAAGAAGGGATCTGCCCAAGCACAAATTCTTAGTAAAGTTGACCTTATTATTTGGGACGAAGCACCTATGGCACACCGCCACGCATTTGAAGCATTAGATAGAACAATGCGAGTCATACTATCAGAGTGTGATCCTTTAGCATCACTTAAGCCCTTTGGAGGTAAAACGGTGCTCCTTGGTGGGGATTTCAGGCAAATTTTACCGGTGATACCACAAGGGACAAGACAAGAAACAGTTGGTGCAGCGATAAACCGGTCCCTCCTCTGGGATTCATGTCTAAAGTTCAAGTTAACAAAAAACATAAGGGTACATCCTGATGAAAAAGAGTTTGCCAAATGGATCCTTAAAGTAGGAGACGGAGATGCGCCCAAAAAGAACACCGATGTGGAAGCATATGAGGAGGAGGACGAGATTGAAATAGATGACTCCCTAATTTTACCAAAGGGTGGCAATCCTATGGAGGAATTATGTAGCTCTATTTATCCCAACCTCAAGGATACACTTGTAAAAAGGGAGATTCTTACGGAGGCCGCGATTCTAACACCCCGTAACGAGACAGTGGATGAGATAAACAGTTACATACTATCTAAGTTACCAGGAGTCCAACAAGAGTACTTCAGTGGAGATAGTGTTGGTCAAGACGAAGCACAGGAAGACAATATCAACATGTCTTACCCATTGGAGTATTTGAATGCTTTAGAGTTCCCAGGAATCCCATCACACCGACTATGCCTTAAAGTTGGGGCCCCAATCATGCTCATACGAAACATTAACCCTCATGAAGGTCTATGCAATGGGACAAGGCTTACTGTAACTCACATGGGGAATAAAGTTATCGAAGCAGAGATACTCACAAATAACAAAGAACAGAAGAAAGTATTGATACCAAGAATAATATTGTCTCCTAAAGAAACGGAACACCCATTCACCCTTAAAAGGAGACAGTTCCCCATTCGGTTATCATATGCCATGACCATCAACAAGAGTCAGGGACAAACTCTGAAAAGGGTGGCTCTATACCTCCCTAAACCAGTTTTCAGCCACGGACAACTATACGTCGCACTATCAAGGGTCACCACACCAAAGGGTCTTCAAATTCTGGACACTTCCAAAAACCGCTTGGGCAAACAATATGTGACAAATATTGTATACAAAGAAGCTTTCCATGGTCTGCCATTCTCTCAAGGTAAGTATGCATCGGCTAATCATGTAATTAACAAAAAAAAAAAAATATATATATATATATATATATATAGATAATTGTACTAAGGTGAAAGTGACATCTACACCTATTGAACTGCAGACGAGAACAACGAAGAAGGTAACATCAAAAAAGATCACTGAAGCTTAGTTAAAAAAGAGAAACAAAGGACAAGTGAAGGTAAATTATTAAATATTATTTGTATTTATATCAGATTATGAATAAATTAAACCAAAACATACAATAAATTTGATCCTTACTATTATTATTGCATTTTTTCCTGCAGGAAATGTAGCGAAAGAATGAAGATAAGACAACCTACAAGGATGCGAAGACTATAACACGTTCTCTAGATGTAAAAGTAAAATAATCATATGCATGTATTTACATTTCTTTTAAATTCAAACATTACATAAGGCAAACACATAAATCGAATGTTAAACTTTTTGGTTAAAAATTACAGAACACTAAAAAACAGAGAAAGGGAAGTAAATCTATATTTGTATGTAGGAAAAAAAACACTTCACAATGAAAACATAAATATACATTTCCAAATTCAAAAATAAAAATACACATACTCCTAATAAAATACAAAAAAAAAGGTAAACAAAAACTTCAAAAACAATTTAAATTGAAACTAAATTGAAGAACATACAATGTAATACAAAAAAAAATACAAACCAATATCCTTAGACCATATTTAACCATTAAGATACCTTCGGTTCTTATGAATATAATACTATTGTTTTTAATATGATTTAATTGATTTAAATTATTAAGAAAAGATAAACTAATCATATGAGAACATCTGGCAGTAGAGTTTCTTAATAAGGTTCTTAAGTTTCTTATTTAAGAACCAGTTCTTACTCTTTCTCTCATACTTTTCTTAATTTTTTATTTTTTTTCAATCTAACAACTCCCACTAAAATACTCCTTTAAACATCCTCTTAGATATATATATAAACAATACAAATTAATATGCCTCCGCGCGTGCGCGGGGGTTGGTACCACAACTAGTTTATATGATACTTCTCTTTTCGGGTGATAAAACTTATAGAAGACTTTAGTCCAAAAAAAAAGAAAAACTACAAGATAAGAATATCTAAATTTTTCCCAAACAATCATAACCAAAATACCAAAAAACGTGTTACTTTATATGCCATAATTATATTGTAACTATGGTCGTAATCGAACACCTACTCTACGCATTAGTAACCAAAAGGCCGAGAAGTGAAGGATCAAAACGACGGCGTTAGCGTTACAACACCGAAGGAACCAATAAGTGAATTAAAAATCGTTTTCATTTCTTTCATCAGCAAAAAAATCCATTTTTTTTCTAATTAACGGAAAAATGGTTTCCGACTCCGACAAATTCTCCATAGCTCAGACCTTGAAACGGCGACTCCGGCAAGCGTCCGTCGTCAGTTGGAGGCAGATTTTGGTGTCGACTTGACAGATAAGAAGGGGTTCATTAGGGATCAAACCCGAGGCAGATGTTGAAGAAGACGAAGACGTCGGCAATGGTATAATGGTTTCGTCTCTGTTATTAAATGAAATTTAAAAATCCCAAAGCAATTTTACACAATCCTCGTAAATTGAAGGGGAAGACGTAGAGATGGGGGAAAGAGAAGGAAATCATGCTTTGGTTATTTCCTATGAAAATTTAAATGTTTACTTTAATTATTGGGTGGATGACCATTGGAATTTCTTTGTATAAATGTGAGGAGAAACCAACTTTTTTTTGTTGCCATTGCAAAATTCTAGTTCTATCTTCTTCTCTTAGTACTCTCTTTCGTCTGCTTCTAGTTATGGATAATTCCTCGTCTCGAATCCATTGTGTATATGTGGAAACAAGTATAGGCACACGTCTTGTGGTTCTGCTTACGAAGGATGAAAACATCTCAGTTTTCAAAGGTAAAACATAAACAAGTAAATGTTGGTGATTTTATTTATTTGCTAACTTTTATCCATTTATTTACAGAAAAATTAAGGAAGGAACATTCACAATGTTTCCCAGAAGTCGGAGAGGTTACTATCTCCACCCTTAAGGTAGGGTTTCATCTCACATTGTTCATGCACGTTTTTGCTATAACAAATAATTAAGAAGTGGTTGGGGTTTTGTCTTAGGTCGAATGGAATGGTCATTTTTATCACTTGCCAGATTCTATGCATGTGAGTAAGGCTTTTGACAGCAACAGTAACGAGGGCTGGTTTGTATTTGTTGATGCTGCCGTAATAGTTGACAATGGTAAGTTGATTGCTGTTGCCGGTTCAAACCTAAACCCTGATGAGTTGCTTGAGAAAAAGACAGAGACTGCCAATAATCTCAGTCTCGAAGAAGTTCTGAAAGAAGAAGAAGCTGAGGAGAAAAAAACAAGGAAGAGAAAGATGAAAAGTTCGGATGGAAAGAAAAGCAGACAAAAGAAAAGCTCCCATGAGAGTCTCAAGCTGTGTGAGAAAGTTGAGGTTGAAGTTGATCCTGAATCTGGTACTGTAGGAAATGGTAACCACTGTTTTATTTACGATGGAATGTATGTAGTGATCCTTATTATTACCTGAATCTGGTGCTGTAGGAAAGTATCGGTTTCTATAGCTTAGATTCTAATATATGTTG